>RDPX01000338.1:471226-518968 GCA_003991215.1 Morbakka virulenta
GATAGATGGATAGATGGATAGATTACTGGCCCCTTTATACAGCTTCAAGGTATACCAGGCAGTTTGGTCGCAGACTGTAAGAATGATAGTAGCATGTATTAACCTGATCGGACCATCAAATGAGTCAGACTTTGCTTTGTGTGAAAGTGGCATTTTAACTTATAATTCCATTTCTTCGCTTTTGTGGTTTTGATTTTATCCTTCCAAGACTTCTGGTATATAGAGCACCATACTGGGCGGTGGTTAAGCAAGGGACAATACAAGCGATTATTTCTGCTGTATAATTTTAACACAATAGAACACAGCTTTTTGAAGCCTTTTGTGTGAGAAAATTTGTAGTGTCAATAAAGGACTTTAAATAACCCGAAAAGGAATTATATTTTATATGCACTGGCGATTGCGTCAGTTATTTTGTCAATTTCAGAAGAAATGAAGACAGACCCTCAAAATTAAGCTGTACATCGAAACACTACTCACCATATTGGAATTTCAAATATTTTTGATGATCAAATGTCAATTGTTGTCCAGGGCAGAAATATATACTATGAATAGTTGAAGTGGGCATATATTATATACTCAGTAAACTTTTTGTAATTGAGCATTAATCGGATATCATAAAGATCACAGGGGCAGGAAATATTACAAAGGTAACCTCGCCTGGTTTATATTCACAATTGGCATTAAAACTGATTTTCGTATGGAACTTAATTTTATTATTAGTATTTTGAACTTGATCTCTACAAACAAAGCTTCGGGGTTATGATGTCCGCTTTGATGGGTAATTATCTGTGAAATCTGTCCTATCTTTGGAGAGGGTATCATGGATGTTTGGATCTGATCTAATTTAATCTCACTCCAAGCTAGGAAGTAGCTAACTAATTGCCCAACACTGAAATTGAATTTTTAATTGCAAATAAAATTTCAAGGTAATAGCAGTAAGTTGTGAAAATTGTTTTCACGTCTTTGTAAACTTCCTTTCAGAAATGTGTTGTTGCCAACTGTTCTAACAGCAATGGGGAGGGGGGAAGCGATGAGAGCTTCCCAAGATAACAACAAAAAGAGGGGTGTTAAGTAGTGGTTGCACCATACTGGTACTCAAAGGAGACATGGTCTTTGGCCAGAAATACGTAATACTGTAAAACTTTGAGTTACGTATGATGTGGAAAAGCTTACAATCCTTATTGTAGCTCTTAAATGTTCTAAATTTACAGAGCGGTTATCCCTTAAAATGTTGGTGTTAGGATATTTTTGTCATAACAAACCTTCCAAAACTCAGAGGTAAGATTGAGCACGAGCAAGCATTCGCGTCTAAAAAATTATATTGCGTTTCCATGACCACTACAAACAATAGAATCATTCATTTTTGTAACGAAGATTTTATTCTCCAGAACACTTTTCTGCTCAATGTATCGTCCGTACAAGTAATTATTGTCTACTTCTCTATCTCACGTGCATGAGGACAATCAAACTCTCCCGTGATGAACAGAACCAGGATATCCTGTTAAAAGTACGTTTCTACTTCTTCAGCTTATAAATAGTAACAAGTGTCAGCACTCAATCCTCATTTTATTAATTTTGTTAGTAACATATTTAATTTTGTTAAATAGACAAGCCAATGCAAACAACCTTGGTTAGTGAGGTTTATAATTGTATGTGTTCGGATGAAAAATATAAAAAGTTTTATTTTGTTATTATAATCATCGATATCAATAAATGTTCTCAACTGTTGATCTTTAATTCTTCCAAAGAGCTTCGTAACTGTGGCAAACTAATATTGCGATGTGTTTTTTCACCTCTTTCTCGTTGGATAACACAAAGCCGTTTTTATCCTTGAAGTCTGTTGCATCTTTCAAATACTTCTTTGCTCTCTCTCTCTCTCTCTCTCTCTCTCTCTCTCTCTCTCTCTCTCTCTCTGTCTCTCTCTGTCTCTCTGTCTCTCTCTCTCTCTCTCACACACACACACACACACAATTTTCCACTAGCATACACCTTTGCTCTTGCAACAGCTCTTCCTGTGACCTCCTTTTGCTTTCCGCGATCTTCTCTTGTTTTAAATGTGGCCTCAAATGGTCCTTTTTTTAAAGCTTTTCCTCTGCTTTAACTGAAATCTGTACTTCTCCATTCCAGGACCGTGTATCTTTGTTCAAAGGCTTTACTACTTTGCTCCCTTTCCTTTTTTTATTAAATTAATAGGGGAAAAAGTTAGTCAAGATGCTCATTACAAAATTTGAATATCACAACAATAATCATGTTCATTTTGACAGATTGCTATTTCGTGGGCACTTGACCTGACCAAAACACCAGAATAAGAAGACTAGAGTCACGTTTGTTTCTATCAACATTGAAAACCAAAGTGAGAATTTTTGTCTACAAAGAGGAGGTGACGAAAGTTGAATATGAATTGCCTCCAATGCTTCCAAATGGAAGGCAGACCAAGCTCTGCCAATTCATTTGAATTGTTTTAGCTCGAAATTATAACTGCATTGATGGTTTAGCATTATGTGCTGTGCTATAACTAAATCACAATTAACACTTTTGCTTACACTCTTACATTGTGATTTTGGCTGAACTCAGTTTAACACGTTTTTCCTCTTTCAATACTGGGTACATGTTATTTTATTCAATCGATCAATTTTAAAGATGTCCGGCCCGAGAAGCTGGCTTCAGTCCGTAACTTATACTCATAAACAATCATGCTTTACAAAGTTGACTTTTGTTTTCTTGTTTTTGCATTTTGTTCCAATCAAGTGCAGGNGTGCTATAACTAAATCACAATTAACACTTTTGCTTACACTCTTACATTGTGATTTTGGCTGAACTCAGTTTAACACGTTTTTCCTCTTTCAATACTGGGTACATGTTATTTTATTCAATCGATCAATTTTAAAGATGTCCGGCCCGAGAAGCTGGCTTCAGTCCGTAACTTATACTCATAAACAATCATGCTTTACAAAGTTGACTTTTGTTTTCTTGTTTTTGCATTTTGTTCCAATCAAGTGCAGGCAAAATAGCTATTGAATTAACTAAAAATATTAGAAGTAGGTCACTTTTGAGAAGCTGGCCTTCCATTATGATAACAAGCAAAGTGAGTCAGACGACAATGGTTGTATTTGTTCGGATAGCTTGTGGTGGAGTGCTCACAGATTTACTATCCTCTATGAGATCACTTAAGTCATAATGTTATTGTCAACACTTTTGTATCTGTGACTGAATGTTCTGTATTTATCACTAGTTCTAGGTCAAGTTACAATAATTGCATTTAACATAGAAAGTGCTAATCATGGTATCCAGCTTCAGTCCTATTCAAAACTACACTAGAACTCAATGCAAAAAAGATAGTATTGACATGGCACACGAAGAAGTTCATGGAAATACGGCAATCTACCACAACTTACTCAAAGTGGCCCTTCGCAATTCCATCCTCTGAAAAACAACACCCTAGAAAATTAGTTCATAACAAGAATTTAGGCAATAACTTTTTCTCTAAGAGCAAACGTATCAAATACAATCATCAACTCCTCAGCAATCACAGAAATGGGCCTTCCAACATAAACTATGTAAAGTGCAATGATGTCTGATGATTGTCATTCTAAGGCTTGACGATAGAGGAGCTTGAAAACTGTGCCAAACATTACAATAGTTAGTCAACGTGAAACTTTGCTACATTTCAAGAGTAATGGCATCGTCACTCTTACTGTACATTGGTTTTGTGTAGTAATAAGTAAAGCAGTTTCTCCAAAAGTATTGATGTGAGATAAAGATTGCCTAAAGTATACTAAAAAAATGTTGTTCTGTCTCTTCATTACTCATTCAAAATATTATGCTAAGCTTTTAGGAATGAGAATGACTTTCTTTTCTTCTGTCCTCAACTGGGTAGAATTTTGATCAATAGTAACACATTTTCAAAGAATGGTTGCCGATGATAACATAACCAGGAAGACCAAAAAAAGGTTCAACTAATGAATGTTATGCCTCATACATGTGGCCTAGATTTTTATTTACAAGAAAAACTTCTATTTCTTTAGTAATATGTAAAGGATGAAAATTTATTTATAAATAGAGATGTTTCAGTAAAAAATAAAGGTATCTATCTTAATTTTTACCTGTATGTTGTAAAAAATTTACAACCAAACTCGTTTTGGAGAAAAACGTATCTGTAAAAGAAAAAATAGGCGAGTGTTTTTGTGAATAAAATAATATGAAAAAAGGTACTTGTTGGAAAAAGGAGTGTTTCTTTAATTGTATGAAAATAATAATTAGATTTATTTTTATTGAATGATGGGCCAGAAGTTAATTTTAAAAGAAGAACTTCAATTTTAAATAAACTATACAGTTCTTAGAACTTCACAAAAACTCAATATAAAGAATATTTATTTGTTGTTAAGTGTAAGAGAGATCATGGTGTGCTTGTTGGTTCACTGAAGAACTCAAGTGAAACGTGCTAGAAATACTAAATACACCACCCAATGGGATAAAAATTACTGAATTATTGAATGTGGTTGACTTGCTTATTCAGAGGGCCTTGGTGGCATTTTCTTTGTATTAGATATTTTGAATTCATTTTGTTAATTATTGTAATAGGTTCATTAACAGGTCAAAACTCTTCTTTACGGTATCATTATTCATAATAGAATGGCCAATGAAGCTTAAAATGTTGAATTATTTTCAAAAACGCAAAAATTTTCCCCAAAGACAAAGCCTAGAAATTTCCACAGAATTGAAACAAAAATTCTATGTGACTTAGAACTACTAAAAAGGTTTGGCTCTTTGTCAGGTTTCATGTATGAGATAAGAAAACAGAACAAATATATTGGACAAAAACAAATGTACTTTAGCTTGTGGTCTTCGGAATGTAGTTCACTCATCAATTATAAACATTAAGAAAAATGTTTCATTTGGCTCTGTATATAATACGTCCTCAGAGAGGTTCTAAAGCCCAAAGAGGTCAAAATAATGAAAAGACTAACATTGAAAGTCCCTTTTTATTTTTTTATTTTGAAGGTCAAAACAACCCTGAGCCTACATTACTTTCTATTTTTATATTTCAAATCATTTATTAGAACCTACTTCAATTTAATTATTGTTGTTTCTGGTGAGTTTAATTTCGCGTCTGCTCAAATTTCTGTCAGCTGTATCCAGCCTGAAACCATCCTGCACAGGTTGACACACTAGAAAGAAAAGGAGACAAAGATAACAAACAAAATAACCACAAAGATGAATAAAATAGATCTTATTTTAAACAAGCACCATTTGGTAAATGGTATTAATATTTATGAAAGATCAATTGCCATAATGTCCGTTTAAAAGCTCCCCAAATTCTACCAGCAGCCAAAATGTAAACAATCCTTTGCTTTCGTAGTTTTACGGCTCTGGACATCCACTTAAAAAGCTTTGAAATTTATGGCTGATGACGCATTTAGCTGGTAGTTAGTGGTATGACTATACCACATCTGCAGCACTCAATCCGCTTTGGATTGATATATATTTCATTACTGTTGGATTTATTCTCGAAAGCATATCAAGGAGACTGTTTTTCTAATTGTATTCAGTAGCGTAAGAGGTCGGAGATTTTTTACAGGACCTTTGGGTTCCCTTGATTTGGGTGGTTTTATTATTTCTTCTGGGTTAACGGTCAAGTTTTTATGGGTTTCGAATCCGTTCTTAAGGCAGTGGGCTGTGTGTATAGCTAGTAGTGGAGTCATATACTTATAGAGCTCTCCAGGGATACATTCTGGGTCTTTCATTGATGGAACCCCTGCTAAATAGTGAGCCCATTTTTGTCTTTCACAGATATCCAGATATCCACCTATAAAAGACCCGAAAGGAAGCAACAGATCAAGAAAAAGTGGGACAGAAAGCACGCAAGACTCCATAAAATGCAAGACATACGGATCACCCCTCCAGAGCCCTCCGTGGAAAGGTCCTTCCTCTTGGGTTGGTCATCAGCCAAGGCTCAAGCACCTTAAGACCACCTGTCCTGCATGGTTGGGCCCTATAGCCGACAGCCCGACCAAGGAGAGACCAGAGCTCTACACTTGATCTTAGCCAAAAGGCCGAGAGGATACATTCTACGCCTACTTCACGGCGAACGCATTTGGACTTTTAGAGGTGTGATGGAAGGGTTTTTGTGTTCTTGCTTTGCCTTTAAATACTTCAGTATGAGCACTTTCATCTTTATATTTGTTCTTGAAAAATTCTTATGTTATTTCAAGGACATCTTTTGGAACATTGATGAATTTACCTTTAGTGTTATGGATGTTAATGTTCTTTTGTGGTTTCCGATGTATCATTTTTGTTGGTTTGAACATTTTTGGTGCGTCAATGCTTTTATCTATGATAGAAATCTTCTAATCTGGTTCTACATTTCTGGGGTCTTGAACTTTTGATGAGATTTGATGTAAGATTTTATTTCTCTTGTGTAGTAATTCTTTGATTCTCTTCTTTCTTGCGGAACATTGGTTCTGAAGTCGTAGTTATTTTTGCTGACGTCATAATTTGCTTACTTCAGCATTTAGCCTTTTTTATTTTCTCCTAAAGGTCTGCTATTACAGTTTGGTGTTGTTGATAATTCTTTGGTCATTTTTCTTTTGGTGCTGTGTTCAAGTCCTTGTTGTTGCTGATTTTGTTCACTGCGTATTTAGGTTTCGTGTCTGTATATTTTTATTTCAGGATTTTATACAAATTAATTTCTATATTACAGATTACCAGTTTATGGTCGGATGAGGTTATTATTCCTCCATCAGATCATTAGTTTTGCAGGGACTGTTTTGTTGCTTTAGTACAAGTTATGAGATCAGGTTGGCTTTTGTGTGTTTTCAGTTTCCTATCAACTATTTGATTGTTTGACCAAGTATACCGATGTTTATTGGGGTGTCCAAATGCAGAGTTAGCTATATGTAGGTGAAAGTCAGACTAAAGTCCTAAAAAAGCCATTGTAAATATTTCCACCTAAACTGTAACCACATTGACCAATACAGTTTTCACCCACCTGTGTTTTAAGAAATCTGGCGTTAAAATCGGCGACCACGTAAATCAAATAGTTTTGAGTGAACTGATTGTTTTTCCTCAGTTGATCGTAGAATATTTCTCTCTTTTATTAGACAGTTTAGTTAGGCCTGATTGTGGGTCACATACATTTATCACATTGTATATTCTTTTAGTATCGCTCAAGTGCAATTGTAAAATACATATTCTGTCATTTACGCCCTAAAATACTTTGAAATTTCAATATGCGTTTGTTTATCACAAACTCTAGTCCGTAATGGCGTCTCACTTTCAAAACAGATTTTCCGGCAGGTGTCGTGCTTGAGGTTGTAACCATCTTGTATATTCGTTTCTTGTAGGTAAATAGGCGAATTGGGTCAACATTGTATGTCTTAATATCTTGATCTAAGTATTACTTAGATCAGAATATTAAGACATACAATTATTGGAAAAACACTTTTTGACCACTCCTGCGACAGGCCAAATGCGTTTACCACTCCCTGTCAAGTAGCATTCCAGCATGGACGCTCCACATCTGAACAGATCTCGGCAATAAAGAGTCTACCAGAAAAATCTATCTCTTCCGAAAACTATAATCTGTTTACCGTCTTACTCGACAGTGAATCCTTCTAAATTAACGACAATTCTTTGAGATATATTTACGAGCATTGCACTTTAGATGAATCTACTCATCGTGGAGGTTGCCCGAAGTGGTAACATAGGAAACAATTTGGTTAAAGACCTCAAAACGTCTATCGGTATTTACCAAGTAGGTTCCTTTAAGCTCTTCTATTTATATTATATCTGTCTTTTGCCATGAAACCATTACCTTGTCTTATTCAATCAAAGGCATAGTAAATGCTACTGTGCAGCGATACACGCACCAAGGTTGACCATCTGAAAAGGAAAAGAATAAAAGTAACCCTGAGGAAATATATCCGACACTAGCAACCTCAGATCAGGTTTAGGGAATTACAAGACTGTCTTTTACTAAATATCCTGAGGAAAGCGGTACTTTTTTGCCTTTCAGGCATTTCAAATGAATGAGTCATTGCAAAACTATGGAAACCCAAAAAGATCTAAACTTACTCTTTGACCTTTAGTGATATTAATGATTGGTGTCAAGTGATAGATGCCAACGCTCAGAACTTATCTCCAATACGAAATCAAAAGCTGTTTATCGTTAGATTGTATCTTGGAAAAGATCTTGCATTTTTAAATCATTATAATTTTGTACTTAGTTAAAATAAAACAGATAGAGATAATTAAAAGTTATTTTTCAAATATCTTAAAACTTCGACCTCATTTTCTTATAAGCATTTACACTGATCCAGAATACTTTTTTTACCTTCTGATGTGACCTGTTTTCATTTTCAGGACCACCACTCAGACAGATGGAGGCAAGATACCAATATTTTTATCTGAAACTATTTTGAGCGATCATAAAGGTAACAAAGTTTCTTCCATGTTGCTCTCTCTTCTAAAAACAAAACATTATTTCCTTCATTGATGATTGGAATGGAAGTCGTTGTTCTGTTGGAAGCTCAGCCCTACATACGTCATTGAAATAACATGTCCAACGATGTGAGCTGGGTAACGATTGGTGCACTCAAACAGAAGACATGACCGTCAAATGGTCTGGTGAAGCAAGTAGAACCGTTAGCACATCTAGTAGGTCATGTAAGTATGAAAGGCATAAGCACTGGTTCAAACCTAGTTCGATGAACATATATGTCATGTTCCTGTTTGACATTTGACAGCGTATTACGTTTTTACAACTCACACTCGAACTTTGGCTCCGCTCCTAACAGCTGCAGGATGACCCTCAAGATCCAACTGAAGCTCTGAGTCTTACCATAAGAAGGTACGGTTATTGTTTAGTGTTGACTCCCACTTATGTCATTGTGACAAACACAAAACTTGACGTCCTTTATTTCATTGAAAAATACTGTTGCTGCATACTATTACAAACAGCAGGTCTTACTTAATTTGATAGACTCTTAATTGGATGGCCTTCAGATAAAAAAACTCTGTGAAAACCCGTGCTCTTGGGAGGGTTGGGTCGGTTGCTATGCCTTGCCCAAAGGCAACATGAGGAGGTCAGGTGTAATACATCTTATTCAGTACAATGTCTCAGGTAGCATCCAAATACATCTAAATATCATTTCCCTATTTGTCACTTAAAAACCAGTCGGATGAGAGTTGTTTATTTCACAAACACATCAACAAATTCTTCCCTAAAATGCTATTACATTGCCCCGAAAGGAGGTCAATCTGTCTAATACACTCAAAAAACTCATAGAAATCCTGTCGTTCACAAAGTACTACAGGCTAAAACGAAATGTGACTCCAAACATAAATTGTGCAAGGAGAATCCTTTCATTGCAGTAACTCTAAACCATTCTATTTTGAAATTATTTTTACATTCCTGAATCAGCTTGTTAAGCCAGAAGGTCAACTCGTCGACTTAAGAAAAGCAAATCATTGAATCCGTGTTTTCTTGTCAAATATTTCTGTGGCAAGACTGCCATCGTAATTCAAAATCAATTAAAAACATATTGGGCTCTGGTGATATTCCAAATAACAAACCCAACGAGTGCTTTTTCACAATTGTAAAATAAAGTACTTTTTTACACAATTTGTCTGTCTTCTAGCTTCCACACCACTCGAAACAAGTGGTTGTCTCACAAATAAAAACGCACACTAAAAATGAAAGAATACAGCTCTAATTTTGTCATTGGGTATACCTTTCATCCCTTTGCCCCACCTCGGCAAATGACTAATTGCTCTTTCCGTATGATCAATGGAATCAGAAAAAGGCAGGCATCAATGTGGATAAAGGGCTTAAATGTTCATTGCCTTATTTCATCTTGGAGTCGATTAAGGCTTGGTTTGGCCACATTTACCACGCCATCAATGAACCTGACACCACCAACTGTCATAATTCATGCCTTAACTGTAAATAGAGAAGAGTGGCGCTAGAAAATGCTTTAAACTGGAATCAGTTAAAAATCAATGATCTGAAATAGTTGGCAAATGATAGGGATTTATAAAAAGGTAATATAATTACGTTTAAAATAGGGTTTTCATTATGATCTGGAAATGGTGCCTGTACCTATTTTTTGGAGCAGATAGTAATGAAAGCCTTCAACGTCTGTTTTCCAAACTGGATTTTTTTTACATTTTTCCACGGTATTCCTTCAGAATACTTTTGCTGTGTCCAAATACAGTCAGTAATTCCATGCTCTAACGTAACTATTGTAAGTAATAGTAGTAGAATCTTTGAACTATATCTCACTCGTGTTGTCAAAATCATCCAAAAGGTGACCTTCACTCAAACAGTTTTCTATTGTACTACGTAAAACACTTACAAATCAGTACAATAAATCGATTTCCTTTGGTTCATTTCAAAATCCTAAACATAAGCTGAAATTCTCACTAGTAAAAAATAACTTTGTTCTTCACAGTAATTTTCAAGCCAGGTTTCTTTGTTATTGACTCGAATCTGATCTTTTTGAAAACAAAGCTTTATTGAAAATGGGTTTTCTCTCAGAAAATGATTGCTCAACCACTGTATATTTTAAGAAATCAATCCGAGATCTTTTTTAGCTTACAGATAGCAAAGAAAAGCCTACAGAAAAATTAAATTACCAAATTCTCGCAACAGCTGAAAAAATCAAGTTTTTAAGGAATAGATTTGAGCTCAATTTTCTAATACAAAATGTTTAATGCTTGCCTTGTTCAAGATGGGTTTTTTTATATTTATTTTGCGCTGGAAACAAGATGAAATACTTTTTAGCGACTTTTGATGTAAACTGATCAGAGATGCTTTAAATTGATAAAGTTGACCATTCGCAGCTGAAAACAATTAGAATGCATTGCAAAACATTTCCTTTGGTACTTTGTAATGCAAATGATACGAGCTATGCGTCAAATTGGGTTTTTTTATATAAGAAAAGGATGTCAAAAAAGTTCTTTCAAAAAGAAAACTAGGAAGATGAATTTTCTGCAAAGCATTTAGACAAAAGCTGTTTGCGATCATGTACATTCTGTTCATAAAACACGTTGCTAACATCTGCCAATGACCTTTAGTTTGAAAATTCTAAACCATGACCAACGACCCACCAGACTATGATTTTAATTGCATCTTTTTTCTTTTTACTCGAATAGCTACGTTGCTACATGAAAGTCTAACAATCTGATCACTTTACGTTTCTTTTAAACTACATTCGACAGAACCAAATTTCTTAGAACAAAATTCTTCCTTTTACCACACCCTATGAAAAGATCTCCATCGCTGATGAGGCAAATCAAAACCACGTGTTACACAAGAACACAATTTAAAGTCTGTGTTTTTGTTTTCTGACAAAATCGTGATAGATTGATATGCAAATTGAGCTTGTCTGATTACATCCTTGCTTCAAACACTTCATTCTCTATTGATCAAACTGTGTAAACCATGAATTCAAAGACCATGATCAGTCATGTACCTGCTAAATACGCGTTTCAAAGTGAACCTCTTGTTTTTTTCAGTTAGGAATACATCCTTAAATCTAATCTTATACATTTTGACAAAGCAGAAGTAAAACGTTAAAAATAAATATAGCTCTATTCTAATTCCTACTTGATTTAAACACGTTTTTTAGGCTTTGAGTTAATATAATGATCATAAATCTTTCGCTCCTTATACCCAGTATCATAAACAAAAATCGATTCTCTCAATGGTGAGCAAGTATAGAAAATTCGTTTTGTCTACACCGAAAAGACACAAAAATCATTCAAATAATTATTTCTTTTATTATTCTATATGCATCCAAACAAAATAAAAGCCTTTTTTCAAGTGTATTGTTGGTCATAAAACTATACATTATTCATTCAGTTGATCAGTGTTCATGTGCTTATAACAAAATAAATCCTTCGCGTATTCACTATGAGAAATAGTGTTTCCACTTCACAAAATATCTTAGATGAAGGTGATACAATTAATACAAGGCATTAAAATGAACCTTAACTTCTTGATCAGAATAGAAAATGTACATCACAGCCAACACCCATTCAACAAAAATTAACATCGAACTTCGAAATATGACCAACCTTTGTTTACATTTGAAAATTGGGACTAAAGAACTGCGACAATCTAATGGGCAAAGTGGTGTTATTCAGTAGCACATTCTAAGTTTGTTCATAAAAATTTCTCACTTTTTCTGAAACGAATGATAATCCAACATTTTCATCTACCCCTGAGAAGAGCAATACAAATATCGCGATATATAGTGAATACTTTCAATTCAAATTATAGCAATGTACAACTACTTTCACGTTTTCTAATGCAAGGTATAGGCTTTCTTTTAAAGTGATTCCTTTTTTAGTCCATTATAGCTCTGGTTTTTCCAAAATTCTGTCCAGCTTGTGAGGCGCCCTTGTTAGAACCCATTTGGAGCCCAATGATTCCTTCGCCAGATTTCAGTTGTTCTTCAGTGAATTCTCTAACATTTTGTGTAGCTTCTTTGGGGCCAAGTGACGGACCATTGAATTCATTTTTCTGTGCCTTTCGGCCAAGGGCATATATACCATTAATAACAGAGTTCATATTCGTCCCATCGTATAAGTCAGCAGTCTGGAATAAATCTGCTCGATTTACACCATAACTTTCACAAGAAGATAAAAAGTTTCCAATATTCTCCATCATCTTAAAAGCCATTTTAGATTCGTTAACTTTCTTTATTGATCCAGGCTTTAATACGTTAATGACACGTGCTAAAATTATGCCATCCTTGAGTTTTTCTTGAGTATCTTTGGCTCCTTGAATCCCATCAAAAAGATCAGGTTCACCAAGTACTGCTGCCAACCAACCCAACGCTTGTTGTTCCAAGTCAATATTGTAATTAGCATCTCTTTTACGTGCCAATTCTGCTGTTAAACCGTATCCTTTTGGTCGAGACATAGTTTTAACTTATTACCTGTAATACTCTTCTTTTTTTGACTTGAAAGTGTTGGAACGATATCCAAATTGGTTTTCAACAGTTTTCTTGCACTACTCAACTCGAATTGGTGAAGAGCCAACTTTTGGCGTCGAATTATGAATATGTGTCTCTTTGGACGTGCATCTAATACTCTGCTTACTGATTGGTTACTTACTTCTAGAGAACAATAGGAATTGTTAGTACTTGATTGACGGTACTTTCTTATTAAGGTGAACAGTCTTCGTTGGGTTTCCTTTTTGATGACTTAACTACACGTTAACATAGAGACAAAACCAAATGTGGTTTTTCATCGTCTGAATTCTGATGACGCATGTCCTGTTTGCATATGTGCTAACACAAGTGTGAACACGGGGGCAAAAGTACTCAATGTACACGATGAGCTTCTCACAAAAAAAACCCAACCAGTTTGACAGATAAAGGAAAATAATCATCTCTTTCTTTTAATCAAATTGAAATTTAAATGGAATTAGGAAGTACAGGACATACAGATGGGTTTAATTATTACCCACCGGAACTACACAGCGTTATTTTCACTCGACACTTTTTCACCAGAATTTTCCCAGAAGATATAACAATGGCCCTTGGTCAGAGTTTGAAATGAGCATGATAATATTGGACACGGATTAAATAACAGATTCGTTTCAAATTCTCTCTCTCTTTCTTTTTCTTTTTATCTCTAAATTGGTGAATAAAAAGGGCAGATCAACATAATCATTACTTTACCGACAACAAATTATGAATCACGTTTACGTTTATTCATAACTGCTCACTATTAACACCCAAGGATGTAATGTACTGCACAATTCTTGTTTCCTAGAGTCACAGAAAATTACAAGAAATAGTTTGAGAGAATAGCGAATAGTTTCTTTATTTTCTGTGCTCCATAAAGTTTTGTTTTAGAAAGACCACTGCTCGACATAACACCGTCCTCTTTCCTATTCGTAATGATTATGATTTTTATCAGTAGTCCCCCTACTTTCATACACTGGAAATGAATATTCTTCATTTTGTCAACAGAATAAATTAACTTATTCTCTCAGAAAATGGTTTGAAAGAACAGTCGAGTCACAATATCATTTGATGTACACTTACTGAAGTTCAACGCAGAAATTGAACCAAAACAAACAAAAGAAAAACAACACCAAGAACAAATAAATGTCTTCTGCAAGACCCCACTTTTAGATTACTTTGTAAGTCAAAAGACGTATTAAGATGGACATCTAATTCTAAAATCGTATCCCTAATTGTCATTCAAGTGGACGCTTTACTTTCCAAAGCGAATTGAAATAAGGTAATTTTTAGGCCAGAACGTTTACTAACCAGGGATTGGAGCCTTGCTTCTGGTATCTGCAAAACACCCCAGATCACAGCTACAAAACAAAGAGGAAATTAATTTAATTAATTAGGGTTAGCTCTCAGTACAATCAACTTAGACGAATTGAAAAAGACAACATTCACCATTTTTCTAAAACATTCTCACGAACAAATTATGTCCTACAGTTTTCAATGCTTTAACAATGCAAAAATAGTAATTTCACAGCAAGACATGTCAGGCTAGAAACACAGATTCAAATGGAATTAAGTTGACTTGGTTTACAACAACGCAGACGCCAAAAATTAAGGTTACAACAGTCACATCAAAAATGCTGGAGACTATTGGCCCCTAACCGTAAGGCCTTTCCACGTAGGGTCCGCATGGGTACCAAAAGATATTGTTGGATTAACTCGCTGGTTAAAGTGATGTTAGATTGCATATCTTTGGTAATGTCTTTTGCAGGGGTTAGTAAATGAGTGGGGCAAAAAAAGAACAGCGAAGTACTAATTTGAGATTGGTTTTCGTTATTCACTTTTTAGTTGAGATGCAGGAGAGAATGTAAAGGTATTGTAACCCCCAATATATTCAACAAATACTAACCGATCTCTAAAATTGATATCAATAATATTAATACTTTGTTTAACCGGCTTCTGTGGAGTGTTATGCATGATAATATACAATACATGGTATGGTGAGGGTGGGTTGAAAAATTATAGGCAAGCTAAAGATTTTATTGCCATGAGCATATGTGGCCAACTGGAAGAAAATTAGACTTTAACATAACTTTTGACCAACAATTTAGCAAAACGCTAGGTTTTAAAAGGGATACAATTTAAGATCAAAAAAGAAAAGGAAAGCTCTCCGTTAAGTTCTTGAATACAATTCTAAACCGTTAGTTATATTCTGAAATTGACCTGACTTCGATATTATTTCTCATTCATGTTTTTGAAGCCATTTTTATAGCAAAATGAGTTAGCCCTGCGTGTAAAAGAAGGAAAAATTCAAAGAATCCTTAAGCACTCTTGTAGGTTCAAAACCTTTCAGATATCCAAAGGATAAGTTTAATCGTGAAAATTTTGGGCGCCCAAAATGGAATGACACCTTTATAAAAGATTTAGAATCAATCTACCCTATGAAAAACAAGTTTGTGCTGTGTATTTCTTGTAACTAGTCCTACTTTTGATAGATTCCATTTTTAACCAGTGTGCAGTTCTACTTCAGAAACTGCTATAAACTAGCTATGTTCACTGAGAAATTAATTACTATATACAATTCCTATTAACATTAACTTTCATCAACTTAGTGATTTTATCTCCATTTCCATTGACCAGTTCTTCTTCGTCGTATTTCGCATCAATCATATAGTTCCGCTCCAGAACGTGGCGATCGCTATAGCCTCGTCAATTGGTTTACCAATCTCGTCCTCTGTAGAGCCGGGTGTCAGGGTGCAAGTCAGCAGGTGGCTCATTGACTGTTCGCTACCGCAGTCACATGTGCTTGTGTTGCACATGCCCCAGGCCTTCAGAGAGACCCTGCATCTACCTTGACCGGCTCTCAGACGGTTCAGCGTCTGCCAGGTTGCCAGACGCAAGCTCCTGTGTTGGTATAATGCCTCTGGTGAACCATACAGGAACCATGCTGTTTTCGTGCCAGGACTCTAGCCATTTCTCTTCAATGGCAGCATCCACGGAGACTATAAGGGGCTCTGTGGAATTCACGAAGCTGTTTTTTGATGGTAGACGCTTTCTGGTCGGTTGGTACTGGTAGAGAGGATGTCTTTCGTCGTTGTCTTGCTTCAATCGTTCATTGTGTCTTATGACATTTCGGCGGATTCTAGACGGTGCAAATCCAGCCAGAGCATAGACGCAGACCATGGGTATTGGTTTCAAGCAGCCGGCCACTGTTCTGCAGGTATCATTTAGCATGGGGTCTAGTTTGCGGGCATGACAAGATCTGCACCATGTGGAGCTGGCATATTTCGCAGCTGAGAAACATACCCCCATCTGCTATTGACAAGCTTTCGGAGCAGATTGTTTCTACTTGCCACTTTGCCTCTGAGCTTGGTGATATGCTCCTTGAAAGATAGAGTTCGGTCCAATGTCACTCCGAGGTATACAGGATTGGGGTTATTCTGGATAATATTTCCTTCCCACGTCACTTTGAGATTGCGGTGGGCTTCTCTATTCTTGGGGTGAAAGCTGCATAGCTGGGTCTTTCTGGGGTTGGGCTTCAGATGATTCTCTCCGTAGTAGATTGACATTTCTGTTAAAGGCTGTTCAATGGTGCTATCAACTTCATAGAAACGCTTCTTTTGTGTGGTGATGCACAAATCGTCAGCGTATATGAACCTGCTACAGGACGCGGGCATGGGTTAATCATTTGTGTACACATTAAACAGTGTAGGTGCCAGTACACTTCCTTGAGGAAGCCTATTTCTAAGACTGAGCCAGCAGCTTCTCCTACCGTTCAGTACAACTTAGAAACAGCGGTTTGAAATAAATTTTGAATCTTGTGTGAAGTTGTGTAGTTTGGCAATCATAATTCGGTGTTGGACGGTATCATAAGCAGCATTTAGATCAACAAAGGCAGCTCCGGTTATGAGCTTGTTCTGGAAACAGTCTTCTATATATTGAGTGAGCTTTAGCAGCTGGGTGCCACATGACTTTCCTGGTCGGAAGCTTGCTTAGTCAGGTGTCAACTGCTGTTCTACTAGTGAGCCGATTCGAGTCAACAGCAGTCTCTCGAACAGCATGTAGCTGATGCAGAGAAGAGAGATAGGTCGATAGCTCTTGGGTTCATCGGCGTTCTTTCCTGGCTTTAGTATTGCTACAACCTTAGCTCTCCTCCAGATTGATGGAATTTGTTGGGAGCTGAGGCTATCATTGAACATGAGCAGTAGCCAGTTAGAGGCAATTCGACCTAGAGTTTTGAGGAATTCTGCCAGGATGTCATCAGTCCCTGCTGCTTTGTTAGGCTTTAATTGTTTGATACCTTGGTCGAGCTCTGCTTTTGAGAACGGTCGTGTTAGGTAGGACAGATTTTGATCTTGATACGGCAGTTCGGTTGAGAGGTACACTCCAGTCTTTCTTCTCCTCTTCTTACTGCGGCCATTGGCTATTAGTTGGCTGGCCACTTGATTTGGTGTAACAGAGCACTGTGCCGGAGTGGTTATGTTGTCCCCACCTAGGTTTTTGATGGCTTTCCAGGCTTTTTTACTATTTACTGCCATGTTTGTGTTCTCGATCATATCCTCCCAGCCCTTCTTCCTCTCTGTTCCTACCATTTCGAGGAGCTGTTCACCAAGTTGTAGGGTGGTGTCATCAAACGGGTCGGATCTGAACTTGAGCTCATACGCGTTAAGAAGATCCAGAGACTCGTTAGTTATTCCGGGTATATACCGTTGGCGGCATCTTCGGGGAATGTTCGCACGTGCCGACTGTTTTATTCTTTCTATGAAAGCTGAATAGTTTTGTGTGATTGGTTGGAGATCTGATATGGAGGCGTCCAAGGCTTCACTGAAACCAGTCCAGTTGGCCTTTCGTAGGTTGAATCTCTGTCTGAATGGCACATCTGACGCCTTCAATGCTGCGTGGATCTTGGTGGAAATTGGACGGTGCTGTGATTTTGAGACAGGTGAGAGCACATACTTTTTGGCAAGGTTAGCCATCTCATTGTTCACAAAACAGAGGTCAGGGTTGTAACCTCGCTTCCATCTGGCACTGTTAAAGGATTTGGGGAGCTTTGATTCATGGATCAAAGCTAGGTTGCCTGTTTGTACCCATTCCTCGACTAGATCCCCGTCTCTGTCATTTTCAGGGCAGCCCCATATGGTGCTGTGAAAGTTGAAATCACCAATGATGACACGGTGTTTTCTCACACAGTGTGTCGGGGGTTCAGTCCACTGGAATTTACTAGCAGGGGTCTTGTAGATGGATACGACGTAGATGTCTTGGCGTGAGATTGTGATGAGCTCGATGTTGTTCTCATTTACTGAGTTGTGTGTTGCATCAATCTTCAGGGTCGGTCGGGTAAATACGGCTGACCCATACTTCTCGTGTCGGATCTCAGCAATCAGTTTCATTCCGGACAAGGCCGGTCGTAGGCTTGTGTTCTTGGGGTGTGTCTCTTGGAGGCACACAATGTCATAGTCCTTGATAGATTGTCCAAGCAGGTCTGCCTTCATGTCTGTATATCCTTCAATATTAAAGGAGGCGATAGCCAGTGCCGGTTCTGAAAAGAACCCGTGTTTTTCACTCTGGTATGAAGGCATGTTGATCGTATGTCACGGGTAGCGTTGATATAGCGTTGATTGTCGATTGTTACGAGTTTGGCAGAAATTGGCCGACTGAGGGCTGGATTCTCAGCCACGAGGAGGCTTTCTGCTTGCATCCCATTGACCAGTTATTGACTCCAGCAGCGCTAAATAAAATTTCTTTGCAAGAAACCTTTAAAAGCCTTGCAGGAACGGATTTGCATTTGCGCTATGAAGACTGCCAGATTTTAAACAGAACACAGGTATTCCTTGGGTTTATCCTGGTTAATAGTTTTACCTTTGTTCCAGGGTGATAAACGTCTTGACGTTGATTCAGAGGAAAGTAGCCAACTTGATGATCTTGTGGGCTGGGTAGAGTTAATTTTAATATGTCATTCGAAGACATTAACAACCACGAGGTAGCCACCTTATACATTTTCGATTGACACCCATACGATGCTTGAATTTGGCAGGACTTAAAATATTCCCAGAATCGTCATGTAACCTGAAATTGTGCAATGTTGCGTGGGTTATTTTCGTTGAGACAAATTGAAACTTTATTAAAAGTTGCCCAAGAAATAAATGGATATCAAAATCACTTTCTGGAAAACATTTAGGCATCTTCTTCTCTGGTAAAATTTTATTGATCAAAATTGGCTCACCATCTCATATATATTGATCTGTGTGATAAACACTAGATTAGTTCTAACCCAAAAAAGGTTGTGGCGCCATTTGTCATATCAGTTTCTGCTATCTGGCCAACGCTGTTGTACGAAAATTCTCTGGGTACACCTTTGCTGGTAATGCTACCAGGATTGCCCTGTAAATAAGTAGAAGTACAGTAAAGAACAAATAAATCTCCTTCAATTCAGTTGTTCTATAAAATAAGAAGTACATTTAAATTAAAAGACAATTTAGCTGCTAATTGGATTGACGTAATTATACTTGTCTATTAAGATGAGGTGCTATATTCTTTGTCTCTGAGGAACAAACAACGAAAACTGTTTTAGAATAAGCCCCTAAATACATAAAAACCTTTTAAAGTCTAATCCTTTTATAATCTAAGAGATTTTTAAAATAGGATTCCCAGAAAGCTGTTAAAAAACAAAAGGAATTAACGTAACTTTAATTTTATAAGAAGTTAAAGTAGGATATATGCCTTCAAGGAAAGTATTTTTTTCCAGTTCATATTACCTCCAATGTAAAATTGGAAAGAACAAAGATACAGCGTACTCATGTTATGCTTCACCCACTTGTAAAAGACCCCTTTTCATCTCAGTGTATGGATATTTTATATACCCTTGTGAACTTTTTCTATAGCTACAAAATGTAGGGTTTGGAAGGGTAGAGGAGAGACACAAGGGTAATATTAAATGCTTAACAGTTTATGTTATAGTCATCTTTATTCGAATAACTGTCTTAGAAAAAAAATACTAACGTAGTAAACATATATTACTGTTTGATAGAACCCAAACTTGTTTTTCTTTTCCCTTCTTTTCACTTTATCACTACCAATGCAATACTATTACAATATTTTGAGCAAGTCATTTCCTAGGTGACTCATAGCCTACCACGCCTTTGATCCGATTGTAATTATATGAGGAACACCTTTAAAAGCCACTGCATATATTATCTGTTTGTCTAAAAGTCTCAAACGTTCTCGAAGAAAATCATCCATAGCTCTTATCAACAACTATAGTAATATAATATTGTCTGGCACCCCAAATGATCATTTACTCTTAGATCGTCTTGTGCGTGCTAAAACCGGAAGGTTACGAAAACTAATTTGACACTAATTTGACTAGAAAGACCAATAATATTCTACTTTTATGACATCTTAATACATTCAGACATTTAAAATAAACGAGTATCTACCCAGGAAGTAGCCAATGGCAATATTCCAATGTTCAAAGCATCATTAAATAAATTTATTCCATTTTAATCACTTCTTTGACTGTAGCTCTCTTTCTTCAACCTGACGTCTGAGATATTCGTTTATGCTCACCACAATAAATTTCATTACTGTACCTCAAAACCATCAAAATTGACTGTTTGCTGAACACGAATTCTCTGGCTGATAACTAAGCTTAAATTCTCAGTTTATACTCACAAGGCTATCTTAAATGTTAAAGAAAATAGGTCAAAAAGCCAAGAAATGTTTTAATGTATGAACTAATATCAAGGTACGGGAAGGGGGTACCAGAAGGTAAAATTTACAATTTTGCAAGTATATATTTCCAAATTGCATTGCAACTCAATTGTTCTGTACAATAACACATTCAAATGTAAAAGCCTTGTGTGCAAAGATTGAAAATTGGGCAAGTAATAATACAGTGAACTTGTGTGCAAGACCCTTATTTGTAAATAACTAGTCTGTTTTTCAGAACTTTTTTTATCTTTGCTAGCTCCCTTAATTCAGCATAATTTTAATTGGTAACTTGCTTTGCATCAGCTTAGTGCATACATGCTTTTAATTCACTACCTTTGAAAGTCCTTTTCAAGAGAAAACTGAAAAGAGGTATCGAAGATTTTGGCATGTGATTAATTAATTTTTANATATTTCCAAATTGCATTGCAACTCAATTGTTCTGTACAATAACACATTCAAATGTAAAAGCCTTGTGTGCAAAGATTGAAAATTGGGCAAGTAATAATACAGTGAACTTGTGTGCAAGACCCTTATTTGTAAATAACTAGTCTGTTTTTCAGAACTTTTTTTATCTTTGCTAGCTCCCTTAATTCAGCATAATTTTAATTGGTAACTTGCTTTGCATCAGCTTAGTGCATACATGCTTTTAATTCACTACCTTTGAAAGTCCTTTTCAAGAGAAAACTGAAAAGAGGTATCGAAGATTTTGGCATGTGATTAATTAATTTTTACTGACCAGGACGATACTTGACTTTGTGAAAAACCCAATAGCTTTGTGAGAAAATATGATCAGTGGTTCTTGGTCTGTATCAACAAAAATATGGGTGTATCAAAAGAGAAATATGGAATTTCAAACATTAAAACTGTACTGCTTTGGTTTTTTTCAACAGAAGCGTATCTCGATTCAAATTCACTGATTATTAGACTGCTAAAAGAAACAAACGAAAAAGGAGTGTTGAAATTCTGTGTTATTTCACACTCCATGGTAGATATTTTCGCAAAAGCATACAATCGTTGTTTGTTGCAGTCGCATGTTTTCCCAGCAACGGTAAAGTAATGTTTGCCATGTCAAAAAATAACAGCAGTTTTGCTATACTCAATGCTAGTTTGGGTTGTTTTTAAGCTTCCATTTTATCGGGAAATTATTGAATGTCAGTGTGCAAAAACAACAATTCACTCGTCATTGTTTATATTTAAAGTCATACCATCTTCCAGGCCGCAAGAAAATTCTCCTTCAGTTGACGAAAATGCTTCTTGATATTGATAATGATTCTTCATTCTTCCTGATATAAGGATGTTCTTGTAAATCATGGAACTTTTGAATCCGTTATTATTATTTAATAATAGTTATTATTTTAGCAGATGACCAACTTGTGCAAAAAGGCAATCAAAAATACTTTAGCAGCCATGTGTTTCAAATATAATATTGATTTTGTAGTCTACGACTATTTAAAGTTGATGAAATCTATGATTACGATCAATCTCAGAAAATGCTTTCTCTATGATAAATCGTTGTATAGTTCTTCTACAGTAGTAATCAAATGCCTTGATCATTTGACAAGTATGGTAGCTCAAGTCATGTCTCCTCGTAAACCGAGTTCATCAGGAACATTTTGAGAACTGATTACAACATGAAAGTAGTATTATAATTAAGTAGTATTGAAATTAAGTTCATAGGAACTTAATTTCTTTGAGGCCTTTCTGTTCCTTTTCAAATTTGTACTTGAATGAAACGAACCTTACTTGTATTTTTGTGCTCCAGGAGACTGACTGATTTGGGTTAATGTGATGTTTCACATTAAGTGTAAAAGTATGAAAAGACCCAAAGTTTTGTATGACATGGCATTTCTAATTTATCAATCTATTTCGCCTTCCTCTTCACCAGATAAAACTAGTTTTATTACATTATTCAAGTTGCAGGTAAATGAGCTGAAAATCACTGACATCAGCTCTTTAAACCATATGCCAACAACTATTCGTAAACACTAACAAAAATAAGGTAATGAAAATCAAACGTTCCAACTTACCAGAACTTCTTGATAATACCCACTGTTAACGGGAAGGCAATAGAAAATGTAAACGAATTCATTTTTCTCGGTGCAAAAATTACAGCCACGTATGACGACTCTTGCGAAATTAAGAGAAGGATAAATATAGCCAAAAATGCTATGATCTCTTTGACAAATATTTGGAAAGATTCGCATATATCTTTACGCACCAAGAAACGATTGCTGTCTTCCCTCGTTTTCTCCATTGCAACATACGGTTCAGAATGCTGGGTTGTAAAGAAACAGGATCTTTAAAGAATCGAATCTTTTGAAATATGGTGTTATCGTAGGTTACTGAGAGTTAGTTGGACTGAGAGAAAGACTAATGAGTGGGTCATCCAGAAGATCGATTGTAAGACACGTCTTATATCTTTGATCACCAAGCAAAAGCTTTTTTTCTTTGGTCATATTTGCCGTCATAACAACGTTGACAGGGATCTGTTATTAGGCTCTGTATTTGGTAAGCGAGCACGAGGTAAGCCTAAGACACGCTATAGTGATAACATCTCTCAACTGTGTGACGGAAAGTCTATTCCAGAACTACATCGAATGGCGCAAAGTCGGTCTGGTTGGCGAAATTTTTGTGGAGGGGCACGGCAGATCTTGAGATGATCTTTCCGTTTGATGATGATGATGATGATGCCAACAACATTGTATCTGTTAATAAAAATGAAAGCTTGTGCAGTAAGTTTGAAAAGTTTATCTTTCCAGTTATATTCATTAAAATAATCACGTTAAGTTGCATGTGTTTTAAGTAAAACGTAACGAATGCTAACATCCACTGTAATTTTGCTTGATGACTACATAAACCCAAAAGGAATAATTGTCATCACTCTCCCTTCCCTTGGCCTTGCCAACTGCATTAGCTAAGCTTTTCTGATTAAAAACTGTAAAATACCGTATTTACTTGCATACTCCGGCAAGAGAAGGCGTGGCTTAGTGGTTAGTGCAGTTGCGCAGTAACCAAGGGTACCGGGTTCCATGTCCCTTGTGGGAGAGGAGAATTTTTAACTTTACAAAAGAAAAAGCCATTGGTTGGCGCCAGAAAGGGCATCAAGCTAAGAAATTCCTCACAACCAAAACAAAGTCCCTCTGAAGGGCACCATCTGAGCCCTAATTGTCGGGGGAAAATGACGTTAAAACAAAAATAAAACAAAAAAAACTCGAATACTACAGCAAGAGGAAAAACTAGAGTTACCCGCAAAAGCCGGTATAAAGGACAACTGAGATTATTTTTGGAATGTATGGAAACCAATAGCTAAGGATTAAAATTTTTTTTTAAACTATGGCTGGACTATCCATGGTGCTAGTACATTATCAGTTAAAAAGTTGATTTTTGTGAATCAAAGAATAAAAAAAAATATAGTTCAAATAACTACTTTAAAATGAATCATTTCAACTCCCCACCCCACCAAAGCCCCCACCATCCCAAAATATTTTTTGATAATGATGATGTGGCATTTGACATTATTAGTAATCCTTCCCATAAAGTTTAAAAAGCTTTAATGTGCACTTTAATAAGTTTAATAACAATTAAACCGTCATCGTTCAAATTCCCCTGATTAGCAGTTTCTTTTTCTTTTCTGCCCTTCATCTCGTCGTCTGTTGTGGAAACGTTAGTATCATTGTCATCCACTCGTTCTTTCATCATCTTTTTGAAATCAACCAGCTTTTCCTTAGAGCAATTTCTTCCCCAAAAATCTAAAAGTTGATTGGCTTCTGATTGATCCAATTTGTCGCCAAGATTTGTATTTCTTTGAATTTCATGACTACAAGAACACCTAGAAATTTGATTAGACATGGCATAGGAGATAAGGAAGAAATGTAATATATTATTAAGTTCCATCCACGGTGAAAGTAATCCGATTTTTATTATGATCAGTTGTGGCTACGGCAACTTCTGTGGAAACCTTTGTCTCCAAAACAGAATTAGGTAATGCTTTATGCCATCTATCTTGCTCATCAAGGCAAATATACAGTTATCACAATAATTTTAACTTTTTCTTAAAGATTTAAGAAAATTAAAAATTCGTAAGAAATTCTTCACGCAATCAGCCCGAATTTTCTCCTTCACAGTTGCTGGTTGCCCAAAGCCAGCTCACGAGAAGCACAACAGTTTCGCAGAAAGGTAATGTTATTTACTGTTATAGAATGGAAACTTTGCTCCAGGATAGATGGCTTTATTTTATTTTTAATTTTGTTAAAAAGACATTAAAATGGCCGTAGTTTCTTTTCATGTGATCTGGATGATGAAAATCAGAAATGAAACTAATTCTTGATAAAGTATGCAAATCTTTAGTATTTTTATTTAAAGTCCGATTGGAAAATGTAAGAAAAAAGTTAGATATGTTTAGACAAGATGTAGAAAAAACTGAACACAAGTGTATAGAAGTTCTTTGAAATTTGTGACTGCACTGTAAAAAAACTTCATAGTATCAGCCCAGTAGCCTTTCATCATATTGTCATTTCATCCGAGGTCAAGTGGATCTTTATCAAAGTGCTTGTCCTGCTACTCTTAGTATGCCACCACATTCTCCATAGTTTATTTGGCTAATGTTCAAGGATATCGACTTTCAGGAATACCCTCATCAGAGCCTCAAGCATTAGAATAAAAGCGTTGGCAAAAAAAAAGAAGGAAAAGCCAACTTTTCTAACATCATTTTGTCAGTAACTGAGCTCAGACGTTGCCCTTCAGCCGAAAATTGTAATGGCAATGATGAATTTATTGCTCTTGCTGACATCAACCAATGGCTTTTTCTTCTTTTTTTTCCTTCTTCTTTTTTCTTTTTTTTTTCTTTTCCTTTTATTCTTTTCCTTTTTCCTTTTATTTTCTTTCTTTCTTTTTCTTTTTTCTTTTTCCTTTTCCTTTTCCTTTTATTCTTTTCCTTTTTCCTCTTATTCTTTTCCTTTTTCCTTTTATTCTTTTTTTTCTTTTTCTTTTTTCTTTTTTCCTTTTTCCTTTTATTCTTTTTCCTTTTATTCTTCTCCTTTTTCCTTTTTTTCTTTTTTTTGCTTTTTTGCTTTTTCTTTTTCCCTTTTTTTCTCACGCCAAACTTAATCTTACACAAACATAAACCTTAATCTGCTACAGGAGTACCTTGGCTCTGAATTCCCTAAGCTCAGTCTTCTCATGCAGCAACCTTTTTTTTTAGATATTTTAAGCCTTTCTCAACAGGCACACAGCAAAATAATTCGAAACAGAATGATTGTGTTATTCTAATGAGACTTTGTATTTCCCCCTGCAAGAAATATCACAACAGAAATGATTCCATTTTCACTACATCAATGAGCAAGCTGCAAAGCATGACGGAGGTGTTTTTCCTTTCGGTGTCGCCTTTACTTGCAGGTGAATATGAAGATATTTATTTATTTATTGCAGATCTTTATACAGGATTATACGCTTTAACAATAAGTACAATAAACTAATAAATATCGCTGTTGTCAATGTGTGTTCTGTTAATTGCAATTAAAATTACATTCTCTTTGGGTGATCGTTATTTTGCGGTCACTCGATTGGACATAAGAGGCCGAGATCGGAAATGTCAAGTTAAGTTTGTTTATATCAATACTTAAAAACAAAGGCAGGATTAAGAACGTTTGCTAATTTTTGTGAGAGAGTTTCTGAAATAATTAAAGACTGTAGACAAATTCCTGTTGTCTACAAAGAAATGACGAAAGTTGAAAATGAATTGCCTTTGATGCTTCTGAACGGAACGCAGATGAAGCTCTGTCAATTACTAACTGTTGTAGCTCGAAATTTAAACTTCTTTCACTTTTGCAGTAGGTGCTTGCAATCGCCGAATCAAAATTAAACTTTTTATGTATATCTATGCATCGTGTTTTTTGGGGGCTGAGTTCAAGGGACACAGTTTTTTTTATAGATACTGGTGATTTGAAGTATGTAGGCCACCTTTCAGGGTCAAGTTTGACAAGATTTTGGAAGCCGGAAATCTTGTTATACGTGCCCCCTTACCCCCTTCAAAAAATGCCATGTATATCTCAAACTATTCTTTTGAATTGCAATACTCAAATTTTTATTGCTGAAGGTTTTTTAGATTACGAGAAGAAATTAATCAATAAATTTGTGAAAGTTCGTATGAATTCGAGTGTGCTCAGCTAGAGTTCGTATTATTTTCCTTTAAGCTTTCTGGGTTTTGTGGGATTTTTAATTTTTTTTTAGCTCGATCAGTCATTTTCACCATTCGTTCAATCAGCTTTTTGAACGAATACGTATTTCAATTTAATGTCGCTTTTTGTATCACTTTTTTATGATTAACAACCAAACAAGGCATAAAAAACACTAAATGTATTAATCTGTGAAGAAAAGTCAGAGAGGAAAAAGGAAGAAGGCCAAGAAAATACTGTACAACTTACACCTAAAATGTCTGTTATATGATCGAGGAAAGAAAGCAATTACATTCAGAAAATCGCAACTAGAACCAACAATCACATAACAATAAAATCTTTGAGTAAAAAGAATAAAACGCGATGCAACAAACTGAGCTGGTACCAGGAAAGAAAGCTCATTGAAACACCTTCCATATTAACATTCACATAAAATGGCTTAAGAAAAGCCACATGTCGTCGCAGAGCTGAAGGTTAAAGAGTAGCTTCAAGACTTCTATTTAATTACAAGTATATCTCTAAACTCAATCAAGAATTTCAACTTTGGATGAGAGAGTACCCATTCAGATGTGATAAACAGTACTCCATCCAAAACGAATGTTACAGTTATAAAATTACAAAAATGGCCTCAGGCATAAGGCACTCCCTATTGCGATAAAAAGTGACTTCGAATACTTTAGATGCCTCGTCACAAAGCATCTGTGCAGTTGCCTCAAACAGTGCTTTCTTGGAACTTGATTTTGTAGTGTCAGTGGATGGCATTGATACAAACTGTTTATTATGTCATAAATCATTTTACTTTATTTATTTTTAAGGAACAATAAAGTTTTTAACAATTTTTGCTGGATCATAGCTATTTCATGCCACAATAACAAAAATAGAAAAGAGCCTTTCCTCTTTGGAAAGGAAAGAGTCCCGAGATATGCCCTAAATATCTAATTTGGATTTGGATGTGGATAACAAGGTTGTTGTAGACTTTTAATGCGGAAGTAGTTTAGTGAGTTAAAAATAGAATTCAAACTAGAAAAGCACTCAAAGAGTTAGAACCTCCACCAAGCAGCTACAATATTTGATAAATATTGTAGTCTTACTTTCATTTGAATAGAATCATATGCTTTGTGCAATAATCATAATGCTTCTATGATCATGTGTTCTTGTTATATATTTTGTTATGTCTCTTATGGGGTTTATTTCAATTTTTTTTTTTTTTCTTAACATATTTTTTCTTAAAATAAACATTACCCAAATTTCCATTTCCTCAAATGCACATGTTATGTTTGTTTTCTAACTTTCAATTCCACACTAGCAAACATAGGGTACAAACTGTGTTATTCTATAAATCATTCTTTCATCCTTTTTTAATTCCTTTTTATTAGTATTAGGAGAAAACATAACCTTCTTGGTGCAGGTAATAATCTTTTAGAAATGCTACTATATTTTTTAACTTTTTACATTTCAAAGTTAAAAAATGGGATTCAAATTTATTGCAATCTAGTACTTCGTCTGATAGATTTTCTTAAAACATATAAACATCTTTTACATCCACAAAGATCTGTTGTTAAGTAGCATTATTTGACCTTAAAAAAAATCACTCAGAACGTCCAAACCTTTGCCAATAAACAACAAAAGTTAAGGAGGTCTTTCTTATGATACTATAAAATCTTAAACTTTTCAGTCTTCTTATCTTTTCTTCTTCTTTATCATCTTCTTCTGCTGTTTCTTCTTATTCATTTTCCTCTACTATAGCTTAAACAGTGACACCGGTAGTTGGAATGTAGTCTGCTATACTCTTTATCTTCTTCCTTGCTGCAGTGTTGGAGGGCTAAGTTTCTTTCGTAAGTTCTTGTTGGTTAAAAACTTCTTGAGAATATGCTCTACCATTATGTCTGCAGAACCACAGGGTACACACATGAGCACACAGAAATGTCTCCAACGTGATATTTTGTGTACATGTTATGCCTGAGATTGCAGTGGTCTGTCCTTAGTCTTACCAGAATCACCTTATCCTATCTGGAGAGATGGCAGTAAGCAGTTCTGGGATTGGACTCCGGATGTTGCTGTAGCCATATTCTTCCCTGTTTTTCTCCCTCTTTTGGAATTTTTTCTTTTCTGTTCTTTCTTTATATTCTTTGCATTTCAGGTTCTTCTGCAGAAGAACCTGAAATGTAGTAGCAAGGTAATCCAGCTCTTTGCTTCTGACACTAAAAGATGTGTGTATATGCACAGACAGCACAGCAGAGAAGATGCAGACTTTGCTGTGTGCCTTCACCTGATCTGAATGAGTGTACTACAGGCAATCTTTATATCTACAGATTTTGCTTTGTAGCTGGTAAAGAACTTGAATATGGTGATGGACTGGCAATGGGTTGTCTTATTCTTTATTCTGATTTGTATATTTCCTTCACCATTTCTTGTTGTGCCTTCTGCTGAGCCATCAGTACATACATGTGTTCATTCTTCTGTTGAGTATGCCTTGTTGATGTAGCTGACAGTGAGTACCTTTTTCTCTATGTCAGACAGCAATTCCTTCTGAGGAATGCTCGGGGCCTCTTGGCTTTGGAACGTCCTCTCTTTTTTCACGGTGGAAGTAAAGTGTATATAGTATTTTGGGTACTAGCCTGGTCCATTAAAAATGGGTCCTGTCATTCTAGTCAGCGAGCCTGACACAGGAAGCTCTCTCTCTCTCTCTCTCTCTCTCTGTTCCTCCCTCTCTGTCCCTCCCTCTCTGTCCCTCCCTCTCTCTTTTTGGTGGACATTTCGTGGGCTCTGACACCCAGTTGTTTATTGGGTGATACTCTAGTCTCTTTTATTTGGCTGACTGTGTGAGGATGTCTGTGGCCTGGATGTATATGGACTTGACAGCTTCCGTGACGATTCCTGAAATCTGATTCCAGTCCCAGTTTGCTTTCGCAAAGTTCGACTTCGCTGTTGTATTCCATGCAGATATCCAATACTCTAAGACTGATATGATTCTTTCAGTTCAGAGCCTCTTCCGCACTTGGTAGTCCGCTTTCCAAATAGTTCAAGAAACTTTCTTTACCAGATATCCAGAGTTTGGCACCAAAGGAGCACCTGTAAATATATCTGGTCTTTTCAGGTCATTCTTGGGTCAAATTTCACTTCCAGACATGTTGGTGATTTGTTCTGTGGTTAATAATGCCCTAAAAAAAGGGTAACAGCTTGCTGAGACATGGAGGTAAAATGCGTTTTTCTTGCATTCAGGAATACCACACATTTCTTTGTCCAGTCTTCAATCTTCTTCAGCGTACTCACATGAATGTAGTTGTTGTAGTCATGTGGTCTCCTGAACACCAGATGACCAGGCCATTGTGATAGACAGGGTAGATAGCGCCTTGGATCCATCTTGGAACTTTCTTGAACAAAGACTGATGAACAATGAAAAATTAACAAACTGGGAGACAGGACTCCGCCCTGTGGAACTTCTTCCTTCAGTGTCGTCCTTCCACACTTTTCCAAACGCCTTTTCCAGGTCTATCCAAGCCATGACAATTTGTTTCTTGTCTTGCACAGCATCTTCAATGTCTTCAACTACGTGAGTGACTTGTTTTTCTGTGAATTTTTACTGCTTATATCTAGCTTGTTTTGGAGAGATGACTTCTTTCTCCAGATACCATGACGGTCGAATGTTAACAGTACTCTTCATTAACCTCTCAACACAGCTAGTTAAACTGGTAACCTGTAGCTGTCAGCTTTCCGCTTGTCTTTCCTCTTTTAATGAATAGGGACTATCGTGGCTTCCTTTAAAATCTGAGACCTTGCTGAGAATCCAAGGTAATGTTCAAGGAGTTTATATGTGCTTCCATCTAGCCCTGGTCACTTTTCTTTTCTGGGTTGTGCTCTTCCTTCTTACATCCTTATTTTCTTTATATATATATATATATATATTTACCAATCTTCCACCTCTTGACTTCTTATATCTATTCCAATAATAAATCATGCAGTTATCCTAAGAAATACCCAAAGTATTCAATGTCAGGTTCCACTCTTGTAGGCAGTGAACATTGTTTATCCTGCCCAATCTGTTTTGAATCGTCACCTTTACTCCAGTGATCTCTGCATGGCCCTCCGTATCAACTGTGATGTTTTGAGTTGGTATATCATTTCTGATCAGGCTGAGCACACCTTTCTTGCGCTTTACCTACTTGTGCATTCTGAAGTGAGTCTTCTGGATGCAGACTATGTCTGTGCACTCACAACGAAGTCGAGCTTGGGTTGAAGCTTCTTCTGTGAGTTTCCTTCTGCATTCTACTGTAGTAGTGTCAAGGGCTTCGCCTTCTTTATTCTGCAGTCAAAGGCAGTCGCTTTTGCCATTGAAACCTGCCCTGGCTACTCCAAAGAACGTGGCACGGTGAGCATCGATCGCAGAGGTTAGGCACCTTTGAGGCCTTGGGCCCGGTACTCTGCCTCTCTGGTGGGTCCCAGTGGTAAAGCACCACACTGTGAATCTGACTCACTGCCGTCTGCCAAGTGAGCGTAGCTGTGTTGTACTGCCGTTACGTGCATGGCAAGTCAGGCCCAGAATATTCAGGTTTAATTTACATCAGACTCTTACCTATCCTAAANGTAGTAGTGTCAAGGGCTTCGCCTTCTTTATTCTGCAGTCAAAGGCAGTCGCTTTTGCCATTGAAACCTGCCCTGGCTACTCCAAAGAACGTGGCACGGTGAGCATCGATCGCATAGGTTAGGCACCTTTGAGGCCTTGGGCCCGGTACTCTGCCTCTCTGGTGGGTCCCAGTGGTAAAGCACCACACTGTGAATCTGACTCACTGCCGTCTGCCAAGTGAGCGTAGCTGTGTTGTACTGCCGTTACGTGCATGGCAAGTCAGGCCCAGAATATTCAGGTTTAATTTACATCAGACTCTTACCTATCCTAAATTGGTTCGGTTATTGGTCTTATCCACCCGTTTTCCTGGGTGGCCATCACAACTTCTGCATTAGTATTGAACTCTATCAAACCCCTTAGAAGCTGGATGTGACCTCCCAGTTGTGGTTTTTAAATCAGAGATATTTTTCTTCTCAGCAGATTTACATTTGTAAGTTAAGGGCTCTTCAAGCGCTGCCGAGTTATTCTGAGGGTATCTGGTCGCACAACATAGCAGTCTCTGTGAAAGCGTTGGGCACATCGAGAAGAGGCTGCTATAGGTACATTCACTGCCTGCCAAGTCATACATTGGCTTCACGGCTTTACTACAACATGGGAAAGAGGAGGTAGTCAAGTTGAACCGCGTCTTTTCCCAGGTGAGAGGGACGTGAAGCCACAGGCCTATTCAGGCGCCTGACAATTTCAGTCAAATCCGAATGTAACTTTTAGACTTACTTTGCAAATAAACAGAAAAGCAAACAAATGAAAAGACAAACAGACAAACGCAGACGAAAACATAACTTCATTGATGGAAGTAATGAAGGTGTGTATACTGGATTTGGGGGAATAGCAAAAGAAAGAGCTACTGAAACTTCATAATGTCATGAGCCATCAGCATTTTTTTCCAGAGCTACGTTTCGTGAGATATTTATTCTATTTTCAATCTGTAAGAGCAGACTTTGTACACATGCTCTGTATTTTGACAGTGAGGACCTCCGTAGTGACACTGTTCAATTGAATTTTAAGGAGAAATGTCGTACGTACCTTGTGTTTGTTGTGTTTCTTTTTCTAGCCCTGGAAACCATATTTCTACAAGAGAATAAGATATACAATTAAAGTGACCATTGTACTGTAGAAAATGGATTGCCCCTTTGTTTTCTTGTTTTTGTATTAATTTCCTTGCAATAATATTTTCATTTCCCAGTGAAAGGAGTGACTTTGTTGTCCAACAATGTATAGCTATCTCATGACACTTAGAGTCATCTATTCAGAGGGCTCATTTAATACGATCTACTGGAACTGTCTGTTACACATCTTTTTCGCTCAGTTTCCTTTTCACCGAATTCGTGACTGATTTTCCCTGTCCCTCAATTAGACGAAGCATCGTTTGTGTATCTTTTCTGTGGAGAACGAAATCTTTCCTTTACATGTCAACACAAGTTATATAGGTATAATTCCCTTCTTGTATTGAACCTTCTTGACAAAATTGCTGATGCTATGATATGCAATATATACTTAAAGGTAATGTTTAATTGATCCAGAATTGATACATCCAAGTTATGGGGGAGGGGGGAGTTTTTGATCCCCTCTTTGAGCTACTTAACGAGGACTGTTTTCAGTGACACCCAGAGTATGTGACTGATAGACGTAGGTTTCGTAGAGGAGAGCCAATTTGTTACCCTATTTCTTTCATCTATTTTTATCTCTTCAGATGTTTATCAGGTTGTTGTAGTTCATCAAGAGCATCTTACAATTTTGGTTGTAAATTAAGCAAAATTGTTATCCTACGTTACTTAACCCTATTGATGAAGTGTCCACTGCGGAGACAAATATCACCAGATGATGTCAGTGGAAATAAATAAGAGTGTAACATTTAGAATGTCCAACAGAGCCCACAAGATATCTCTATCCACAAAAAACGTAATAAGAGATAGCACTCCCATATACGGGTGTACTGTTGAAGCTTTTACAATGTCCGCTCATAATATCTTTGGAACAAAACAGGCTGTCAACATGCAGTTTCTGATGGGGAAATCGTATGCAATCACTACTTCATACATCTAATTCTATCATCACCACACAATGGCATAACACAAAATTCAGAAAAACACACGGAAAAGAGACCCCAGAATCGTTTTTATTCAAGATATTACATAAGGCTACATTATCGTTTGAAGCTAATTGCAGAAAACGTGACCTTTTTTTTATTATTTCATTTTTAACTTTTTAATACGGAGGAAATATGTTCCCTAACACTTCAGTCAAGTCTTCTGTTACAGAATTTCCTGTTTTTTTATGCCTTCTTCCTGTTAAATACTTCCCGACAGAAGTGTTAGATTCCTAAACAGCTCAGTGGAACCAGCTTTCTGGTAGCTCATTCTGATGTAGCTACTTGTTACTTTTACCTTTAATAATTGGTTTTTAGGTCTTTACACTTCATTCTTCGTCATTTTTAAAATTTTTAACAGGATTGTCTATTCTTAAAAATTTACCATGAGAGTTTTGTTGTGTCAGCATAAAAATGTATATGTTAACTTTCAAGCCATCGCTAGTAATAAACCTCATATCTTACAAGCACAAAATGAGTATTGACTATGTTATATAAGCTACACTTGCATAGTCATAAACAAGGAAAGGCGAAAACAAACAAATACTTCTCGATGTCCTTGTTCAGGTATTACACGTTACAGAAAAATACTTTTACAGATAAATAAAATAATTTAAATGGTTGAAAGATAGGATGAGTCAACTCTGTCGGGAGCTGCTGGAAGAAATCAGTTGGTGATTGCAAAGCTGACTGTTGACAATTATATATGAGAAGTAAATATTTCTGTTCATATCGTGTTGCTTAATTGTCTCATGTTGTGACAAGTATGATCTGCTACTGTATAAAGTTAGCAAGGCTTATGAAACTGTCACGAAACATGTGAGGGTTTTCAGAAAATGAATAACGTTCTGAATTTCATTTATTTCGAAATATTTAACCACTTAACAAACCTAACAAATACTGTTTACAAGAAATTCAAAAACACTATGGAGTAGCTTGAATATTTTCATTTCAGCTGATGGACTGAAGACGAAATTTTTTTTACAACGAACTTGATGACACATAAAAGATATTGCCAACGCCTTACCCCACCCCCCTGTTTTTATTAAGACCGAGACAAAACATTCAACATTTACATCTACATGTATAACGTGAGATTAAAATACTTCATCTAGCTTAATTCCGTATCGTACAATATTGACACATGTCTCATCTAATCTCATGTTACGCACGGAATGATTCAACCTGTTTTGTGGCATCTCCTCCGACTTAGCAGTAATTAGACAAGGACTACTTCATTCACTGTTATTTGCTTTTCTGTTGTTGTTATTTTTGCCAAATGCTTTGCATATTACTCAAAAATCACAAGGCTAGATTCTTTCTGTTGAATGACTTTTACTACAAAACAAAATGCCTGTGCCTGACGTACTGCTTTTAATACGAACCAGGAAAGTAGCAAAAAATCACGATACTTTTATGTTTCTTAAAAATTAGAAGCTTTGTGAAAACAGGAAAGCAAATAAAGAGGTTTTTTCAGAATGATCAATGATTATAGCACAAAAAATGTTCCACTCTTGTCAAAGGCCCAAAAACACTTGAGGGAATCGTCCAGGCTACTATACTTCGGAAATAATTCCCTTAATTCTCTGCTTAAAATATACCCCCATTTACCCCCATTTACCCCCTATTTATTAACTATCTCGGACTATATCAAATCTCTGCAATAAAGAATTTATGAGATAGACAAGACTCGTTTCAGCTGTGTCATTTTATGGCTGTCTTAAAATGTTTTCGAAGCTAATGACTTTGCGAAAACTATATTTCAAAATTCTTCTCCACTATACACCTAAACTAATTATCATGTAACATATTAATTTTCTTAGTTTTCTGGCTTTGTGTACTGATTTCTTTAATCTTGTCATACTATTCAAATTTTTTAGAATTGTGTGAACTATGAAATGTTCGTTTTTTTCTTTCTGTTTACATCCTTTGAGATATTTGATATATTATAATATTTGTCTACCAAGAGAAGGTAGTAGGAGTTGAATATAACTTGCTTTTAATGCTGCTAAATGAAAGTCAAATCTAACTCTGGCAATTACTGTGAAGTGTTTGATCTTGTAATTTTCACAGCATTTGTGTTTTCAGCAAAAGAATCTTTGCTATTTCCGAATAAAAATTGACAATTTAACAAATACCATTGCACTGGGCTTTTGGTTGAAGTTAAACACAAGATTTTTCTCTATGTGTGCTACGTACATCTTGCCCTATCCTATCGATCAATGCTAAGGACGTGCACCCTACTGGTAAGTGCCTAATTGCCAGAGGGTAGAAATTAACCAGAGTTTGTTACCGAATCTCTAGGAAAATGCAATTACCGGGGACATAAAAATTAGCTGCAGAGTTGAATTTGACAGTCACATGAATTACTAATATCAACAAGTTATTTGAAGGTAGTCTGTTTTTCTTTCTTAAGAAGCAAAGGCCCTTGGCAATTATGTTTAATTGTATTTTAGAGCAAAGAAAAATTGAATAGGAATTTGAACAATACCAAGAGAACAATTATGGAGCAACTAATGTATATGAAAGCAGTCTGTTTAGCTATACTCCTCAGCACTGATCAAACAAAAGGTGCTTCCCGATAGGAGATATTGTTGGTTGAGCTACCTTGTGCTTTACGTCTTCCAAACACACTTCACATTTTGTACCGCTTAAGTAATATGAATCATTTGTAAGACTCAATATAAAACACTGATATTCCACCAGTTCCAAGTGAAGTTACAAATATCGAATGCAAACCCTTTTTACTCCCCAATATTCTCCAACGTGTGGCGTAGTATTTTTAGTTCAAGCAGCTGTGGCACCTTCTATCACAAGATGCTTCGCTATGGTCGCTAGGGTTACAAATCTGTGGTTCTTTCACTGGAAGAGTTGGCAGAAGAATCCCTGACTCAGCATTTTTCGATTGCAGGGCACTTTCCATATCGTTTTTTTCTTGGGTATTTACTTCTAGTCTACGTTTCTTTTCAGACTGACCCATTGTAAATCACTAAGTTTTGTAAAGACGTGCATGCAGTGGATTCTGTAATACCAATTTTGTTATTACATGTTTCCAGTTGCATTGCGGCATCACTATTTTCATCAAGAAGATTAGAATCTTCTGCAGAACCAATATCCCTTTCGCATTCTAGCAATTCAGTGCTTTTAACATTTCCGTGTCTGCGAACGCTTTTAGAATCTAGCAATCCAAGCACAGCCTCATTCAATTTAATTATAGTGGCCTTTTCCATTACAAGTTGATCCGGAACTTGTAATTTCAAGCATGAGCATAGAAAATATCTTGTCTGACACAAGGCAATCTTCATTCCCATCTAAAGCGTTCGTTACAAATAAAGATTGGAATCCCTTTGAGCCATCTATACCCACCTTTATCCATGGCATTACAAGCATTGCTATCACTTAATTTCCAGATGGAGGTAGAATTTCATTCGGATTTTTTTGCATTCTATCAAGAGTAGCTTCATTTCGTCTTCCTGGTCAGCTTTCACAGAAGAATGACAAGAATTGTCGTTGGTTTAAATCTCACCAACTATACCACCACTCTTAATCACCAAAATATAGCCCTTCTTAATCAGTGTCTCGCGTATTTCCCACATAATATGAACAAAATAGTCGTCAAAGACAAAAGTTTGAAATTTCGTTTGTGTGAATGTGTTCAGGCGGTTTGGAAATGCAATGATCATTTGCAGCACTTTTTCCAGGCACTTTTTCTATAAAAAGCATTATAACTTCAGGGTCACCGCAACACCGAGGAAAATAAGTTATTTTTATTGGTTATTTGGTTAATTTTTATCAGCCAGAATCAGCACCAGGTATTGCTTATTGTTTTAACTATTTGTTGCACCCAGGCTCAACTTGTGTTTTCAGCAACTTTTCAGGTAACCGGCCTTTTAGCATCCAAAAGTATTTTGTCATTCACTTTTCATAACCCATTTTATCAAACACTAGGGGCCTTACTGGGTAAAAACCGTCAAAAGCCTGTAAACTGTGTAAAAAGTGGATACTTCTTTAGCTAGGCAGACCTATTTTAGTGTCTTGATAACAAACTTTTTTCGTTTTATATCATAAAGAGTCTTTACCTTTAAGCTTACCAATTCCGTATCATGATACTTCTTAAACATTTTAATGCATTCTCCGAGTTTTTGCTTCTCTGCCTATGTATACTTCGACTGCCAAGCAAAGTTTTTTCTATTTGGATTCATAATGTATTTTGTCGTATATTAAAACATCCACGTCAGATCACATGGACTTTCACATGTAAATAAGGCAATGTAGGTACCCGGGAGTAAGTACCTGGTATCACACAGAATAAGACTTATAACAAACAGTGCTTAAATTTGTGGCAGGTTAAGAGAGGTGCCAGTTTTTTCTAATGAAGGATCTAAAAACAGAAAAACAATCATCCTGTTCTTTTTCAGGAGTTAACGTTAAGGATTTATAATTAGTGTATGTAAGATATTATGAACGACGTGGTGTCATATTGATTTTGAAATACAGTAAAAGTGTCATCTGTGTATCTACAATTCCTGTAAGCATCTACATTTTGTATAAACCCGATTGGTTTTCATAAAAGCCTGCAAAATAACTGGCGTAGCTATACCCAGTGGAAGACCTATGGCGTCCTGATAAAGATTAATATAAAAGCTAACTGATTGAATTTCTTGATTATTGAGTTTTACAAAAACATGTTCTGGAAATTACTTTAGAAACAATTAAGTGCCTGGTGTTTTTCCAAAGAGAGTCACACACACGCACATACACACGCTCACAAAAACATTGGTCATGTGCAAGACTTAATGACATACGAGGATTTAAAAAGCAATCAAATATTAATTTGTATTATTAAAATAGCTGTACATACGGTGGTACTAATCTTATAGCCAAAGAAAATCATTTTTAATACCTCAATGTTTTTCAAATTTTGTTTCAATTGTCAATTTTTCATAACCCTGCTGATAAACAGTGAAAGACTAAATAGGAAGCTGCATTGGGAGGTAATCATGAAAACCAATTCCAGGCTAATTGAAGATCATTTTATATTTTAGTATGTATTAAGTAGGATTTTTATTATACTATTATGAGGTATAAACGTTTTTAATAAAAGGAGATTGATTTTTTTTTTAGGGGTTGACATAGATGAGTAGTGAGACGTATTGACATAGATGAGGGGTGAGACCACAGGTATCCGAAGATGGGCTGGTAATCCTGATTCTAAGGAAAGGCAGTCGGATTTGGGCATTTATAGAACAAAAGGTTTCAAAGTAAAATTTTAAAGGGTGGTGTTGGTTTGTCCAAACGTGAGGTCTGATCGTGCTTTCTATCACTTTAACTCGGTAGGCCTATTACATAATGGATAATTTGGACATTGTCTGGGTTACGGTAGGGTCAAGTAGGTGAAGTATTATGATTTTTGTGTTAATTCAAAATGGTATTAATTTTTAAATAGGATAAGGAGGAGAACCCCCAGCATACTTGTTATAGAACACAACATGAAGTTGTTTTTTGAGGCCTTTGAACTGTCCCAGCAGGCTTTTTGTTGAAAGGGTGCTATGGAGTATTTGAAAAGTAACGTACTTTCCCAAAGCAGTTGCTGGAGGGCGTTAGTGGCAGGCTATCACATACCTTGTCAGAGGTTGATGTTCAGTTACAGATTGGCAACTTGGATTGTGGTATTTTCTGTAATAACATGTTATAGACGGGTTTTTTTCTGGCTTTTTCTACCTGAGACACTTGGGCTCCTAGAGGTTTGATGTTTGTAGTGACTTTTGATAAAAGGGTGGTGATTGGTCATGTAGAGATGAAATATTTCTATTTCACAAATATGCCCAGCCTGGACATTCCAATATTTGTATGAAAAGGCCCATTTTGAGGATCTGGTATCAATAGTGTGTTTAGGCCTTTAATCTGGTTACATATGTAAAAGCAGTCCCTCGGTCGGTGTTGGGTTGCAGTGTTTCTCTTTTCATCCTTTCTGATTTGTATTTCAAGAAGAATTGGAGAGGAGCTTATTCATTTACTTTCCGATATCTTGGGGTGGTTCTGTTATGTTGTAGAAGTGGAATTGTACAGGCAGTTCTTCAATATTGCTTAGAAAAGAATTTCTTTCAGCGAGAGGTAGCACATTTCCTAGCAATCGAGAGTGTTTTTGAGGTTTTTGACCTCGGCTTTTCAGCATTTGTTTGGTGACTGCTTAGGCGTAGGTCTTGTATCTCTAGGTTGGCACTAATTGCACAGACTAAGGTTTTAAACTTCAGTTGTGTTCATCTTAAATTATGCCCTAAACAATAAACTTAACTTCTCTTTTGAATGACTGATGTTAAGTAAATCAAACCACAATACATGTAAGAAGGAGTTAAATGTAAGAAGGAGTGGTCGCTATTTATGTACTCACCCTTACCCAGTCTTTTTTTGGAAAACAACTTTACTTATCAACGTGGATTACTTGTTCATTCAATACATTCTTTTCAATAGAGCTCAAAGGCTAAATCTGTTAAGTATTTCCTGAAAATGCAATGAATGTTAACTTGAAGCAGACCAATTACATTACCTCACTTCCATATCATGTTATTTTCTTTAGTGAATAGTGATGCTCCGCTAATTGACTGACTCACCTTCTACGTTACACAAAGCATGAGCACAGGAAGGAAAACAATGAACAAACCACAACAGAAAAAAAACATGGAACGCCTTGTCTGTATTGGCTGTGTAACTTGATCTTTGCGTGAAAGTAATTCCAACACTTGCTCTCAGATCTAATAAGCTATTTTTTGGTTGTGGGAATGGATATGCTGAACATAACAATCGACAAATTATATATTTATTTTGTGATTTAATGTCTTTAACGTTGAAGATGCCTATAGCTGTCTTGGTAAATCAAAAGCTGGAAAGATAATCTTATGAAAGCTGTTGGAATCACTTTCATGAAATCAACACCCGTGAAATGTGACAAATATTTGTCATAAACCACGATCCTATTAGAAGAATAGTGCCTTATGATAAGCATCCATTGTATGAAGTGATCTATCCTGTTGGATGAATAATGCCTTAAGTGTGGACGATCCTATTAGATCTGTGGAAGATCTTATTAAACCAATAATGTCTAAAAAAATGATAAGCATATATTGTGTAAAGTATAATATGTATAAAGCCAGGCGTTTAGACACCCTTGCTTATTTCACCGGGCATGCTTTTTGCTACGACCAGGCTTACCTAATAAATTAATTTGGAGTCTTTTCCGTATCTTGCAGCTGTAAGAAGGAACATTTTGGTCTGAAGAAAATTCTTCCACATGCCAGATATTGCACTCACCAGGATTTTTGTTGCTTTTTGCTGGGTTTTTTGTGGGGTTTTTTTGTCGCTGTACGCCCGATTCTCTCGAAATTGACATCACTGTGATACATAAACCAACGCTTAAATTTACAGTTTATTTTATAAACCTGTCCGTCTTTCAGATACAGTGAGAAGGGGAAAGAAGGATTGTCTTTTCACACTTAATTCAAAACCAATGCTTGCACTCTATTTAGAATTAATTTCCCAGTAATGATAATGTAAATGTGAAATGAGTCCAAATGATTTTTTTTTGGCAGATAAAGTGTGAAGGTGAAGGTGAAGTTATCACAGCAAGATGCCTTGACATCTGTAAAACAAATCCCAAACTTAAAGTCTGAGGGAATGGCAGTTGGAGGACTTTACATCAGAAAACGTAAATAAAAAGTAATAAAAGCAAGAAAAAATGGTACGAAATTATTTCACAATTTGATTATTGTTTTCATTATTTCTTTGGATCTCAGCACAGTAGATTTTCTCTGAAACGGAGATAACATGCGATATATACATGCTTTAGAATGATACTTAAAGCAACGCTAAAACTTAGTCCGCTTTAGAAATATAACCGCCTTTTTTCGTACAAAGGCAAGAAGCTCAGGTTTTATTTCATTTCTGGGTTTTTCTATGGTATTTGTGGGGCAAGGGTCTCGCCAATAAATTTAGAGCCTCTTATGAATCAGTCATTTAAAACTGCTGCAAAAGAAAATTATTTTTACTTTAACTATTAAAAATAGTCAAAAAATTATTTTCCATGAATATTTTTAAAGTTTGCTCTTCTGTTGCGTGCAAAAAGTCCAAACGTTTTGTTATTCTCGAATGGGCAGACAACATACACGGTTATTGGTGCGTTAACTACAACTTTTCCCATGCAAGTAAGGTCTCATCTACTTTGAACAAGTAAAACTTCACTTACACGAGCTTTAACCCACACACGCTGTGAGCATTGTAGAAATCTATGAAGACACCTTTATATGATTCAAGCATGACAGTACCTTGCAGAGGTGTTTCAATCTTGAAACCAAGACTCTTTCATTTACACCATGATTTATTGCTAATCCCGATAATTTTTCCTTGTCCAGAAATCTCAAATGGTCAGAATTAAAACCAAATATTCTAATCAAAATTTAGTACTTTCTGCATTGCTAGAAAACCTTCTCTTTCACTCACAAGGTATATAAGCAGCAATAAGGTATAGACGGTTGTGCCTTCTAGCATCCTCAGGGTTTTATAAATCACGGCCCAGTAATGGAACTGATTACAAACTTATCACCTGAGTGGTGGTCTCAGTACGAATTCTTATACTGACGCCTCTTCAAACTATTTCCATTTTCCATTTTTGAGAGGTCTAAATTTGGTGACTCAACAAGATCCGATACTGATGCAAGCTGTAGATCAGGTAATTGCAACTAGTTTGACAGGGTCTTTTTTCAACAGAACAATGTCTTCATTATCAGCAGCCTTATTACCAAGTCCTGCTTTATCAGGGTATCAAGTGAACTTTCCTATTTAACGCCGTACACATTTCACCCTCCCTCCCTCCCCCCCCGATAAATTCTTGAGTTTAACAGCTTAGATGTCAACTTTCATACGGCTAGTCTCATCACGTAATAGTTTTGATTTGCCACCGCTCTGTAATATTTAAAGGTCCCATGTTTTAATTGTCAGTGTATGCTTGCATATCTTTATTTCAGAAGGTTTGATTTGCGTTTCAAGCATACACTTTGCAACCAAGCCCTATTTCCTCAGATAGGGACGCAGACCTTGTTTGTCCCGGCGAGGTTCGACCGGGCATGCTGATCTATTTCTGTTCAATTTTTATCGAATGGAATTGCTCTTGATTCTTTACAGTCATGTTATCTTCACCTTGTGACCAACCCTCCTTCTTTCTCAACCAGGCTTGGGACTGGCTATGGCGGAGTTTCTACTTGTTTACTATTTGTACTGTATATCAAAATCCAACTTCTATCTCATCACTCACTAAAAAAGTGTGAAATATTCATTGAGTCAGGAGAAGATTTGGTAGATGGATGGCCTATGTCAATTAGAGAAAGTCATACATTCGGCAAACTGACATCAAATAAAATGCAGCTTCATGTTTTCATAGGATTGTGGTTGACGTCCTTTCTGCGTGCATTACTGATGTATACCACACCATGTATGATACACCAGGAAGTTAAAGAAAAATATTAAACAAGAAACGTTTTGTTGTCATTTAATTAAGTCCTAGATATTTATTAGACATTTCATATAATAATAAGTTATGAATGGGGAAATAGGGTATATTTATTCAGGTTTTCATGTTTTTCACTCAAGGACACTTTATTTCCATCAAAGTTTGTCGATGTGTGTTTATCAGTTATCCTGTTTACTGATGTTGTCGATCAGATATTGATATTCCAATTTACTGAAATGTAAAACAAAATTATTTGCAAAGCTTATTTGTGAAAAAATCTTTTGTCATATAAAATATGGAATTTCTTATTTATTTCATCTACTCATATTTACAGAAAACACACAACATTAAACACAATATTCTTCGTGTTTCTTCATCTTTTTCAATGTTACCTCTTCAGATCTTTGTTTTTTTTAACCAGCTACCATAGTAGTTGATAAGCGTAAATAACTTACCTTTATTGTGAACTTTGACCAAAGGTTACCATAATGACACAGTTGTCTTTAGTTATTCTCAAAGTTCAGTTTTCTTACATTAAGTTAATTTTTATCAACATAGCACTGTGGTTTTGAACAGCCTTTAAAAGAACTAACAAAGATTCACAGTCAGGAACCTATTAATGTTTAAAACACTTAACAATTAATATTTTTATTTTGTCAAAAATGTCTTTTGTATCATTATTGAGCTAGTTATCTTCGTGAGGTGGTTCCCTTTAGATGGTAACAGAAATCATGCAATCTCCTCGCTTCTTTACTGAGATATCAAGGAAGCGTAGTTGTCTTCCTTTCTTTCTTATTCATTCTCCACAGGTGAATACAGTGTTTGTGTTTCCTGTGGTTGCTGAAGTATACATAGAAGTGGATTATGAGCCAACTTTGCACGGAAGATATGTTGACGATGTGTTTTAAATTTTCAAGGAAGATAATCTAAACTTGAATTTTACCATATCAACAGTCTAGACTCAAAAAATTACTGAATGGAGAAAATAAAAGATTATAGACAAGGAAACGAATGCAACGAGAAGAAAAACATAAGATGAGATCCATTCCCTTTGGGGCCGCAATCAAATCCATAGTATACCTTACACTTTTCCAGACATTTGTCTTTCAGCACAGGGAAAGAAACACAACAATCACAAGATAGATATAGCGTCTGCTCCAAACAACTCGATTCTTATCACCATCGAGGTCACAATGAGGAAAAATGAAAGAGCTTTAGCAACTCATATCTTTTTCGTTGACATAAAATGGAAAAGGTATCTTTTCTCGAAAACTAGTTCATAGAAATCGTACTACTCATGACGTAGTATATCCCTTTCGTTTCTCGGCCTTTTGGCTAAGATCAAGTGTAGAGCTCTGGTCTCTCCTTGGTCGGGTCTACGGCTATAGGGCCCAACCACACAGGACAGGTGGTCTAAAGGTGCTTGAGCTTTGGCTGATGACCAACCCTAGAGGAAGGACCTTCCCACGGAGGGTCCTGGAGGGGAGATCCGTATGTCTTGCATATTATGGTGTCTTGCACGCTTTCTGCCCCACTTTTTCTTGATCTGCTCCTTCCGTTCGGGTCTTTCATAGATGGATATCTGTGAAAGACAAAAATGGGCCCACTGTTTACCAGGGGTTCCATCAATGAAAGACCCGGTATACCCCTTTCGTCAATGGCTCCCACTGAGTCCAGAAAGCTAAGGTTCTTTTGTTCATTTTATCTTTTGTCGCATAAAATGGCGTAGGAACGGGGTGAAATATTTCATACCGCTGACGCTCACTGATATTATACAAACAAATAAAATCTACGTAAGTCGGGTTTTGAAATGTTTCTCATCAACAAACAAACATCATTTAAGTCGAAAATGTTTTCTCTGTTTAAGGTCAAAGTCTTACTTTTTAGCGAAAAATATAGTAGAGATGTTGTTTTCTCCTCACGTAAAACTGTAACTACATTCTACTGCCGCGTTCAGAGCTCATTTTCTTACGAATATCTTTAAGGAATAAGATATCTTTCTCTACTCCAAGCTGAAAAATTTGCTGATGTATCTTGTTGTTAAATTTGGTAATGAGTTGCTAAAAGAAAAGCTTTCTAACACTCTACGAGATGTAGGACAAATAATCCTTATTCTGAAGAGAAAAAAGCCAGTAAAATATCTAAAGGTCTGGACTGTGTTAATCTATGGAGGAAAATTTCGATCTTAAAAATCCAATAACAAATAGTGAGTTGTGTATCCCTGATGGAAAAGACTGCTAATCAAAGTAAAGGTGAGAAAAATTATATTTAACTACAAGACGTAGGTGGATTAATGTCTCAATCAGTGCTATTTCAAAAAAGGGTTTCACGCCCATTCTACAAAATCCATTAGCACATAGTCTTTATGATGATGAGTAGGTCAACAGGAGAGCTAGCTATTCAAATAACATACAATATTTTCTTGAATGACGAAGCTAGAAAGCTTTCCCCAAAAATAAAGGAGTATACTGGATTTAAAAAGGCGTTAGTGAATTGTTAAAGGAAAAACCCTGAAGAACAAGGACAAAAACGTGATTTGTTTGCAATTAAACAGGACCTTAAAAGCCAGTTGTGTTTACAAAATGTCGGTCTTAGTGTTATTATGAAAGTTCGTTCCTGTTGTTAGTTTTACTTCACTTGGGTTATTGTAGCCCTTCATTCATCAATATTGGAAATAAATTTGTATCCTTTCTGTTTACTCCTGGCCTCTTTATTATTTTTTGGACTCAATCTCAATCACACACTTTTCTTGGCCTTTTCCTTTTCACACTTTTCCAATTACTGGATATGTAACCGTCTTTCCTGGTAATTCGACCATTACAGATAAATGGTACTTATAAAACAACACAAATATTTAACGAATCATATCAATACAACTTCTATGTAACACAATGCTTGTATTGCGTGGTCTTAATTTAACAAGCGTACTTTCTCAGTCTGTGCTTCTAATGTATTCAATAGTAAAGAAATTAATTCATGAATAACAAAACACTAAACATTCCCAGATACCTCAGAGTAAAGCTGAATTCACACTGGAATTTGGGAAGTGTTTTTTTTTCGCGAGCAGTAGCTGATACGAGTTACATGTCCACTTCTGTCCAATTTGGTGATTTTTGACGTCAAAATGAGTGTTTTTAGAAGCTCCTACCTCGACGAAAGACTTAATAAAGATTTATCTAAATATATCAAATGACGGTCAACTTTTTAATACAAGTCAAACTCCAATATTTTGTTTTATCGGAGATGAAGCATTTTCTCTAAAAGAGAAATTATTACTTTCACATCCAGGCAAAAACCTCAATGACAAGCTGCATATTTTAATTACAGGTTTTCTAGAGCAACAAGACTTGTTGAAAGTGCTTTTGGAATAGCATCAGCTAGATGCAAATTTCTATACAATGCAAGATCAAACAGAGAAAGCTGTCAAGAACATACTGGCAGCAATTTCTCTCACAATTGGTAGAACAAAAACAGGACTATACCAAAAAGTGCTCTGGAAGTCTGTACTTTCAACCAGACTATGTTGACTAGGAAGACTCCCATCGACGTCTTCACAAAGTGATTTGAAGACCTGAAGTATTTGAGTCAGGGACAGTTAACAAAATGGATTCAAATGATTGTCGATCGATATTTCTAAACTTTTTTGACCCTCCAGAAGTTAAGTTACCTTGGCAAGAACACTACATTCGCATAACGTCCCAAGAGCTGATTTGTTAAAGACTTCAACTTTTTACCGACATAACAGAAAAATGTTTACAAATCCAAAATAAAACTTGTTCACTGATATCGAATGATATTCATCTCATATCCGTTATGGCTGCTCTTACTTTACACTAGAGTGATCAGTGATATATTGAGGGTACTTTTGCTTCAAGTGGCATTATGACATATATCTATGAAGTCGATGCTATTTTTACAAACAGATGGCTCCCTGAAGAAAGTATAATTGTCTTTATATTTATATTTATATTTAATTATACTTAGTAGCAAGTTTGTAAATAATTATGAATGCAAAAAAAATTATTAAAATATTATTACTCTAATTAAGCTGCACGCTTTCCTTTTTAAAAGAATAGTAAAATTTCGTTGAGGGTGAAATATTCTTATGATTTGACAAAATATAAGGGTGAAATATTCTTAATCTATTCTTAATATATTTTAGTTTTTTTTCAAACAGCTTGAAAATTCATTGCATAATCACAACTTTACAATTCGAACGTCAACATTCGAACGTCAACATTCGAACGTGACATTCGAACGTGACATTCGAACTTGACATTCTACTCGATTACGTTTTGAAAGTGTATGGTTTGTTATGAGAAAATTCTTTTCTCGTGGAGATGTGTAAGAGAAGTGTTAGAGCATCAGTGTGATGGCTACCCCAGTGAAGAAAGAAAAAACGCTCGGACATTTTGGCTTCACAAAGTCAATCAAACATAGAGGAATAAATATTTTTAAAAAAAGTTCTTATTTTACTATATTTTATAGTTTTGAAAAAATGTGTAGTTTTTTTTTTTTGGTGGTGGTGGTGGGGGGGGGGGCACCCAATATATATCATGCAGTATGTTCAGAAATATTTCAGACTTGTCTTATTTTAATTGCCATAATATTTCTGTTTTACTAAAATTTTATTCTTATGAAACTCACCCTGGAAATATTCTTAAGATATTCTTACA
>RDPX01000338.1:557204-577955 GCA_003991215.1 Morbakka virulenta
CACACACACACACACACACACACACACACACACACACACACACACACACACACACACAGAATCAAGAGAAATAGTTTTCCTCTACATTTAAAAATCATTCGGCATACATTCCCCTGCCCACAGTGAGCCAGTTTCACCACCCATTCAGAATCGTAATTTCAGGTAATATTGTCCTTTATCCTTCAGCCATATCTGGGTTTATTTTCAAGCCTCTTTTTTTCGTTGTTGTTCTGTTTTTGTTGTGAAGTCAAGTTACTGGAGCATGCAGAGTCCTTTCCTCTTGTTACTTGTTATCGTTGTTTTGATTTCCAATGAAGTTTGGTTTATTCACGCAACTCGGTTCTTTTTAATCCAGTTGCTTATGTTAAGAGCAAACAAGACTATCACATCAGCTGGATATGCGTGTTTTTTAAACGGTTTTTTCAACAAGACAAACCTTGTGAATTGTACTTTGAACTGTAATGATAATCGAAATGGTATTCTTTTGATATTAAAGACTAAAGAAAGTAGGTCACCACACAAAGAAAGAAAATTCAAAGGTGATTTATAAATGGGAATTTACTCCAAATACGACTCTCATATTCTGTTTACATACCTTCATTTTAACTGTTACAGTGGAAAAACATCATATCCAATGCAATGTACAGAAGAGAGATCAACAAACAATTCTAAGAATATTTCAGTCATTAAAACGACTACATTACTATGAATCGTTGAAAATGTCGACATTTTCAACGGAATGTCCTTACTAGCTTTAATAAGTGTGTACAAACGTTGGTCACCGGTAAGCCAAGTTTTTTCATTCACGTTAAATTGCGTCAAATACACTTCAAAATACGTTTCCAAATATGATTTGAAATACGATTCGAAATGCGATTCAAAATACGATTCGAAATACGATTCGAAATGCGATTCAAAATACGATTCGAAATACGATTCGAAATACGATTCAAAATACGCTTCAAAACACGATTTACCCAGTCTGTGTTTTTTAATCAATTTGAAAAACTAGCACATTACACTAATTCGACAGACATGTCTCCTCCAAACACCACCAATTGAATTGAAAACAGTTACAAACTAAATTGAAAATCAAATCAATGATGGCAAGTAACAAACAGAAAAAGGTGCTGTATGCTACTTGAAATCGATTTCACAAAAAAATGCAAAAAAGGAAAACTAAGAAAGGAGTATTGAAAATGAGAACACATTTGACAAAAGGATAAAGAAAATTGGAAAATTATCTGAAAATGACAATTTTGCACTTTAGAAGCATGAAACCCGACACAAAGAATTTCTTTACAAAATTATGCCCTACTTCAAAAGAGTAGGCACAAGTTAGATAAAAGAATGAAATCAAAATCTCAACTAAACGTGCAATTCCAAGACAGCATAAGACTCGAGATAAACCAAAAAGTTATCCCTACAGAAATATACTTGATTTCTCCAACACAGGAGCATCACAACAGATTATTATTTCACTGCACAATTAATTCATTGCAAAACGGTCCTTTAAGATTTTTATATCCTATCAAGAAACTATTTCTCTAGATGATTTTTCAATTCCTCAATAAGGCCTATATTTGACATAGATCAAAAGAAAGAAACACGGGCTGGGTTTTGAAGGAATTCGTTTAAAAATTGGCAAAATGACAAACCAATACAACTATATTAATTACTTGTCATCATGGGTATATCTCTTAACTAGTAATCAAGTCATTATCTTTCATTTATGCAGCAAATCTGACATTTGTGACTAAATATCCCGGCAAGGAAATAACCAAAATGCCTGAGAGACATAATTATGACAATCTTCATTAGCTCTCCTTAAGAAAAACTATACACTTTATTTCATTTTCAGTTTTGAATAAAAACCTCAGCTTTGAGTAATAGACATAAAAAATTGACTAGCAATTTATCAGAGGAGCCATGAAATTTTTAAAGGGTACTTTGGAGCCATGAAATTTCTCAAAGGTACTTTGGAGGGTAGAACAATTCTTTTATACTTTTGATCTAATGAGGTGACTGCTCTAATTAATAAGCAATTGTGAAATTAGTGCGTAAGTATGAAAATTGTGAATTTGATTAACTAGCTTAAATTCTCATTCAAATAACAATGGTAGGTGTTGAAGTACAAAATTTCTAACTATTTTTAAAAACTTTGGGAAATCCAACACATTTTGTGCGTGATTGTTCAAAATTTTAGTTGGGTTTCATAAAGATTCCAAAGAGAGGGGCCAACATTTTAATGAAATTTTCGAGAATTCAAAAAAAAATAATTTGGAACCATTTTAATTTTTTTCTTTCCAAAACATTTTCTAGCGGGGACTTGCTAACTTTTCCAATAGGAAAGAGTCATAAAATTGGCCAATCATTCCAATAGGGGGATAAAAATTTTAAGGGTATATCAGTAAGGCCGGTCCAAGATGTGAGGGTCCCTGACAACTTCCCATCTGCATGTATGCATACTCCATTTGTGCACATGTGAGGATATCTCAACAACTAAATAAACAGCTGAATCAAAAATTTGAATGACGCATAGAATAGGAATAAATTGAATGGGTACATTAGTTCAGGGCCGTTATTCTTTCTGTCGCTAATCTTCCTACTTTTTCTTTCCATTGTAAATATTGCTCGAAATCCCACCTGTCCAAAAAAAAGAAATTGGGTGCCCAATGTTGACATATTGCTTTGTAAAGCTAGCAGGCTGAAGGAAGGGGAGACAGAATTTTGCTAGTTATTTTACACACTTTGGAAATATGAAAGTTGGAGCTGTTACAATAAAACAAATTTGATTCGAGTTGAAAATTGAAATATTTGCCCTTCAAAATTGCCTCATATCTTATCCACTCTGTTCACAAAAAAGGAATACATTCCACTTCATGCAATCTGATAAACAGCATCAAGAGCATTTTCTTTCAGCATATCTTTGTTTGTTTGTCATTTACGTATGTCGACTATCTCTTTGAGGGAAAGCGAACTCTAACACCTGCTTATGAAAGCATAAATGTCAGTACCAAAATTTTGGTTTTAGACTAAAATGCAGGAGGAGCCGTGGATTAATGGTCAGTGCAACTGCACAGTAACCAAGAGTTCCGGGTACGATACCCTGAGCTGTCGTGGAGAATTTGGAACTTTGCAAAGAAAAAAAAGCCATTGGTTGGCGTCAGGAAGAGCATCCGGCCAAGAAATTCCTCACTGCCAAATCAAAGTCCCTCTGAAGGGCACGGTCTGAACCCCAATTGCTGGGAGAAAATGACGTTAAAACTTAAAAACACTTGTAAACTGCCCCGTGACGCAGTTACGGAATTGCTGTAACCTTCAACTGTGCAACAAATCTGAGTCTATGTTCGTCAAGTCCTAACATTTTTTGACAACTAGCATGTTTTATTAGGTTAAGAGCTTTCAGATGCAAAACATCAGCTCTTTCAAATATTTATAATTTTGGCCTTTTCAAAATCCGGGGCTGGTTTTCATTAATTCAAACTAGTTTTTTGCTAAGGTTTGCAGCTTTCAGATTCTAAAAATCAGATATTTTAGGTATTTTTGGCTTTAGCATTCTGTGAAAATCTGGGCAAGTTTTCTTATATAAGTAGACTTTTCAACAAATTTGGAGCATCTTGTAGACTCTAAATATCCCCTATTTTAAGTGTTTTTGAAATACGCCCTTTCTCAAATCTAGGCCTGTTTACATTTACTGAAGAACTTTTATCAGCAATAGATTTTTGATAGGGCTTGGAACATATGAGTTTTAGAAATTGTGTGTTTCATATTTTTGCTCTATGTCAAATAGAGGCCTTATTGAGAAATTGAAAAATCACCTAGATAAATAGTTTTTAGATGGATAAAAAAAATCTTAAAGGACCTTTTAGCCATGAATTAATTGTGCAGAAAAGTAATAATCTATTGTGATGCCTGATCCAGTGTTGGAGAAATCAAGATGCCAACTAGGTACTTTAGCTGGCATGACAATCATTTCTTTATGATCTCCTCCACGAAAGGTCACTGTTAACTTTGAATTATCAATAACATTCCACTTGATTCTCTCTTTGAGTCCAGGAGGTGTTCAAAACGTTAAGGCCTGTGGCATCAACATCGCTGTTTGAACAGTTTCGTTCTCATCAATTTTAAGAGTTGAAGCATGAGCAAAGCTAAAATTCTCAATGCTATGTATTAACTCACATTTCTGGTTTAAGTGAACTTTACCTTCCCATATCAATTTCATAGGTGCTCACCTGATACCTGTTTACGTTGATTAAATTCCTCCATCTGGTTGAATATTCACAATCTCAGGGTTCCCTTCAGGTCATGCATTGCCCTTGTCTTCTTTATCTCCCTTGTCTACTTTACCCCCGTTTGGTCCCTGAAACCCTCTTTCACCTTGAGCTCCACCCAACCTTTTTGGACCCATTGGAAATGTAACAAAATTTTTATTGAGTTCATATTTCAATTTGCTTTTTGTTTCAGACACTTTCACAGTCTTAAAACCTGATCCTAAGAGTTCTATAGTCATTGTTATATTTCTAATTGCTATAGGAAACTGAATCATTGTAGGGTTTCTTTTACCCTTTTCTATTGTTGATGCAGGTATATTTGTTGTGCTATATTTAACCGTGGTTATATCCAGCAACAAATTCCATATTAACCAATGGATTTAATAAACCTTCATCTGTTTTTAAGGTATATAATTGTTTTAGAGAGAGCGGCCAGTTAAGTAACTGTTCCCTTTTGTCTGAGTTACCTGGTGGTCCTTGAGTTCCTTGGGGTCATTCAGTTCCTCGTTTTTTATTTCAATTAACATTTTCTCCAAACAAACCGGACTGCAAAAAAATTGAGAAAAATAAACTTGACCATTTCTAATGCTTACTATATTGAACTGTTTAATGAGTACTCAATTCACACGTATTTAACATATAAGTTGATATGCAGTCATAGTTGGTTATTACTGGTTTTGACTGGTAATAAGTGCTTTTCTCTTCAGTATCTGCGTTACTTGATAATCTGTACAAGTAATAGAATTACAATGGTTTGCTGGTTATTATAGACTTTTGGTTTGAAAAAAAATGTAGTTTTGGAAACGATTTAAGTAGCCGGCTGTTGTGTGAAAGATGAAATATAAACATGAATACACGCCCGAAGATGACAACAAATGTGTTTTTAAATTTTGTAAAGAATGTGGTGAGATTCTTGACAGGTGTCAGAATATATTTATCATTAATGACCATGGAAATTATAATTCTGACAAGCATGCACAACACAGTACAAGCAGATATTTTTGTGAAATGCTGAATCATCTTAATATTAAATTTGAGTACGACGTGTCAGAGTTAATGAAGGATTTCGGAATACAAGAAGACTCTTTGATAGAATTTCTGTGTGGGGAAACAAGTAAAAATAGTCCAAATGTTTGTTACAGGTTGTTATAGCACCAGGGAATTGTGAACACTGAAATAGAATTGTTTAAGAAAAATAGACTTAAAGTTGAACATGACAGAATTATGAAACGTGTGTGGTATAAACTGAATAGCCCTTGGACTGATTAGTAATAGATACATTTTTTGAAAGTGGTTTAAAGAAGATAATTTTGTATAACAAAAATGGATGACAACATGCAAATTAGAAGAGAAATTTACAATGCTTTACCTCGCACATTAGAAAGACATACTGATACAATAGATTATGACAGCGAGTATGATGAAAAAAGGACTGAAAACCACCATAAATGAGATTAATTAACTCTGTCAAAAATTTCCATGGCTTCGAAAATTTGCAGAGTAAACAGTAAGAGTGACCTGTCTAGAGGTGCCTGGTATTCTTGACTTTGGTCAGAAGGACGGTGCTCAAAATTTGTATACTGTATTAGAATTACTTGTTTGTTTGAAGTTTTGGACTATTGTTCTGGATGGGGTGACCTTGTTGTAGGTGGGTTTTTGTGATTTTGTAATTTGATGTATCTGGGTTTTTTTCTGTTGTTCTGGTAATCACGACAAGAAAATGATCATCAAAGATGGGAATTAACGGGCTGGCACATGGACACTAAAAGACACAACAGGTCAATCTGTGATTAGACATCCATTATGAGTTACATAAAACTAAAGCTCCCCGAAATTGGCGGGCTTCCTTGAATTCAGATGATTCCATATGAATACTTGAAGACACACTGAGGACACGATAGGACTTGATAGGACAAGATACGACATGATAGGACACAAAAAGGCATGATAGGACTGTGGGTGGTCTTCCAGGTTTTGTCTTCATCATCATCAAACAGAAAGATCATCTCAAGATCTGCCGTGGCCCTCCACAAAAATTTCGCCAATCAGACCGACTTTGCGCCATTCGATGTAGTTCTGGAATAGATTTTCCGTCACACAGTTGAGAGATGTTATCACTATAGCGTGTCTTCGGCCTGCCTCGTGCTCGCTTACCAAATACAGAGCCTAATAACAGATCCCTGTCAACGTTGTTATGACGGCAAATATGACCAAAGAAAAAAAGCTTTTGCTTGGTGATCAAAGATATAAGACGTGTCTTACAATCGATCTTCTGGATGACCCACTCATTAGTCTTTCTCTCAGTCCAACTAACTCTCAGTAACCTACGATAACACCATATTTCAAAAGATTCGATTCTTTTAAGATCCTGTTTCTTTACAACTCAACATTCTGAACCATATGTTGCAATGGAGAAAACGAGGGAAGACAGCAATCGTTTCTTGGTGCGTAAAGATATATGCGAATCTTTCCAAATATTTGTCAAAGAGATCATAGCATTTTTGGCTATATTTATCCTTCTCTTAATCTCGCTAGAGTCGTCATACGTGACTGTAATTTTTGCACTGAGATAAATGAATTCGTTTATATTTTCTATTGCCTCCCCGTTAACAGTGGTATTATCAAGAAGTTCTGGTAAGTTGGTACGTTTAATTTTCATTACTTTAGTTTTGTTAGCGTTTAGGAATAGTTAAAAATCTTAAAGGACCGTTTTGCAATGAATTAATTGTGCAGTGAAATAATAATCTGTTCTGATGCTCCTGTGTTGGAGAAATCTAGTATATTTCTGCAGGGATAACTTTTTGGTTTGGCTGGAGTCTTGTGCTGTCTTGGAATTGCACGTTTAGTTGAGATTTTGATTTCATGCTTTTATCTAACTTGTGCCTACTCTTTTGAAGCAGGGCATAATTTTGTAAAGAAATTCTTTGTGTCGTGTTTCATACTTCTAAAGTGCAAAATTGTCATTTTCAGATAATTTTCCAATTTTTTTTATCCTTTGGTCAAATGTGTGCTCATTTTCAATACTCCTTTTTCAGTTTCGTTTTTTGCATTTTTTTGTGAAATCGAGTTCAAGTAGCATACAGCGCCTTTTTCTATTTGTTACTTGCCATCATTGATTTGATTTTCAATTTAGTTTGTAACTGTTTTCAATTCAATTGGTGGTGTTTGGAGGAGACATGTCTATCGAATTAGGGTGATGTACTTGTTTTGCAGAGTGGATTCTAAAACACAGACCTGGTGAATCCTATTTGGAATCACAGTTGGAATGCGAATCGGAAATGGGAATCGTATTCTTTTGACCATGAAATCTTCATTAGCTTTACCAAATATAGCCAATGTGTCGTTTCCATTCTCTCTTTGTTTTCGTAAGTCGCAAAGCATCATAATACGAAATCTGTTATCATCCTAGCCAGAATTTTGTGAATTTATTTGTCTGATATCCACCGCAACAGCCTCATTTTCTTCCTTACGTTGGCTTTTGTGGGGATCAAACTGCAGCAACATTTATGATGCGCAATATTTATATTTCAAATGATCGATTGTTCTACACGTGACTGATATTTTTTCAACTGGCGGCAAACGTAAGAAAATGTTGCGCAATAGATTGTACGCTGGTCACGAGGTTAAACACATGCGCCAACTTTTCTAGGACAACAATTATGCTTGGTAGATTTTTATTATTTGCTAGAATATGATCCATATTTTTCTTCCTCATGGTATGTTAGTATTAATTGATGATAAGTTTAAACACTTTTCCTAATCTGATATGAACATTGCAAATCCCTTTTCCTAATGACCAGAGATCTTAAGCTGAGGATTACCAAGTCGTTTTTCTAGGATAAAAAAATAACAATATAGTGAACAGAAATTAAAATACTTTTGATTACTATGTGGTTTAATTTGTTTCGATTAGACTAAAAAATGTATTCATTTTTCCATTAATAGATAGTCGATGGGTAATCTGTTCCTCTGGTTCAGTGTTCTCCTGAAATAACTTAGAAGTGATGTAGGATAAATTAAGTAACTCATGACACTCCAATGAGGGTTTTTGGAATTGCACGTTTAGTTGAGATTTTGATTTCATGCTTTTATCTAACTTGTGCCTACTCTTTTGAAGCAGGGCATAATTTTGTAAACAGGGTTTTTTGGTTAAACAAAGTTCCGTTGTGAAGTGAAATATATTTACCAAAGACTTTTAAACCCGCTTTCACTTGGACGGTGAAATTTTCTCTCACTTTGTGGTTTTCAATTAGACGTTCAAGCTACTGTGTTGATATCCCCTTTTTAAAGTTTTAATCTTCTCAAGTTTGAGAATTAGCTTACAGATGACTGAGATATCATCATTGTCNGCCTACTCTTTTGAAGCAGGGCATAATTTTGTAAACAGGGTTTTTTGGTTAAACAAAGTTCCGTTGTGAAGTGAAATATATTTACCAAAGACTTTTAAACCCGCTTTCACTTGGACGGTGAAATTTTCTCTCACTTTGTGGTTTTCAATTAGACGTTCAAGCTACTGTGTTGATATCCCCTTTTTAAAGTTTTAATCTTCTCAAGTTTGAGAATTAGCTTACAGATGACTGAGATATCATCATTGTCAAAGTTTACTCCAAAACATGTTTGTGCTTGTAGAGTTGTATTTTCGAATCTTTGTATTTAGTTATAATACAAGGCCAACCCAAAAATGCCCTTTTAAGTAACCTTTAACCAAGAATTTGATCCGCTAAAAATTCCATTTATAGCATCTCTCCGTAAACCTCTTTTTGCATTATTTCGATTCAAGCAGATTTGGCTATCAACTTGTGCAATTTTAACGATGTTCAAGGTCAGTTCTTTATATTCGTTTCCATTTAATATATAGAACCATAGCGTTTTTAACTTATTAATATTTTTACATTTTCTTAGATTTTCTAAGAAGTGTTATTATTAGGCATTGTCGACATGTCGAATATATATATATATAATTATATAGTATTACGCTCCCTTACGAAAGTTTGGTTGAGGACTCTGTCGGAGATTTGGGGATCTGTTGTTAGCGTAATGCAATGCTCACTGCGCATGCGTGGTTTGAGCACTCTGACAGGATCCCACAATAACTCTTTAAGCTGTGTTTGCTCCGGCAACATGGCCAAGGAGTTGTCTCAGAAGCTCTGTGCTGCACTGATGAGCCCACAAAGGGAAAAACGGTACTGTCTGCAGATTGAGTATATATATAGTGTTGTAATTCTTTTTTTTGCTTGATAATTGTTTAGAATGTTTGGGTCTTATTAAATTTATTAACTTAGTGTTACTTTCTTTGAACCTAAGCAATGCTGTTTTGGCATGTCAGGGCGTGTGTTCCTCTTCTTATATTGAAAGGCAAATTCTTTCTATTTTTTATAAGAATAGTTTCAAAAGTCTACTACTGCTTTAAATTGTTGGATTCTTCTCCATACGTTATTACCCAGCTCAAATAACTATATTTTCCTTAACCCTCTGAAAGCAAAATATTTATTTATGAAATATCCTGCTTTCAAAGGCAGTGTACCTTGATACGATTTCTGATCCCTTACCAACTAGCTCTAAATACGTTCTGTCACTATCTAATACAACTCAGATTTGAGTGATGCTGATGATACTGATCTTTGCTGCTCATTCTGCTGCTGACATACAATATGTTCTCGATCACTCTGCTGATACATCCCTTCGTTTCGGTTTGACAATAGTATTGATAAAACAGGGAAATGTGTACGCCTGTACCTGAAGAGCTTTATGTACAGCCTGAACTTCTTTGTTAATGGAACAAGGCTTAAAAGTATCAAGCATTTTGTTTACCGGGGCAGTGTTCTCTCAAATGATAGCTCTCCGGATTTTGAAATTAAGAAAGGGATGAACAAAGCTTCAGATTGTTTGACAAATTAGAAGACATAGTTCGGTTTGATGGTGATACCACTCCTAAAAATAAACTTTCTGTAAATGAGACCTGTTTGTTGCCCACTCTTATGTATGCCTCAGAGACATGGACCCTGTATCAGTTGCAAATCAAGCTCCTTGAGAGATTCCACAATCACTACCTCAGACACATTCTTGGAATCAAATGGGAGAGTCGTGCCCCCGACACCACTCTCTCGTCCAAAGCAACCATAGTAAGTATGTCGTCATTACTGATTAGAAGTCACGTGCACTAGGTTAGCAACTTGAATGGAGGAATGGACAACTCCAAACGCTGTATACAGCTTTTCAAGGGTGAAATGTCATCTGGAAAAAGAAGTCAGTGTAACCCACGAAAAAGGATCAAGGAAAACCTAAAGCATATGGAGACTACTGAAGTCACAAACCTTTGCGAGGTGATTGTGGACCTGTTTGGTCTTGTAAGGTGTGAGGTCGACCTTGTTGTCTAAGGCAGGCCTGTTGAATCATCAGAAGCCTCATCAACCCATTAGACCCAGAACTGATCATGTTGTGCCCCTAAATTCTACTGCCTCTGAATCTTCCACTTACTCTGGTCCGTCCTGCCCCGAAACCTGCAAATCCTCTGGTGGATCCTCAGGATTAATGGAGATTCGATTCCGGCTGCTCCGACCCCGAGGTATTGCTAGGAATGCTATATCTGTCACAACTTTGCAAGCCGCTTTTAGGTCTCAAGAGCCATTTATGACTACACAGGTGGAAAAAGCAGGCTGAAGAAGAAAATGAAGGAATGGCACTCGTCTGACAAGAGAGAGCAATCATCAAGTATGTATATATGTATGTATGTACGTATCAACGGCCACATAAAAAAAAGTTATTTACAGTTTTACAATGAAAAAGATACCATGCAAAGTTCAATGGAGAAAAACGTAAAGAGATTGAAATATGTCCCTAATTTCTGTGGCAGAGATAGAATTAAAAGGTCATACTGATCTACTTTCCAAAATGGTCCCCTTAAAGGCCATTGTAAAAAAGATAAAAAAATAATTGATTGCTACCCATTATTGGTTGGCGTCAGAAAGGACAACGTCCAAGCCCCAATTGCTGGGGGAAAATGACGTTAAAGCTAAGAAAAAGTACCCACTTTTGGAAAAATCAGAATTTTTTAGCGAGGTAAATTATGAGTGTGCGAGAGATTGAGTGCTCTTAGTAGCGTAAAGAAGGCTTTTTAGAGTAATTTTTTGGTCTTTTTTCAAGTTTTAAGTCACCAAATAGTAAACCATTTAAAAGAACTAAAAAATCGAACTTTTGGCTCATAAGCTCTCAAGGCAGCATTTTGTTGAAGTGGCGACATTTGTTAAAGACTGTCTTGTCCCATTTGTTTTTCTTCTTAGAAACAATACATAAGATAAAGATATATTTGGCTGGGACAAACAGTTGTATTCAGTCAACCATCAACGCTTTGGTTAGAATTAAATCAGTTGCGACAAATGATAGAAAATATGATTTAAAAGAAATGGTTCATCAAGATCCCATTTCGATTCGTAAGTACTGCATGAGAATGTAACAAGTAGAGGTTACGTACCTTTTGAAAAGGGTCAGTTCACACAAGCATTAATAGGTGTCTCTTTAGAAATTTATGGACTCCTTTGTTCTCATTCATCTTCAAGGCTTTCACAAATTGTTAAAAACACCCAATTTAACTGAAAGAGGGGGCAGAATATTTTTCAGGCACCAGTAGTACATTTTTAAAACTTTCGTTGCTCACATAATGCTTCTATCTAGCCTTAGAGCTCCATATACAAAGAAACAAGATAACTTTGTCTATCCAAATTGTAGACCAGTTAAAGTAGCAAGAATTTGGAGATCTGCATAGATATACCACTAATGACTAGCATAGTCAATTCTGTTCAAATTCACTGGAATGCTGACACAAGTTTCCTTTAAGGTAGTTAAATAAATTGCCTTTCTTCATTATTTTTAATTGCATTATACTTATTTATTTAGTTAGTTAGTTTTATACACCGCACTTATATGAAAAACAGTTATGTAAAATGATATAATGCACCTGTGGAAATATCAAATGGAAATTTTTTTTTCATCTGAACACATACAATTACAAACCTCACTAATCAAGGACGTTTGCCTATTTAACAAAATTAAATATTTTATTAACCAAAAATTATTTTATTAACGAAAACGCTGAAACCAGTACCTGTCTGAATACCTTGCAGAGAAGGGCACCACCTGGCAAGAGGTCAACGCGACTGAGCTCTACCTCGACCGTGGCAGATGGTCATCCCTGACGCTTCCTCGCTGACAGGCACCCGCCTACTCTGGAGTCCGGTGAGAGAGAGAAAATTAACCAAATTAAAGCAAAGACAATATTTCAAGGTTTGTCCACCTTTGGTTTCTACGACAGAAAGTGTAGTATGTGGTGCGAATGAAAATGTTCGAAAGTTTGGTTGAAAGAAAGCGCTCCTGTTTGTTGTCGATGTTCAAAGCGTTGCACATTTCACATAAAAAGTAATACAAGANAACAAAAGACAAACAACAAACAACAAACAACACACAACAAACAACAAACAACAAACAACAAACAACAAACAACAAACAACAAACAACAAACAACAAACAACAAACAACAAACAACAAACAACAAACAACAAACAACAAACAACAAACAACAAACAACAAACAACAAACAACAACAAACAACAAACAACAAACAAGAAAGGTTTCTGGCTCAAAGCAGGAAGAGCAAGAAGACGATAGACTGGCACATATAAAGAGTACTGGACAAAGAAAATCACCTTGCAAAAGCCAGGGACAAACTTTTATGGCTTCACTTGTAAAATGATCTGTGATAAATGTTGTTATAAAGTCAGTGTATGAACTGGTAATTAAAGACTTAATTTGGCCAGGAATGTGATGGTGATCTAGGAGCAGATGTTATTAGGTTTTGCTGAACTTCACCAAAAGCATTTTTTAGGCCCAAAAGAGTAATGACTAGGGAGCGTTGATTAATGCGAACCTTGTTTATTGGATGTGCCATCATTGCAGTATGTTCTAAAGTACCCGAGATCTTAGACGTGAAAGCTTTTTGAATCCGATGTTCAACGAAGTTATTATCCTTCAGGTATTCAAATACTGAGTCACGCAAACAGGATGTAAAAACTTTTAATGAAACGGTTTCAAGAGTAATTGGTCGAAAACCAGAAGGGTCATGGGTGTTACCCCTCTTATGTATTAAAAACGTACAGGCCCTTTGCCATTCAGGAGGAATTTTGCCAGAAATCCATGATCTTACTTATTTCCGTGAAGAAAGATTGTAGATAGGGAAATCGTTTAAAGTAAATTATAGATATTTAATCTAGTAGGTATGCTGAGGAAGATGACTTCATGTGATGAATAACTGGTGTGATTTTTGATATGATGGAGGATCAGTGTTGAAAGGGTTCGTTAAAAGACAGTATCCATCATGGAATTTTAAAGTGTTTGTTAGGAATTGTCGATGTAAGTAATTTTGAAAAATATTGGGTGCAATAGACTTGAGAAGATTGGAAATATTGTGGAGCCCTTTTACAGCACACGCTTTACGTGGCCCCAAACGTTCTTGGAGATAAGGTTATCATGGTTAGACACAGTGTGTTATGGGAAGAAGTCAGTTTTAGGCGAAGCAAATGGGAAACGTATTTGATTTCCATAACTGATGCGTTGCTTTAATAATAATAATAATAAGAATAATAATAATAATAATAATGGAAACTTTTTATTTTTTCATCTGAACATATACAATTACAAACCTCACTAATCAAGGTAGTTTGCATTGGCTTGCCTATTTAACAAAATCAAAATTAAATATTTTACTAACAAAATCAATAAAGCGACAATAGTTCAGGGCTGGTCCATGGTTTATTTCTACGACAGAATATGTAGTATGTGGTGCGAATGATTATGTTGGAAAGTTTGGTTGAAAGAAAGCGCTCGTGTTTGTTGTCGATGTTCAAAGCGTTGCACATTTTACTGAAAGTAATACAAGATTTACCGAATATACCTAAAGAGCTCATGGAGGGATTTACGAAACTAACTTTTGAAAAGCTGGATTGTGAATCACGAATTAAAGAACGATATTTTTCGTATTTGCGAGAAGAATTTTTATCCAGGTTTGTTTCATAGCCCACCGTCAATTCAAGAATGTATAGCTGTTGTTGTGGAGTAACTAAGAGCAAATCAGGCCTCAAGGCATCTCCAGTTATAATGCATGGCGATAAGAATCCACAGATATCAGCATATATTGTACAGCCTTCAAGAGATTTGAGAGTACCTGCTAAAAACTGTAATGCTGAGTTGTGTCTCCAAGTATATAATAATAATAATAATAATAATAATAATAATAATAATAATAAATAGACAACAAGAACCGATGGTAAAAGATTTCCAATATGAAATATAAAGAGCTTTTATGCTTTCTTTTAAACTATCAATGAACGATCTCCAATCGTTAGCTATGCATGCTATGTCCAGAACATCAGAAAGTTCAGAAATGGCATTGAAGCAGTAACGTTTAAAGTCTTTAGAATCATGTCTAATCAGATATTTTTGTCTTTTACGATACTCAGCAACCGCAACCTCTTCTTTGTCAAACGTAAGTATCTTAAACCAGCCTGTTGATGCTATCAACAAGGACAAGCAAATCTGTCTTCCCATCTTCCTAGAACAGCTGAATAAGTCTTCTGAAGAAGGAGTAATTGATCAACATGCAAATGCCGGAACATGAAGAAAAGATATTGCTTTCAAAGAGCAACAGTTTATGCAACAAAAAGGACATTGAACTCACCAAATGAACAATCTGATTGTCATCTGAATTACTGAACATTATGAAGAGCAGTATTACTTTGCTTAGCTTAAAGTAACCTTTCGACTTTTTGTACATGGCATGAATATAGGAAATATTTAAGTACCAGTGATCATTTGATTAAACCACAGTTTATAAAGGAGTCTATAGTCTATATTGTTTTTCTCTATTAACTATGATTAAACTATTAAAATGTGATTAAAGCCCAGACGGTTATTGAGATATCAGCCTTGACAGAAGCGGGCATGTCATAGTATTCTAAATTTAAAATAATTAAAATGCCACTTCACTGTTACATACAAACAAATTCTGAAAGGATTATATACAGTCAGAGAAAGGAAATTGTTTTCATATTTATTAAAAATAATCGGATATTCTGTTGCAATTTTACTTCTCTTTTTTTCACTGTGGATCATCTCTAAATTTGTTTAACATTTTTAATTATACAACGTCGGCTGGGGAGCCCTTGTAAAAACTTTGACGGGGGTGGTATTGTCATTTTTGGGGAGTTGAAATTTAGTACAATTGTGAACACTACCATGATTTTATGAAACTTCTGAAAAACTTGTTTTCAGTGTGCAAATGCTATGCAATTACACAAATGGCAATTATCTGAAAATTTAATTTTTTTGCACCATCGCAAATCGTCGGATAGGTATACCCCTTATTGTATACGTTTGAAATGTGGTGATTCCCATTTTAGAATAATAACATCAGGTAAAGAGATACATTGTTACATGAGTTAAACTGAGGTAACTTCTGTTGTTGGAATAAAGAAAACACTTGAAACAAGAAGTATCATTAATTAATGTTACTTTAATATAGAATTTTTAAACAAATTTCATTAAATATTAAATATAGAAAATTAACAAAAATCTCTGAATGAAAAGCTAATGTCATTTTTGTGATCCACACAGTCAAATTATTAAAGTGAACTATCGCTTATTCTTGAATTTGTTAGGGTTTTAGACAGTGTTACTCATCATTCTCCGATTTGAGGAATCAAAACATGATTAGATTCAGTTCCACTAAAGCAGAAGAAGGATTATCGCAAACAAACATAGTTTGCTCTGATCTTTGCACTTGACTAACTTGAGGAAACCTTTTAAGTCTGCTTTTCTTCTCAATAAATGAACCACCTCCACATCTTTGGAAGGCAGAAGGAACCTTTTTCAAGTGGCAGCTACATCACAGGTTTTCAACTGGAGACAAGACACCCACCTGCACGCGGTGTTCCTGCTGAGACTGCTCCAGTCGAACTAACTGTGTCAAAATGCGAAAGCATCTGCACCATTATGGGGCAGCATGGAACCTATCAAGGAGACAGAACTCCGTTCAGCATCTCGCAACTGAATATCTAAGACTACACAAACTTCAAATCACTTGTGCTAGAGCAACTCCCAGAAACCCACAAACCCCTAGTTGTCATGCTGCAGGAAACATATTGTGGCAATCCCGAGAAACTGAAGCTCAGAGGCTTTACCATTGTAGGCTACATGCTAAGCAAAATCCATAGCCTTGCTACATTCTGCCACTTGGATATCAAAACAGAGAACTGTACACCATTTTCTGTTAACCAAACAATAGAATAGGTACAAATTGTTATCGAAGAGTATACACTTGTAAACGTGTAAAAGTTCTCAGAGGGGAAGCTCAACCGTATGGAAATACCATCACCAACATCTCTAGCAGTGTACACAGGCGATTTTAATTCACATCACACTTATTGGTAGTACGGCTTATTAAGAGAGATGGCTTTGAATTTGTTCAATGGGCTTCACTGAATGACCTTACACTAGTGTTTGATCCGAAGGAACCTAGGTCTTTCCTTTTTGGAAGGTGGGGAACGGAAAGCAATCCAGATCTTACCAGTAAAGCATCGACATTGAGACAGCAAGTCACCCAAAAAACCTTAGGAACTTAAATCGCAACACAGACCATCTTTAATAACAATTGAAGATCAAATCAAGACATACGTGCAAAGCTGCCCAAAAGTCCCGATAGAATTTTGGAAAAGCTGACTAGCCCAAACTCACTGAACCTACTACCAAATTTTCTAGGCAGCTGGAAGAACCAACTGCGGCTTACAGAGACTCTACATACACCACCTTTTCCAAGTGATTAAATGATGCGGCTAAAAAGACCATACCACGTGAACATCGGAAGAAATATTCCCCGTGCTATGACAGTAAATGTACCAGTCTTCTCCATATCATCGAACAGACCAATGACAAAGAAACTATCTCGCAATCACCTATGGAGCTGGAAACCATGTCCAGTTAGCGCAAATGCTATTGCTTCAAAACTAGTTAGCGATAGCAAATTCACCTAAGCAGACAGAACAGCATCACGGAAGATTGCCCATGAGACAACTACACTTAAAAGAACTTTCTTTTACAACCTTAGACTGACCTAACCCTTTAAGGATGACGAGATAAGATCAGGAATAATAAAGATAAAACTGAGAATATCTTATGGTTTGGATAACATCTATCCTGAATTATTGAAAAACAGGAGTACGGTGTACCTCGACTGGTTGCGAAGGTTATTTAATGACGTGAAAGAAGGCTCACGTAATAGCTATCCTCAAATCAGGAAAGGGTCCAGAAGAAGCAGCGAGCTACAGTTCCATATCCCTCCTCATGGTCATATACAAACTTCTGGAAAGACTCATCCTTAACCGGATCAGCCCAGTTGTGGACCTTCAGCTACCCGAGACCCAAGCTGGCTTCGAGCAAACAAGTGAACAGAAGACAAGTTGACAAAGATGACGCAGCAAATAGAAGACAGCTTACACCAACGAAAGAAAACTAGTGTTGCACTAGTCGACTCAGCCGCGGCCTATGACACCGTCTGGCTACAGGTACTAGAAAAAAACCTACTAAAATATACTCCGAACAGAGAGTTGAGTGGGTTCATTTGTACCCTGGTGAGAAATAAGTCATTTGTGCTGACTAACCCGAAGGAGGACAAAGCCAAAGTAGACGACTGAGAAACGGTGTTCCACAGGGTAGCATACTAGCTCCTATCTTCTTTAATATTTACAAAGCGGACACTCCCCTCACAACCTCCACTCAGTACGCCTCTGCTGATGACCAAGCAATGGTCTACACTGCCGCAGATAAAGTTGAAATCGAGCCCTCAATGTCTGAGAATATTACTAAGATTTCGCATTACTTCCATCAATGGTGATTACGTTTAAGCCAAGCAAAAACTACAGTTTCCTTTTTCCATCTCAACAACAAAATAACTAACAGTGAACTGGTGATAAAAATTGATGACACCCACACCTTTCCATACACCTCCGCACCTACATACCTAGGTGAAACTTTAGATCGTAGTCTGACCTATAAACAACATCTTCAAAAAGTGGCCAAAAAGTTTGTGCAATGTTCAATCTCCTACGTAGACTAGCTGGAACTACACGGGAAACCAACCAGATGACTCTACGCACCACAGCCACAGCCTTAGTATTTGCACCTGCTGAATATTGCTGCCAGGTCTGGACCCAGAGTGCCCATATTAAACACTGAGATACTGTATTGAATTCTTGCCTGAAGCCAGTAACTGGCTGAAGCTAGTAACTGTCTCCAAACTGTATGCTACCATGGCTTGCAGGAATAGACTCACAAATCCTCCGCCAGGAAAAGATCACATTCAAGGTTGCAAAGAAAGCAGTCGACTTTAAAGACCATCTGCTTAATCAAACTAAGACCGCGGCCGGAGTATCTAACCGCCTCAAGTCACGGAGACCTTTTAGGAACAAGGCCCAAGACCTACTGCAAAAGCTGAGTGACTCTTAAACTGCAGAATGGTCAGGGAAACAAAGGAGAACTACCTAAGAGAAGTGCTCTAGGTTACAAAGATTCCTTCCAGAAGCAACACACTACCCTATCCGAGAAGACCTCCCACACATCATCCTTTGCAAGCTCAACCATTTCCGTAGTGAAGCTGGAAATTTAGGGAGATCCTACACAAGGTAGAACAAACAGATTAAACCTTCTGCCATCGATGTCACAATGAGACAAAAACAGCTGACCATCTCCTGCAATGTGCCGGTTTCATGGGCTGTGACCTCATTGTGTTTGAAGAAGAATTCGATAAGATGCTTGTTGAAACGGATGTGTAATGCATACGAAAGAAGAAGACGATTTTCAACCGACACTCACAGCTGAGTGGTTACATCTTGGAAGATTGGAGATCTTAAATCAATCCAAATATACAACACAATTGTTTTAACCCTAAACAAATACTTACTAGTATAAGCCATATGACAATAAAAATATTCTAAACACAAGATTTGACTGTGAGCTGTGGACTGATGGACATTCTCGTCTCAGATGGTTACGAAGATCAAAAAAGTACTTTATTAGTAAACGTTAGAGTTAAAAATCATGTGGTGGCCCGCTGGTCACAGGTCATCTAACCCCATTTTTATGCCTAGCAAAAAGAGAACAAATTTCACTCGCCTGTCTTGCAAATCGTAGAAAAGCAGGGTAGAAATATCTGCGTAAGATATTTGAATATTATGTGAAGGACTTCTCAAGATTTGGTTACAGTTAAATCGAGAAGATGTATTGTTTGACTGTTTTGTTACTGTGGAAAAGAGTGGTGATTATTGTCTTCTAGCCTCTAGCAAAAGTACCCTGGCCTTAAACTTTGAGTCCCCTTACATTTAAAAAAAGGCTGTATCTGATTTCAAATTATTCGGAAGACACAAGAAATCCTGTAGAGAAACTGCCTAAAACTATGTGAGGTCAAAGGAATTTTTGTTCATTCAGGCTCAATAGGAAAGCTGCTCTTCTTAATGGTTTCAAGGCAAGAACTGTTCTTCAAACATAGACTTGTATATGGCATTCAAGACGATCAGACCATAGTGTGAAACTTTAGTTTTGTAACCTTTAATAGACAAAACAATTTCTTTTGTTACCAGAAGTCATCTTTATGAGGCTGTATTTGAATTTTTAGAAGCTAATGCTTCGCATCTTCTACTAACTGTTTTCAATCATTTTTTCCTCTAAATAGACAGAATTGCTAATCAATCCATTTTTATATGTTTGTTCACGGTGCAAGTTGCTCCCAATTTAAACTAATTGGCTCAAAACAAGATGAAGTGACGATTACACTGGAACAAACATGTTACAATAAGTAACAGATAGACACAAAACATAAAAAAATGTGATAGTTTCATGTTTGTATAGAATAACAAACTGAAAATTTTACAAAGATAGTATCTATTTCAAGAAACGCAATATTTATTATAAGAATGTTGTCAGAAAGAGCCATAGAAAGGCAACACGATCTATACATGTGCTTCATTGACTACTCAAAAGCATTTGACAAAGTGAAACACGAATGTCTTTTAGAAATGCTGCAAGCACTAGACATAGATGGTAAAGATATCAGAATCATAAGGAATTTATACTGGGAGCAAAGTGCCGGAGTAAGAGTACAAAATGAGGTAGGAAAGTATTCCAACATTCAAAGAGGAGTAAGGCAAGGCTGCGTTTTCTCACCAGATTTATTTAACCTATACAGCGAAAACATTCTGGGAAGTATCGAAGAAAAAGAAGGCTTTGTAATCGAAGGATAAAACATGAATAATACACGATATGCTGATGACACGACTCTCATAGCCGACACTCCAGAGAAGCTTCAACATCTTCTGGACACAGTTATAGAAGAAAGCGAAACAAAAGGTCTTACTATCAATCGCCGAAAGACATTCTGCAT
>RDPX01000338.1:587216-614457 GCA_003991215.1 Morbakka virulenta
TAGTAGTAGTAGTAGCAGTAGTAGTAATAGTAGCAGTAGTTGTGATAGTTGTAGTAGTAGAAGTAGTAATGTTAGTAGTAGTAGTGGTAGTAGTAGTAGTAGTAGTAGTAGTAGTAGTAGTAGTAGTATCATAATGATTTTGTCAAGTACATTTTTTTAATTTAATGAAACGATAGGAAAGTTCCTAGTACTATTCATGCCATCAAATGCTGATATGCCAAAGCCCTTTGTTTTCTCGTTGTTACTTATTTCCACTACACTGTTTCACAATAAGTACTATATTGGTTCTCTCTTTGCAAGGACTATTCTTCATTCTTCTTGAGTTAATATTTGGTAATTGCCGAAGTATTTAGCTTTAACTGACTTTGTTGTTATTGTTTGATGCTGGCGACTGTTTCATAGAACTTGATCAATTCTTTGAGGTTTTTGTTGGTACCAACTTTGAAATTCTGTTTTAGAGATTAGATATGATCCCATCCATTGACGTTCTTAGTGGCTTGGCATAAACAGATGTTCATTACTTTCTGGATATTGCTTACAGAAGGTTCATAGAAGGTTCCCATGATGGTACAGGTTCTTGAAGTTTCCTTTTGCATTATTCGTGTTAATTTTGAATTCTACCAGTATTTTAGTTTCTTTGAATTTCAGTTCTTTTATGAAACATTCTATCTTTGATTTTATTCCTCTTTTCCATTGTTGTTTTGTTTTGGTGTCCATATCAGCTAAAGATGCCATATTTTTCTATCAAACTTGTTTAGTTCTTTCTTCCATTGTTGATTCCAGGACGCTTTGAGGTACTCCTCCATTACCAATTTTGCTTTTCTAGATTCTTTACTGGTTGCTAGGTTGTGAAAGTATATATGCTTTCTTTCATCTATTCTTTGCTCCGTCGGCCAGTATCCTGTTTCTTTTGTTCCAAAATTCGTAAGAGAGCATCTTTCTCGATCATCAGTGATTTCTCTTTCGGTTTTCAATAGATAACAAAAGACCTCAAGCTTCCTTGTTGCTTAAAATTGTTGATAGGATTATGGTCTCAAACAGTAGCAGTCTTACCTTCATGACTTTCTTTTCTACCTCTTTATAGCGATGCCACTTCATAACTTTTATTGGTGACTTTTTGAATTTTCATTTACTTTTCTTCAATGCTTTTTATTCTTGCCAGAAACAAACAGCTAGAGTTAGCTGGAGATTTTATCCCAAAGAAGCTGCCCCACAAACCGAATCTGCCTATTCACGATCGTCTGTAATAAACATCTATAAGTCCCTGTCTTACGCAGAACATCCACATTGGTTATCCTGTCTGTTCATGATACCCTCAGCATTCTCCTAAGAAACCACATTTCCACTCCTCTAACCCTGTCTTCCAGAATTTTGATGTCCATAGCCCCCAAAACTGGGGAAGAAGAGGTGCTCACTTCATACTTAGAACAGCACAAAGAAGTAATTGAAAAAGAGCCACGTAGATAAACATCAAATGAATTAAGCAAGACTGAATATCGACATTTAATTGAACGTGAACCTTTCCCAAAGATCAGGAATAGTTTGAAGGTTTATGATATGACTTTGCATCTTTGAATGATCTATATTTACGCTACAACGAAAACAGTGATTAATTAAATAGCATCAAAATACAAAAAGAGAAAAAATAAACAGGTTAACAAACCTCTATAGTGAAAAATTAAGATACAAAAAGAAATTGATACTCTGAGGGAGGAGCTATCTCTTCTTGATGAAGTATCTAAAGATATCCTTGTGAAAACTAAAAAATCACATAAGATGGAAAGGGAACATACGATCACGGATGAAACATTAGTCGTGTTTGTTAAAGAACCAGTTAAAAACCAATCGGAAGTGAAAGCACAAAGACTACGCTGATTTCAATAAAAGGGACACCGTTTTTACAGGCAACCTAAGACCTTCAACTTTTAAAAATAGAAGAGTTTTGGAAAAGTATATGGAGAGAAGAAAAATAATTATAGAACATGCAAAATGGATAGAACGCGAAGTAGAGAGAATGAAAACAACAAAGACCCTTGGAAAAGAAAATGAATCCAAGAATGGCTTATAACAGTGAAAAATTTCATAAGTGGACGTCATCTGGTGTAGATCAAATTCCTATCTTCTAGCTTGGCTGGCTATCAGAGGCTCATTGTTCCTTATCCCAATATCTTTCAAACATCATGCAAAACTTAGAGGAGGTGCCTGAATGGTTAACTGAAAGGATAATATATTTTTCAAAATCATTCCAAATTCTCCAGAATTAAAAAACTCTTAAAACGACATATATATGATATACCTACAGAATAATGAGATCGTACGTAAGACTAAAATGAACTGAAAAAATATTATCGAGGCTATAAACACACTAGAAATACCTGTAATGAAATACAGCTTCAGTGTGTTTAATTGGAATATATCTGATTTCCAGTGCATGGATAGATAAGCCAGAAAGCTATTGAAATCTCATAGCATGCACCAACCCAAAAGCAGATGTTGCTCGTCTGTATTTTTTAAGAAGCAAAACGGGACGGGAAATAAATGATACATTTTCAAAGGTCATAAAAATTCACCAACCTAATATTGTCAACGTACTTGTCCAGTACAACTGTCAGGATGCTTCAATTGGTTTTCCAAAGTGAGAGCACACAAAAATATTCATTCTATTTTCAAAAAGACTAGACAATATGAAAATGGAATAGACCTTATAAATGGAAACATCTTAATTCTAGAATATCTACAAGAAAAAAACAGGAAAAACATGTCCAACAGATTGCCAAAGACCTGGACATAGAAAATAAAGAAAAATGGAGCTGGATTTCTCTGCACACAAGGTAAGGGAACTTCCCTAGCAAGCAAACTGATGTTGACCATTTAGCAACCCTTCAGTAACTAAGACGCTCTGAACTTAAGGCAGAGACAGAAGGATTGACTGCACAAGACAAATCTCTATTTACAAAAAACTACCAAGCCAACATTCTAAAGAACGGCAATGACACTAAATGTAGTTTTGTATCAAATTCACTCAGACAGTTAATCATCTAGTATCTGGCTTTCTGTTGTTTGAGCCATACAAGAATAAAAACCGCCGTGATAGAGTAGGTCAATGCCTGCACTGGAAAATTTGTAATTAATGAGACAGTCAAATTCCTACAAGTTGATTTGAACACCAACCCTCAGTCAGTTGTAGATGGTGACAATGTGACCATTGCCTGGGCTTTTATTATACACGCTAAATGATCTGTCAAAGTAAACAGACAAGACATTGTTGTCAAAGGCGTCAAATGAACACCTGACTTTGATTGATATGAGCATTCCTTCTCCTTCTTCTTCTTCCTCTTTATGGATGTTGGTCCCGCATTGCAGGGTTAGCTGCATGGACCTTCCACCTCCAAACTTCCTTTTCCAGTGCCTCTTCCTGATTGCCGCCGAAGTAGCTCATATCCTCTTTCACATTATCTCTCCATCGCTTCTTTGGTCTTCCTGTCGGCCGTCTTCCTGCTACTATACTTTCCAATGCCACTTTTGCTGGGTGTCCTTTTTCCCTCCTCCTCACATGTTTGTACCACCTCATCCTTTTCACCTTCACCTTCTTGTTGATATCACTCCAAATTCTCTTTTTCTGTCATTACTTCTTTCTCTATCTCTCAGTATCACTCTGTTGATTCTTCTCAACATCCCCTATACTTTTGCTTCCAGTACCCTCTCCTCCTTCTTTCCCATTATCCACACTTCTGCACCATTCACGAGAACAGGTCGTATTATGGTTATGTAAAGTTTTACCTTGAGTTTCCTAGACATCTTCCTGTCACGGATAATACCTGTCAGCTTTCTCCACTCATTCCATGCTGCTGCCACTCTAGCTCTCATAGCCACATGCGACCCTCCCATGGCATCTAAGATCAATCCAAGGAATTTAAACTCCTGGATCTGCTTGGAGTTAGCATTGCTCTTGTCTTTGTTGTTAACTATCACATCCCTCATGTTACTTGTCATGACTTCAATCTTTTTGGTGTTTACCTTCAAACCCCAGCTCTCCATCTCAACCTGCCACTTCAACCATCTTCTCTGCTGCTCTTTCTCACTGTCTGCCACTACCGCCAAGTGGTTTGCAAACAGTAGCTCCCATGGCAGGCCTGTGCGGAAGTCCTCACTGACGATGTCCAGTACCACAATAAAGAGAAAGGAACTAAGTCCAGACCCTTGCTGCAGACTGGTTCTGATAGTCAACTCCTCTGTTATGGCATATTTTGTTCTCACCTTCTTGCAGCTCGATATGTGGTTTCTATCATCTTTATCACCTTCTCTGGGACTTTTCGCTGTCTGAGGCACCAGTACACCAGATCTCTAGGGACTCGGTCATATGCCTTCCCCAAGTCCACGAAAGTGAAGTAAAGGTTTTTATTTACTTAGAGATGCTTTTCCTGTTATTCCATTAAAATAAAGGCAGTGTCCATTGTTCCTTTACCTAGACTAAAGCTAAACTGCATATATTTACTGGTACCAGTCCACGCGGGGTGTATGGGATGGATGGAGGGAGTACCATCCAGTGGCAACCATCAGCTGACCGCAGTGTGATGGACCCACTGGTCTCCCGAAGTCACTCAACTCTCATGCCTGGCTCCACGTAGCTGCATGTGTGCGGCAGCGGCCACACCCTGGTAAATCGCTTCAGCTGGCGGACTAAACGACATGAGGGTAGCCAACAACTTGTGGTTGGTGATAGTGCACGTCTCGCACTAAGCGCACGAAGCCGGGGAGTTGCAAATTGGCGGAAGAATCTTTTTATAGACCAACGGCAAGAAGGCACAACCTGCAAGCGCATCGTGGTATGCTGAGGGCACAAAGAGACGATTAATTACCAGTGGCCAGCCACCGGTGGAAGGCAATGGCAAACCACCACCGTAAAATGCCAAGAAAATCATGTTGATGCACAAAAGAATATCCAACACCAACAGCGTGAAGGGGACTAGTAGGACTAGCACCTCGCTCAGTAGACCATAGCCGCAGTGACCAACACTACTGAGGAACAACTGTTGAGGAGAACGAGCGACAGGAAGCTGTGGAGAAACATGATCGCCAAGGTTCTGGAAGGACACGGCACCTGAAGAAGAAGAAAAAGACCAGTCCACGCAACCTTCCCTCTGAGCAGTCATACAGATTAAAATATTGCCCGAAAGAATTCGACATGCTTAAGAAATATAAAGATCTCGAGATAAACATTAGTAGAGGATGGGAAGTAAAAGTTACTACAGTTCCAGTATTTACATACACTCTACAATTAATTAAAATTGGATGTCAACAACATCTTGAGAAATTCCCTGATAATCTATTATTTCAGTAGATTCAAAAGATTGTGCTAAACAGCACCGCACATATCTTACGCAAGTTACTATCAAATTAAAGGTATATTTTACCCTATATCCTGATAATCTCAGGGATGGTTGAGGAAGATGAGCGTCCGATACCTACAAAATGTCCCAAATGACAAGCGGAAAATGCAGCCTCTGGTAGTCCAAGTTTAACTCCTGGCCTTCACTTTGCTAAACTGTTTGGAACTCAAAGGAGAAGGGGAGAAAGACGAGTGTCTGGCGCCTTCAAATAACCAGTGCTCCGGGTAGAACAAATTCGTTAACTTTGATCACGTAGTTGTTCCAGGAGACGGAAAATCTCTGATTTCAAAACCAGGCAGGCAGAGCTCTTTAGTGTAGAAAGATAGTCTTCCTAGTGGAAAATACATGGACAGTTGGATGGATGGAGCATACTCAATAGCCGTGGTTGGCAAGTAATCTAGTGGAGGTTACACGAACAATTATACCTGCAACCCGAAGGTACCATGCCGATATGAGTGAATGGCCACTGCGTTATAAAGTCGCCAACGCGCAATCTGGCAGAATTGGCGCCCCTGTCAACAGCAAAGCTTTATCCAGAGAACCGGGCAACACTGGATGGACTACTTATAACCGTGCGTAGATCAAAACTTTATATGGAAGACTTAAATTACAATAAAATTCAACCAAACCAATTACGTGATGTTGCTTATGATACAGTAGTGCCAGACGGTGCTGAAAACAGAGCAAAACGTGACAAAAAAATATAGTTAACATTGTGGACAGACGTAAATAAATAAAAGCAAAGAATAGTCAAGATTGACATTGTAGAACAAAGAAAAGGAAAAGGATTCATGAAAAGATTCAAACAGCAATGGGATGCCGAATACGCAGGACATGCAAGAACAGCTCAAAACTTAATCAACAATGCAAAGAGATTCAAGAAGAAAGGATAGGGAAGGCCATTTGACCATCAAGGCGAAGTGGAAGTACAACACTAAACCGATGACACTAGAACAAGTTTAGAATGGACAACAGAGATGAGAATTGTGTTGTTTGTGATACTAAATGAAGACGAACGTGCAAATGGTAGAGGAGTTATGAAACGCGTAAAAGATAAATGGGATATCAACTACCCTGAATATCGATCGGCAAGCTGACAGAAATTACGAGATAATGCTCAATTCAAGAAAGACCTAGAGTTGAAAAATTTAATAATGGTGAGCCAAAGAAAGAAGATCCAGAGAGTCGATTCCGATTGTAATAAACGATAAAGTAGAGCTGAATATGGCAGAGGCTAATAGGGATGAGGTACTCGTACAGGTAGAGGTACAGATTGAAGTTGAATTGACGGAGAAGGATAAAAAACTTGAACGATTTTTCAATGCGGAATTGGAGCAGTTGAATTATACCATGGCACTCCATATGGAGACGAGAGAAAAACTTCCAAGGTAAAGATAAAATCAAGGTAAAGCTTGATGCTGAGATCCAGGAAAGAACAAATAAAATCATGGATTTGTGCCTTCCAAATGCTGACACAATACCCGAGATTACCGATATGGTAAATGACATAGGAAAACTGTTGCGTATACTACGGGAGTGCAGCTGAAAGAAACGAACCAGAGAAGAGCCAGAGAAGCAGAGGGTGGAAATAGANAAATTCAACCAAACCAATTACGTGATGTTGCTTATGATACAGTAGTGCCAGACGGTGCTGAAAACAGAGCAAAACGTGACAAAAAAATATAGTTAACATTGTGGACAGACGTAAATAAATAAAAGCAAAGAATAGTCAAGATTGACATTGTAGAACAAAGAAAAGGAAAAGGATTCATGAAAAGATTCAAACAGCAATGGGATGCCGAATACGCAGGACATGCAAGAACAGCTCAAAACTTAATCAACAATGCAAAGAGATTCAAGAAGAAAGGATAGGGAAGGCCATTTGACCATCAAGGCGAAGTGGAAGTACAACACTAAACCGATGACACTAGAACAAGTTTAGAATGGACAACAGAGATGAGAATTGTGTTGTTTGTGATACTAAATGAAGACGAACGTGCAAATGGTAGAGGAGTTATGAAACGCGTAAAAGATAAATGGGATATCAACTACCCTGAATATCGATCGGCAAGCTGACAGAAATTACGAGATAATGCTCAATTCAAGAAAGACCTAGAGTTGAAAAATTTAATAATGGTGAGCCAAAGAAAGAAGATCCAGAGAGTCGATTCCGATTGTAATAAACGATAAAGTAGAGCTGAATATGGCAGAGGCTAATAGGGATGAGGTACTCGTACAGGTAGAGGTACAGATGGAAGTTGAATTGACGGAGAAGGATAAAAAACTTGAACGATTTTTCAATGCGGAATTGGAGCAGTTGAATTATACCATGGCACTCCATATGGAGACGAGAGAAAAACTTCCAAGGTAAAGATAAAATCAAGGTAAAGCTTGATGCTGAGATCCAGGAAAGAACAAATAAAATCATGGATTTGTGCCTTCCAAATGCTGACACAATACCCGAGATTACCGATATGGTAAATGACATAGGAAAACTGTTGCGTATACGATGGGAGTGCAGCTGAAAGAAACGAACCAGAGAAGAGCCAGAGAAGCAGAGGGTGGAAATAGATGAGAACACAAGATGAAAGCTGAGATTAAAAGGTTGAGACAAAATAAAGCAAGAGCGGGAAATGTGTTACATTGTCGAAAGCAAAGAAGGAAAGCAACAATTACGAACAAACATGAATAGAATAGAATTGACCTCAAGAAATGTGAGAAAAGTAAAAGAACAATAGCTTGACAAACAAGAAAGTGAAACTTGACAAATATATTGAAAAAAGGAAAAAAGAACGAAGGATAACATCATGTTCCAGAAAGACCAGAAGAGCTTTTTCCTACGCTGGAGGAAGTAGAGAAGCACGAAGGTGAAATGCCTGAAATGAAGAAACTTGTCGAGATTTGGGAAAGCATTTGGAAGCAGCATGAACCGACACCAATTATGCCATGGATGGAGAAAGTAAAGGCAGAGTTGAGTGAAAAAGGCAACATCGTCAGCCAGTTTGAAATCACTGAAGAGCAACTCAGAAGAGAAACAGCAAAAAGGAAGAACTGGACAGCTCCAGGAATGCATGGCGAAAACGTCTAGTGGAAGAAGTTTACACCGGCACAGACAACGTTGGCAAAATCATTCACGGGCCCGTACAATGACACATCCAAGATACCAGAATGGTGGCCATCGGGGAAAACAGTACTACTATCGAAGACAAAGAACCCGAGTGACGAAAAGGACTGTCGCCAAATTACCTGCCTGAATAAATCATATAAAATCCTTACAGGCTTGGTAGCTAAGTACATGAAAGAACACCCTTTGGAAAATGAGATTTGGTACGGAAAGCTTGGAGCAGTAGAGGGAATGTTAGGGACGGTGGACCAACCCATAATATATAGATGCATTATGGAAGAAGTTAAGCAACATCACCGCAATTTTGCAGTGGCGTTTTACGATTACAAAAAGGCGTACGACAAAGTACACCACGATTGGATGATTTGTTTTTATGATTGGATCGGAATACCGAGAGATGTTATACGATTGCTTGTGAATTTAATGAGTAAATGAAAAACGAGATTGGGAATTTTGAATTGAAGTGAAAAGGTGATGAGTGGGTGGATACGGATATTATGTGGATTCCTTCAAAGAGACAGCTTTTCGCCAGTTGGATTCTGAATTACTGAAATTCCGGTTTGCATATTACTACAACATAGCAAAGGTTACAAAATAGGTGAACCTGGTAATCTTGTTGTCAAAAGAACTCACAGTTTGTTTATTGACGACCTCGAAGTGTATTAAGAAAGCCATAATGCATTGAAGATTGCGAACGAGATTATTGTGCAAGCTAGTCACGATACAGGAGCTTGCTATGGAGTATCAAAATGTTCTGAAATCATTTTTCAAAATTGAAAGATGGCTACAGGAAATGGATTGCCGGTGTTTGAGAAGAGGATGAAGACGGTGAATCCAGATGAAAAAGATATCTAAAATTTTTGGGGAATCAAGCAAGCGGATGGTATCAAGACGAAGGGTGTGNCAGTTGGATTCTGAATTACTGAAATTCCGGTTTGCATATTACTACAACATAGCAAAGGATACAAAATAGGTGAACCTGGTAATCTTGTTGTCAAAAGAACTCACAGTTTGTTTATTGACGACCTCGAAGTGTATTAAGAAAGCTATAATGCATTAAAGATTGCGAACGAGATTATTGTGCAAGCTAGTCACGATACAGGAGCTTGCTATGGAGTATCAAAATGTTCTGAAATCATTTTTCAAAATTGAAAGATGGCTACAGGAGATGGATGGTATCAAGACGAAGGGTGTGTGTAAGAGAGTGAAGGACAAAGTAACGTAGAGAGTGAAGATTGCTGACGAAAACCGAATTGAATGATGCCAACCTCATCAAAGCTATAAATATGAAAGTCATGCCAGTTGCAACTTATGCGATGAATGTGTGTAAATTTATACTATATACTATATATATAGTATATGTAGATTATACTTAAAAAGAGAAAAAGGAGGAAGAGGGTTGCAATCAATGAGAGATGGATACAAGGAAGCGTAATATCGAGTGGGATGTTATATGGGATAGTCGACCAACAGATTGATCAGAGCAGCATGGAGAAGAGAGGAGAATAAAGAAGAAAATGCTATTGTGCCTGAATGTCAACAATGGATTAGGTTGGAGTTAGGCTGCGTTTTGAAGGTGACTCGATGTAATTGAACGAAGAGGTGATTGACGAGGCAACAGAATACAAGGCGACTTGCCGGAAATTGAACAACAATTTGCAGAAAGCCACAGAGTACAAGAGGATCGAAACCTACAGGAAGAAGGAACAGCAGAGCCAAGTTTATCTAGAGCAAAAAGAAGAGTGTCTTTTATGCTTAAACAAGAAACTACATGGTAGAAAGACGTCATCAATCATGACCAAAGAAAAGCACAAAGAAAGGAAGAACACCACTATGCATAAGATTATAATAAAATTGAAATAATTGGTAAAGGTGCCAGACCGAAGGATAATTACTATTTGAGAAAACCAAAACAATTCTCTAGAGGAATTAAAAAAAACAAACGGTCTATCAAGAAACATCCTTAACAATAATGCAAATCTAGAAGATATCAGTGTATACCACAATTGAAGCTGACCCTAATCAAAATAGGAAATAGGAACATTGATTCTAACCGAACATTGGAGATAAAAGTGAACTTGACTAAAATTGATAGAAACGAAAGAAAGATAGGAAAAGGTTTTATGCAAAGTATCAAGGAGGCATGGAATGAAAGATACAAGAATAAACAAATTACAACACTGTGCTTGAGGGATGATGCTACAAGATTTAAGGAAGATGAAGCGATAATGAACCTCAAAGAAATAAGGAAAGGGCAAGATGTGATAGAAGAAAACATTCATAGAAAAAGTACACAAAAAGAAGAGGATGTTGAATAAAAGGAAAAGTAACAAAAGTGCTAAAAGGGAACAGCAAGAAAGAATATCAACTAGAGTAGAAGCCGAACAGATGAGAGTGCTGGATCACGAGGATGAAGACACAAAAAAAATAAGAACAAGATTTATGAACAACTTTCACAAGCTAACTACTACAACAATAGAGGAAATTAAAAAAAGGGAGAGATTGATAAAAATTAAAGCAAAACTGGGAAAATAAGAGATAACACGAGCAAGCAAAATATTGGAAAGGCACTAAGAAGAAAATGATGATATGTGTGAGACAATTGATGCAGTATATGCAATGGCAAGGCCAATTGAGGAAAGTCTGGGAATAAAACGAGACAAAAACAAAGAGTGAAAAAGACAGCAACAATACCAACAATAGAGAAAATAGAAGAATTAGGAAGTTGGGATCTAAATTAAAATATATAAGACGGAGAGTAGCAAGAATACCAAATGAATTAGATTGAAGGAAGATTTGACGAAAAGCAACGATAACAGAAAAGAAGATACATTGGCAGTTGAAAGAAACAGAAACAACTGACTGAAAAACAAAAAGTACTAAAGGAGAAAGAAAAAATGGCTGGAAGAATTAAGATGCTTGAAAGTAAAGTTAGAAAAAATCAAAGTACAAGGTGGAAAGATAAGGGATAGTAGACTGTTTAGTGAGGATCAAAGACTATTTCACAGATGTATTGACTCAGAAAGGAAAGAAAAGTTCCAGAAATGCAGAAGTTTGTGCAATTTTGGGCGGGCATATGAGAAGATGAAAATGTGACACCTTAAAAGGAATGGATGATCAGAGTGGCACAGAAGGTTAGGAAAAAGGTTACACAGATGACTGAATTAGAAATTATTAAAAAAGGATTTTATGAAACAGTAAGAAAGAGAAAGAACCGTTCAGCCCCAGGTGTTGATGGTATACAAAACTACAGGTGGAAGAAGTTTATTGGTACTAGGCAATCCATGGTGAAGTGTATGAATAAATGGATTGAAACTCGCAGGAAATGATAAAATGGATGGCAGATGGAAGGACCGTGATATTTGCCAAAGACAATGATTTTGGATAATGAGAAGGAGTACCAACCAATGACATATTTGAACACCTATTACAAAATTTTTACAGGTATGGTAGCCAAGTACATGAAAGAGCATACAACAACAAATGTAATATCGGACAAAGGTTAGCTGGGGAGCTATTTAGTAGTGTTTGGAACAGTAGATCAGTTGTTGGTAGATAAAACCATAATGGATGAAGTAAGAAAAGAAAAGAAAAACTTGGCAGTGATATTCTATGACTATCACAAAGCGTTTGATATAGCCAAGCATGACGGAATGGAGTGAGTTTATAGTTGGATGGGATTACTCTTGAAAGTAATGATGACAAAATATGCTCACACGACTAGAAATTAATGACAGTGGAAAGATAAAAGTGAGCAGATGGATAAATACCAAGGTTGTTCTGTCTTCTGGGTACAGGCATTCTTTAGTCCTGTCCTCCAACTGCCCTGGTGATGCTTTTACCGAAAAACATACGGATGGTAATGTAACCTAAAACACACTATTCTCGGAAAAGTGTAGTATAGATTATCAAAGTATACCAAACAATGGCCTGAATGAGACTGGAACCACTAAAGAAAGTCTGTCGCCAGGCAGGTGTTTCATGGTCCACCAGCATGAATTCGGTCGTCATAAAGCTACAGCTAGGAGAATCAGGAGAAAGTGGTCAGAGAATAAAAACAGGAGTGTTCTTGAGTGCTATTATAGCATACTGCCAAGCTGTAATGGCTACAGGGAATGAATACGTACTGTGGGAATTAGAAGAGATATATTACCAGTTACTGAACAAAGATTAGTTGATCAGAAGAATCAAATGACAAGGAAGCAGTGGTTATGGAATCTTGAGCGTGAAGAGACAAACCGATTGACCGAAGATGCATCATATTGAAAGGTAGAACAGGGAATCAGACATGCGAGTAAAATTGAAGACGTTGTTAACCTGGTGTTAGAAGTGGATCATGAGAGTGCCGATAGGAATGTTTATTTCTCACTCTTTGGGGAAGTAATCGATGAAGAGAAGAATTTGATTGAACAATGAAAGGAGATAGATAGAAAGGAAAGAAGCAGATTACCATCACTGAGAGATGTTGAAAAAGGAAAGCTGTATACAGTCGTGTAAAAGGAGGACAATGTAATGGGAAAGATTAAGGTGAACAACATTACTGAGACTAATGATCTGATATATTGTGGAGTCGTAAAGGTGATAGAAATAGTTGAAATGAAAAGCAAAAATAAAGAGAAATAAAAAAGAACCCTGCTGGAAAGGTAGACTTGACGGGTAAGTTAAAGATTTGAACAGAGATCTAGGTCGAGCAAATTTCTTAATTGACAGGAAAGCAGTTAATAAGTCAAAAACAAAAACAAAAAACCATGCAATACGAACAGAATAAACAGTTCAACAAATAAAGTGGATTCTATAAACAACTGAACAGTATAGGAGAGCAGGTTGAAAGTGAATTGCTATATGCAGAGGCAGCAAGGGTGGTATAGTAACAGGAGGTCAGTTGTACACAGACAGGATGATACTCAAAGGTTAGAATGAGGAAAAACAATTTAGCAATGGAATGGATTGAATATAGGAAAGCATTCGACATGGTACCTCAGTTTTCAATATTTGAGTGTTTTCGTATCCTGGAAATGAACGATAAATGAAGGATTGGAAGATTGAGCTGACATGTAGTAATGAATCAATAGGAAAGACTACGATTAAAAGAACTATATTTTAGGGGGATACTTTTATTTCTTATAACACTCATTCCCCTTACCAACGTATTGAACAAGCCTGTGTATGAATTTGCAAAAAATAGAGAAAATATCAATCACTTACTTTATATAGACGATCTTAAATGGTAAGTAAAGAGCAAAAAATAACTCTTTTCATTCATGCAAACAGCCAGACTGTTTAACAAGGACATTGGCATGGAGTTCGGAATCACAAAATGTTCAACGTTGGAAATGAAGAAAGGAAAAAGGATCAAATAATATGAAATCAAAATGCCAAATGATACACTTAAAGTGTCACTGAAGGAAGACGAAGGATAATAGTATTTAGGTGTATTGTGGGGAGGTGAAGTGCGGGTAAAAGAGATGAAAGGCAAAGTGTGCAGTGAATATAAGAGAAGGGTGAAAAGGATACTGGAGTCAAAGATGAACGGGGAAAATGTTATCAAGGGTATTAATGAATTATTTATTTCTGTATTGAGACACTCAGCTGCTTTTCTGAAATGAAAAAAGACCAAACTTCAAGAGGAGGTTCGGAGAACAAGTAAGCTCTTATCTTTGCACAAAGGTTTCTGTTAAAAGAAGGGGATCCTGAAGAGAGAAACCAAAATTCTCATTATGGCAGCACAAGGTCAGGCAGGGAGAAAAAGTTTAATGAAACCAAAAATTGATGAGCCTCAGCAAGATAGTAAATGTGGGATGTGCATTAAAGCAGATGAAAGCATCAATCACATCGAAAGTGGATGTTGTAAAGTAGCACAAAAGGAATAAAAATTTATACATGACTTTGTAGGTATTGTGGAGTCGCGTTAACAATCGACAAAGAGTGTTTTGCAAAGTAGTTGGGCTCTTCTTTCTTCGATAAAAGGAGTTTCCAATATACAGACTTTTTTCTATTATATTCTCAGTTCATAAGATCATTTGTTTGTAGTTAAATACTATCTCGTTTAAGCTCAACACCATTGTGATGAAAACTGAGAAGTTACACACATATACAAAAATCTAAAAATATTCTGACTATAATATATTGTAGCTAAATATAATAAGTGTTCTCCCTTTTTGCTCAAGTCATATTACTCGAAAGTTCTTTTATGCTCTGGTATTTTCTAGAGTTAGAATCAATGGACTAGGGTAGCCATCGAACATTCTATTTAAGTTCTTGTATGCCTTTCCTTTCGGGAGGAAAGCTAAAGAAAATGAAATTTTGAAATAATTTGTCTCCTATCAACTCAAAATCAACTCAAAATCTCACCCGAATAGTAGAAGAACATCATGGTAATCAAGGAATACATCAAAATCGCTACTCTCAACATTTAAGGAGGCGCAAACAAAAAGAAAATATCACTGGCAGACGACATGAAAAAATACCACCTGACAGCTCTCTGCACAACTGAAACGAATCGAAGTGGAAATAAAGTATACACGCTAACGACGAGCGATGGAAAGACCAAGTACTACCACTACACTTTCGCACTACAGAAAGGCACCAGACATGGAGTTGGAATATAGTTAGCATGTCATGTCCAGCAGAGTTCACAGCAGTGAGTGACAGAATATGCAAGCTCACTTTTAAGATCAATAGGGACCAACATATCAGTATCATATCAGCGTATACATCAACATTAAAAGTGAGTCGAAAGAATCCTGAAAAACGTGAATAATTTTATGACGAATTGGAATCTATAGTGAACATCATCCCTAAAACTCATATCCTTATCATTAGAGGTGACATGAATGCCAAAACAGGTCTTGGCTGCAAGAAGTACAGCAAATGCATGGCAAGGCGCGGGAAAGGTGAACTAAATGAAAATGGAGAAGAACTACTACAAATGTGCGAAAGAAATCAACTCTTCCTGTCAAACACCAAATTCAACCACAAGAAGTCGCACAGAACAACATGGCAAAGCCAAGAAAATACAGAGGCGAAACACAAAGTTGGCACACTGAGACAACATCCAGGACGGAATCAAATTGATTACATCATACTCAAACAAGACCAGATGAAAGAGGTAACAGATTCAAGATCATTTAGCGGTATGTACATAAAAAGCGACCATAGACTTGTAAGAGCGACAATAAAAGGCACACTCCCCAAATTTGTAAAACCGAAACCTTTTGAAAAAATTGATCTTGATAAATTGAATAATTCAGAAACCCAAAGACAATTTAAAAACAACATCAAAGAAAAAAATGTCTAATTTCGAAACAACTACAACAACAGCACAAGAAAAATGGAGTTTCATTGCTCAATACCTGCAAGAATCAGCAAAAGAAACGTGTGGCATCAAAAAGAAACACACAAAGAGTTCTAATCCACAAAATAATCACCCTGTCTGAAAAACAAAAGCAGCCACAGACACAAATAAACAATAGCAACAATGTAAAGTGTATCAAAAAGAAAGGAACAAAATTCTAAAAGAGATTCATCAAAAATTGGAACAAGAAAAACAAAACAAAATTCTTGTTGAAGCAGGAGAAATAGATTCATCTCACAATGACACAAATAAGATGTATAAAGCCACAAAAATTCTTCAGACACGCAAACCTACAGAACCCCTCATCATCAAATCTGATAATGGCGTGACAACAAATGAAGAAAAACAAGTCGAAATCATAACCTAATTCTTTAAAGATTTCTTCAACACCCCCTCAGGAGAAACAATCTTCGAAGCTCTACCATGCGAAATGAAAATCACCTTCACAGGTAGAGAGGTATTTAGGTCATAAGCAAACTGAAAAAAGGCAAAAGTTCAGGAATAGACCAAATCAATGCTGAATACCTTATGCATTCACCACCAGAAGTTCACAATGCCATTGCAGAAATATACCATCTAACAGCAAAAACTGGTGAACATGCCATAGAACTCATCACAGCAATACTAATACCCCTCCAAAAATTGGAAAGAAAGCTGGTCCCTGTACCAACATCAGACCAATTATACTCCTCTCACTATTATGAAAGATACTGGCCATCATACTTCTCAACAGAACTGGTCCAAGAATCCAGCAACACATCCCACCATCTCAGGCAGCTTACCAGAAAAACAGGTTAACGACAGAACATGTTACAAAATACAAACTGCTTGCCGAGAAAGCAATTTCATCAAGCGACTATGAACTCTGTATCACACTGATGGATCTTTCGAAAGCTTTCGATACAATATACAGAGCCAGTCTCCTAGAAGATCTAAGTAGAATCGTCAAAAAAGATGAACTGCACATGCTAAAAATACTGTTAACCAACATACAGTACACAGTAAGATGTGGACGAACATATCGGGAATGTTTTACAACCAATAAAGGGTCACCACAAGGAGACTGTCTTAGTGCAATATTTTTCATCCTATACCTTGCAAAATCCCTGGGCTACACGTTCCAGATAAAAGACCACGATTACAGTTTCCATCCGAACACGTTCAGAGAAGAACCTGAAGCAATCCTGGATTATAATTACTGCATAACTCCATACATGCTAAACAACATGATGAAGCAAGAAATATGCATTGACACCAAATATGCTGATGATTGTGGCTATGCAATAATAACGAAAAATAAATGTACTGCTGGATTCATAAAAAACACAATTCCAACACCTCTGAAAAGCAGACATCTCAAGTGTAATGAAGGCAAGACAGAGGAATTTCATGTCACTAGGGAACGAAAAGAAGAAATCTCCTGGGAAAAGAGCAAGTTTCTTGGATCGAAACTAGACACAGAAGAGGATAGAATACACAGAACCTCACAAGCAACACAAGCCATGATAAATGTAGGAGACGTATGGAGGAGTCATATTAATGTTGAATCAATGATGGGAGTTTTCGGTGCTTTTATCAGAAGTGTATACATGTTTAACACCGGCTTATGGACACTAACAAAATCAAGAATAAAAAAGATCGACGCAACACATCGGAAACTCCTGAGAAAGGCACTCAACATCGGATGGCCAAACAAAATATCAAATGATGATCTGATGAAACTTACAAAACAAGAACTCTGGTCGAACATCATCAGAAGACAGAGGATCAGATGGCTTGGTCATGCACTAAGAATGCCAGCTGACACATCATGTCGTCAAGTTGTATGTGAAAGTAAGAGAGGTGTCAAGAGACCTCAAGGACATCCTATATCAACATGGATACAAGAAGTCAACAAAGATCTAAAAGTAAACGATGTTGATGTTAGTTACCTTGAAAAAATTGCGGCTGATAGAGTGGGTTGAAGACGGATTGTATCAAAATTTAATTTACTGTAATGTCAACAGACGTAAAAGCAGGAAAAGAAGAAAGAATGTTCAGACGTGCTGGAGCTCACAATATTCGTGACAGTAGGAAAAAAGAAACCTTTGGAGGTATGCAGGAAAAATGGTACGAGAATTAACCTCAGACTGTGTGTGAAAACGAAGGGTATAAGATCTTATTAGTATCGAAGCAGAAATCAGAACCACTGCGTCTTACAAGATATGGCCTTGTTTATTTAGAGACTATCTATGTATTTAACATATTCTTGACTATTGAGCTATTAACTTGCTACTTTTAAAACGGCGATATGCTGGTCAACAGGAATCTGACCTAAAGGTCACAGTGGAAGAGTGCCGGTCGTTCACTGGAGTTCTCTTGCTGACCTGTTAAGAAAAATGGCCAAGACAGAACGTGTATGGATGAATATAAAGGTGATGATCTGACGTTATCATTGGTCTCTAAAAAGGTGTAACGCACGTGATTTGGAAATCAAAAATACTATCTGCACTTCCCAGACGACGACAAACTTTCAGCTGGAGATAACCAACAAAAAATTGACCTTGGAAAGAAGCTCGCAATGAAATATTACAACAGTTTTGAATGTTAACTGAGAATTCAACAAAAGATGAACAAAAAATTCCACACTTTGGGGGGTATTTGGCATAAAATGTTTATAAAGGGAAGGCGATAAGATTTGGGTACAAGAGCTAGGTACATGCATCATCATTATGTTATTCCTACAAATTCTTAACTTACATTGGCGCTGTAGAAAAGACAACGAAACCTCTTATCCAACACGTTCTAGACCTTCTAGTGATCCTAAAAATACCCTGAAAATTATCACTTTCTATTTTTCATCATAGGGTTTGCTGAAGAATTTGAAGAAAAAATTTCTTGTAGCACTAAGGTTGAGAACAGAGCCATGAACAGCCCATTTAAATCACTTAAGATAATGTCTAGGAAGGAACGATGTTCTATCAATTTCTTTTGAGAAGGAAAGCTACCTGCAGTCAAGTGCAAAGTCCACAAGGTAGTCCATTTTGGTTCAAACAGCATGCACGTACTGACCTAAAAGATGGTCAGAAGATTTGGGGAGTAGCAAAGAGGGCACATCGAGGTGGCACAATCTTCCTTTTTTAATAATGGTCTGGGGGTAGTAGCTAATTTTGATCGTTTTATCAGACAATATTTTCCCAGTGTCATGGGGTGTGAAAAATGATAGTGGCCACTAATTCTAAATTTTGTCAGACTGACTTATAAAAAACGTGAACTACAGTATGACTTGGTTGCGTTTGCAGAGAATGTTAGCTGACCTTCTTCAAAACTCATCTGAAACCTTGACTCCAGGGCAGAGTGAAAAGGAATATTGGAGAAATAAACAGGATTTCACTATTCTGTCAATGCCAAAAGATAAGGGAGACGTTGTGTTTGACAGAAGAATACAGTCAAAGATATGCCTAGGTTTTGAGTGATGTTAGATTAAGCGAATTGCCATCTAAGTTACCAGACCATAAAAGCACTGCCTTTACAAAAGAATTTTTTTTATATATCATTGTATTAAAAAATCTATATATCATATATATCCTAACATAATGAGAGTTCCAAATCCCACTGAAAATGAATTGCTTACTTCATTACTCTCCTAATCTTCATCAAAAGGAATATGAAGCTTTGTTCATCACCTGAAATTATAATTTTTAAAAAGTAAAAGTTTCGTAGAAAAATTCTGAAGAAAATTCTTTAAAAAATATGTAAATAAAATTGATTTCAATGAATATACTAAAAAGTCTAACTACAATTGTAATAGAAGTTAGGAATTTTAGATTCCTTTATTATCTTGGCTATATTTAGTAAAGAAAAGGAATACTCGAACTAAATAACAACTGTTTTCAACTTTTTGATCATTGCAACTTCATAACAATATCATACTGGGTCTTTCATTGAAGGAATTCCTGGCAAACAGTGGCTCCATTTTTGTCTCTCACAGATATCCATCTAAGAAAGAGCCGAGAGAAAGCAACAGGTTAAGAAAAGGTGGGGCAGAAAGCACGCAAGACACCATTAAATGGAAGACATACGGATCGCCCCTGCAGGACCCTCCGTGGGAATGCCCTTCCTTCTGGGTTGGTCTTCAGAAAAGGCTCAAGCATCTCGAGACCCCTGTCCTGCATGGTTGGGCCCTAGAGACGAAGCCCAGACTAGGGAGAAACCAGAGCTCTACACTTAATCTTACCCAAAAGGCCGAGAAGCGATCCATAACAATATCATACTGTGTTGGTTTTTAATGCCTCGCCAGTTGCAACACTTTAGAGGTTTGATGTTCCTGTGCAAGTGGAACATTGGTGATTAGCGGGGAATTGTGGGTGAGCAGGGCAAGCTTAAGTTTTATTAGACTACTGCTGACAGAGAATGGACAGAGAAATATAAAAACTCAGCAATCGTTTCCTACCTTACGTGTCAGAGAAAACTTATATCTTGGAAATACCCTTAATGCTACAATGAATCTTCAAGGAGATTTGGAAAAGAGATTACGAAAAGTTAGTGGGCAATTACATCTCCTCACAAAAATCCGACCGCTCTTGACATCTGATGCGGCCGAGAAGATTTTTAACTCTATGATCGTCCCAATTATAACATACTGCTGCACCGTGAAGATACGAGTCACTGATATACAGAAGGCGAACCTAGCCTCAATCGACTACCGTGCATCTAAGCTGATATATGGCAAAAATTGAGCAAAACGAATGACGTCAAAGTATGGAAAAACGAAGAAGAAACCCTGCAGCACTGTCCGTACATGTATTACTGGAAACGTATGTAGCCCGTTCAGCAACTACTTTCAAATTAGCATGCACGTTCGAGTTACAAGAAATAATAACTTTTCAATAAAACTTGAAATAGGTCGTCAATCATTCTATTACCAACGTTGACGACTTTACAATGATCTTCCGTTAAAAATAGGTAAAGAGGAAGATTTTAAAAAATTTTCTATGGAATTAGGCATGATTTTTAAATAAAGTGATTTCACATAGCATCATTGAATTTTTAGATTTTTAGATTTTAGTGATTAGTTCCTCTAAATTTCAGCTATTCAATTTAGGCTCGTTTTTCAGCATTTTTAGTGTCTTACTATGTGCTAATAGTCTTAGATCAGCCCTCAAGCAGTTTTTTAGCTTTCTATTCTCATTATGTTTTTCCTTTTTCCTTTTTGTTTACTAATGTGTCAAAACAGTACCACATTGATAGCAGTTTTTACAGTATATTTAAAATACTGATGTGTTTATATGTATATTTTGCATATATGTATTGTATCCTGTATAAACATTAATTTAATAATCATCATAATAATAACGACAACGTGTAAAAGATTACATAATATGTTGGAAGATCTGTGAATGTTTAAATTAGGAATATGGCCTTCTAAGCCAGAAAATCCCATTACACAGGATGAAAAGACGGATTACATCAAAAACTCCATTGGACACAATAATATATGCTTGATGAAAAATACTCTTGACTAGTGCTATTTGGTGCCAGGAGTAAATCAGCATACAAGTTTGAAATTGCATGAAAGTGGAGGTCTAAGAGATAGTGAGAATAAAAGACCTGAAGCCTCCTAAGGAACATGCCATCGAAAACCATCATCTTTTAACAGTTTGGAAAGAATGAAAAGACACAATAAATGTATAAAACTATACACAAATGTTACTACCACATTTGAGCACCACTCTAGCTTCATCCTGAGGCACAGCCTTGCCTATTGTCGATTGAGTGTGGACTTGCATTGGCTATAACGGTAGGACATTTTTGTTACTTATTATGGCATGGGAGGCATTTTTGGATGCTCTGTTAGGTCTTGTGGCAGTTTTCAGCATATGAAAAGAGTATTGTGAGAATTAACTCTTACTATTTCTTTTAGCACTAGCTTCCTAGATGAGTACAGCAACATTTAAAAAGGTCTTAACTGTGTATAAAGTGAGCATGGCTGTTGTTTCAAGGATGGTCCTATACCATATATTCAGTCCAGTAGGTAACTGCCATTGTCTCTTAGATCGTTTGAAATCTACCGCAGAGTTGCTAGAAACTCATCAAGCTATTGTCAAGGTCCGTAAACCTACTGATTAGGCCAGCAGAATTTTTTGGTAGAAATGAAGGAAAAATCACTTCATATTTGTTTAGATCTTTGACTTCGCTTTAACATCGCAGTTAAACGTGCCCATCATTCAACCATCCCTAAAAAAGTATCAACTTTTTTAAATGGTTACAAAGTGTTTACTGCTGTTAACATGACTATAGGAGCATACGTTTAAACCATGAATCTTCTTTATTGTGTACATTTAACATGCCCTTTGCCAAGTGGCATTTTCTCCTTCTTCCGTTTAATCTATGGTGTTACTTTATGCTTTTCAGGAAGTGATAGAAAGATATGTTGACAATACCAAAGTAGCTATTCCTGTTGGTGATGATATCATTATTGCTGGCAAGAATGCAGCCAAGCACGATGCTATTTGATGAATGGTCTTAGAGCCTGATTGTCAGTCAAATATCATATTCAACTATAAAATGACCAATTTCAGAATTCTTGAGGTAAATTACTTGGGTGAATTTTGTAAGAAAAGATGGTTTCAAGCATGACCCTAACAAGGTTAAAGCCAATTTTTTTAATACTTCAATCTCATAAACATCAGAATTTAGGTTTGTTAAGCAGGATTAACTAGGTAGCTAAGTTGATTCCGAATATGTTTGTATTCCTACAACCACTGCATAATTTACTAAAAAAGGACATTTTGTGTACCTGTCACCCAAAGCACCATGCCGCTTTTGCTACCGATATTGGTGTATAATATAAGTTTATTTATTTTTCATTGATAATAAAGTTTATAGCATACCTATCATCCTTTTTACAATAACCCTTACAAATCAATATTGAGGATAAAGAGCTTTTCTCTGTCCAAAGCTATTTTCTTTGCATGTGATAAACATTTTAGCCATTAAAAGTATATTACAAAACTAATAAGAAATATAATGATGTCCTAAATCAAAACTTTAACTTCTTTGGTAGCTATTAACAGCCCTTATAAATTATAATGAAAAAGCAATCTACTGAATTACCAGCACTCAAGTACTGGAATATAATTCAACCACTAATTTCTACGGAATGAAAGTGTCTTTACATTAAATCTATAAGTGAATTGTATGGATTGTACCAAGCTCAACCAGGCTAAATATAGATGTGCGATAGTTTAGGCGTATTGACTATAGCCTAAAACCAGATATTACTATAAAAGAATGTACTTTTTAGCCATAACATGACTCTTTTTTATTCTACCTTATATATATATATATATATATATATATATATATATATATATCGCCGAATCAAGCATAACAAGCCAGATATCTCCATCCACGATAAACGTGAGAGAACCTGGACGCTCATTGATGTTGCATTGCCAATGGATGATCAAATTGTGATCAAAGAGGGGGAGAAGCGAGAGAGGTATTCAACTCTGCAAGAGGAGCATGTACCGAGCCAAAGTGACCATTGTGTCGGTGATAGTTGGAGCCATGGGAACATTACCACCTGGACTATTCGAAGCATTCGAAACATTGCAGATCCCTAACATCGCTGTAAGTGCTCAGATTTCAGCACTTTGAGGCACCGCATCAATCTTGCGCCGTGTTCTGCGCCTCTGAGGTCCTGGTCGGGACTTAAGACGCGGACATACTTATCCTAGGTTACCTAGTGACGCAGTAGCGCATATATGTATATATATATATATATATATATAAGAGAGAGAGAAAGAGTTAGAAGAAGAAGATCGAACCTTAGTCTTAGGCACAATTTCACTACTGAAATGCCATCTGTTGTAATACCTTCCTTTTGATGCTTCATGATTCAATAACTTTTCATGATTTCTGCTTTGCATTAAAGTAAACTTTATTAAATTTTTATTTTTCAAACGACTTTTACGACGTTTTCTGTGCGTCTCAAGTTATTTGTCACCAATCCAAGGACCCATGCCTACATAAAACCTATTGTATTCATTATTACTAGACAGTGACTTTTTCCTTTTTTAACGTCATTTTCCTCCAGCAATTGGGGCTCACACGGTCCCCTTGAGAGGGTCTTTGTTTTGGCAGTGAGGATTTCTTGGCAGGATGCCCTTCCTGAAAGTAACTTTCTCCTAAAAGGGGTAAAACCTTGATAAAATAATATCATTCTCTCTCTTTCAAGAGTATAAACAGTGACTGCGGGATCACACATGACAGTCAAAAAAACAAGGAAAGAATTATAGACCTGTCTAAAAGGGAGCTTTGGATCCCTGTTACAATATGTGACGGTATAAGGCTGCTGACCAAATCGGTTTGTGTCAGGTAAACGCCAAGTAACCAATGCCAAAGTAAGTGTTACTGACACAGGATTTAAAGAACACATCACAATAGGCATTAATCAATCAACAGAGAAAACAAAAGTAGTGCAATAAAAATCAAAACTTGAACAGGGCAACCAAAACAAAGAGCTTAGAGTTACAACAGAAGCTCAAGGTTAAAAATGGAAAGGCTTTTTGGCTTAAATAAATGAAAATCTATCAAAACCTGAAGTTTGTGATAAATCCAAGATGTTGTGTTATAGCAAGGTGGAAAATCAGGCATTTTTGTAATTAACTTTGGCCTCGTTTTATGGGGTATTGATTTAAGAACAGCATTAATTAGGAGCTGGGGGTTTTTTGTTTTGTTTTTTTTTAGTTTTAACGTCATTTTCCCCCAGCAATTGGGGCTCAGACCTGCCAAATCAAAAAACCCCCCTTCGGAGGGACTTTTGATTTGGCAGTGAGGAATTTCGTGGCCGGATGCCCTTCCTGGCGCCAACCAATGGATTTTGTTTTTCTTTGAAAAGTTCCAAATTCTCCTCGACAGCTCGGGAAATTGAACCCGGAACTCTTGGTTACTTTGTAGTTGCACTAACCATTAAGCCACGGCTTCTGCTTAGGAGCTGGTAATATGTTCAATTTTGGTTCAAGGGAAGCTCTGAAATAAGTGAAAACTACCATAGACGTAGATTTGATTAAATGAAGAATCATTTTGGCGTTATTACAAGTATACTATGCAATTAGGTGCGTTTTGTTACCAAAAGAACATTATGGATACAATTTAAAATTTTGACCTGTGCTCATTTTGGTTTGTAATATGCTGCATTGAATTGTGGCCAACGGTTACTTAAAACCACTATTTTGCACATTTTCTATATCTTTACTTCCGGCAGCTGGCACGCATTTATATTTGAGGGAAAGAATTCAAGCCGTATATTCCTTTCTAATAGCAGCCCTCTTACTAGGACCCACAAATACGCATTCAAAAATCTCAGATCAAACCATGCCTAGATTTTTTACTAATTTGAAAATATATATTAGAAAAATTACATTGTTTAAAACAAAATATAACATTACAAAAATATATTACTCTTTGCAAAAATATGTTGAAAAATATAATTTTTATTTAATTTTAGAAGAAATTTTTGAATTAACTTTTGGTTTTCAAGTTGATTATAGATGAAAACATGTCAAAGATTGGTTCTCGATTTTAGTTATTTGATACATCAAAGACTTCATTTGAAAACCTACAATTGCACTTGATATTAGTATGATGAGCTCTCACCAATCTTTAACAGTTGGCGAACATTCAGTGAGTACCTTGACAATTGCTGCAATATCATTATCAATGAGATTGAGTACAAAGTTCCAAGTTGCATATTTGTCAGAGTTAAAAAAGACTTAATTATTACTACAATCTTCTTTACTTGGCCATTGAACTCGTTCATCGTGAAGAGACCGATTACGTTTACTGTACCACCTTTAAAAATATAAAAATTTGACTGTCGTAGTCCAAAATCCCACCTTCTTCCTAATTTTGACTTTAACATCATTGCTTGAATAATTAATCGCCAGTTACATTTTCTTCCAACTTATTATAACTCTAAACCTTAAACTCTTTCAAGATTTTCACCCCCAAATTTTCTAGCACGCGGAAATGTATGCAGTATCCTTATTTACACATATTTTCTAGAAATTGCTAAAAACGTGATGCCAACAAAGGGTATTTAATGCTGATACCAAATCATGCTTATTTTTATTGTCACCTAACAAATGCTGTTACCATTTCTCAGAGGGTGCCGTTCAAAGGGACTTTGTTTTGGCAGTGAGGAATTTCTTGGCCGTTCCAAATTCTTCTGGTCCGCTCGCCAAATCAAACCCGTAACCTCTTGGTTATTGTGCAACTGCACTAATCATTTAGCCACGGCTCCTCTAACTTTGTTACTATGATAAACAGTTATTATTTTATCATAATGGAAATCCATACGAATATTAATTATCTCCACAAAAATACTCGCGTCATTTGCCAGACAAAAATGAAAGCATACAAAACACGCTGTCTTATTTAGGTAATAATTACTATAAAATATCGTTTTGAGCCTACAAATTATACAATTCTTTTGCTCTACTAAGAAGAATATAGGTAAGGAAGATAAATTTACATCATGAAGATTACCGTCAACAAACATAATTAAGAAAAATTAAAATACTTGCTTAATTACTCTTCGAAATGTCCCTCTACATATTTAACAATTATTAACAATATTGTTCTATCATTCATTTTTTGTCTTTTCGAAAACAAACTGTGTGCCAGTAAGCACATTTAATTGAAAGAGACGGAAACCATGTCCACATACCCGTCAGTTTATCGACGCCGTCTATTTTACCATAAAAGTCACTCACATCAGCAAAGATTCCATAATCCACCATCATGTTACCGGCTCCTCCATCTTTCTTCTCTTGCACACATTGTACGAATGAATCGGATGCACCATCCCATTCTATGGTTCCGTCAATATGTATTCCGTATCCCATTTCTTTTTTCTCTTCCTGTAATTTTCGTTGTGCTTTCTCGTACAGATCTTTGTCCACTATGTAACTGTCTGTGTTTATCCATTTGTCATTCAGGTAAACTTCACTGTATGCATGATCGACCGTACTGTTTCCTGTGTCCGTAAATCCTTGTACGATATCTTTGTTCAAGCCAACAAAATGCAGTCTTGCTGGAATTCCCACTGATCGTAATAAGGCAACGAAAAGAGATCCTTTGGTTTGAGAATAACCGATTTGACACTTGAGAACTTGATCAGCACTCATCTGATAGAATTTGAGAGTCCATCCAAACTGAATTTGATCTCGGACATAATTGTGAATTTGAACTGCTTTGTCTTGATCGGTTTTTGCATCAGCTGTAATTTCTGTAGCCTTGTTTTTCACAAGGATGTTGTCCTTGTTGATGATATGTGTGTGCTGTAAGTAGCTGTCCATAGTTTGTTTATGTGCTAAAAGTTTGCTC
>RDPX01000338.1:670888-692288 GCA_003991215.1 Morbakka virulenta
CAAAGATGTTATACAAATAATTGTGTAAACTTACCTTTTGAAAAGTGACTATTGATAACAAAAGAATCATTAAGGGTGCAACTACAAAACAGGAAACGGGCAGTAGAAAATCATTATCTATGGTCAGTCTTTTGATTTGAAATTTGCGAGGGTGTATTTATTCTTGTCGACATTTGGAAACAATATAGATAATAATTTAGATAGATAGATAGATAGATAGATATATATATATAGATAGATGGATAGATCGATCGATCGATAGATAGATAGATAGATAGATAGATAGATGGATGGATGGATGGATGGATGGATAGATAGATAGATAGATAGATAGATAGATAAATAGATATATAGATAGATGGATAGATCGATCGATAGATAGATAGATAGATAGATATTCAGATGGATATTTAACTATATGAAAAAGCCTACTCTTTTTTCCTACTACATGTTTCACGCAGTAGCACAAAACAGTAGGTTTCATGTACTTAAGGAGTGGAGTTCTGTTCTTGGAGCGTTTTGCACTTCCTTTGCAGATATGCGTCCTAGATATAAATTTTATATATATATATATATATATATATACATTTTCCAGCTTTGTGAAATAAAATATGAAACAAATATTTTATCTTGTACACAAAAGCAGCAGTCAGGGTGACATTGATAGCCATAATTTACGGAAGAAGTTGTGAAATTGTTAAGAGTATTAACGATCATAAACTTTGTTTATCTGAAGAAATCGATGAATTAAATACTAATAAATATATTCCATGAAAATCCATCATCAACCTGTTTTGAAGGAGTGCTTTTAGGTCTACAGTAAAAGCATTGCTATCTTAAGAGTACTGAAACCAAACTATATATATATATATATGTATAAATACTACAACTACAGGAGCATCTTACTAGAGGACACATGGTTAATGAAGACGTTGTAAGCAATGGGTATTGTCATGAGCAATGTAAATGGAAAATATTTACATATCCACCCACCCCCCTCCTTTATTATTGGCATATTTTGTTATATGTGTTTGAAAGGGTTCTCAAATCAACTTAATACTATGTCTTCTCGTTCATCTTAATGGAAAACCACTGGCTTGCGAACAACAGGTTTTCCACCTTTCTATAAATATGGTATCCTCTTGCTGCTGACTTGAAATCTAAACTCAGAGACTGTGGCGGAATTCAATTGCCTGCAGTCTCGCTATTTTTACGAAAAATTAGCAGCCCGTTTCCCTACTTTTGATACCAAATCTGTAAATACATGCAGGAAAGGAGGTCTAAATACTTAATATGAGTTTTTAATTCCTGTATGTAATAATGAAAAGGAGTCATTTAAATTTACACATGGCAAGGAGTTTCCAGCAAGCTCTTCAGACCGGTAACCAGTCATTATTTCCTATCACTTTTTACTTCCGTTGTTTTAAAAGAAATATTAGAAAATCATGTTTGTTTCCCGCTTTGAGAAATCAAATGGCTGCCAAATGATTTCTTTGACCATAACCTGGAAAGTCTACGAGTGCAAATCAACTGTTGGTAGAATATTTGGCGAAAAAACAGGAACAACTTCCGATATCGAAGAAAATTTACTAAGTTCTAAAATCGACGTGAAGTGGAAATCACTGGTATTTGCAGAGAAAGTAGCAAAAAACGCACTAAATACAATGTTACACTAAGGATTGGTTGTGAATGGAATCCCAGAGATCACACAAAGGTGATGAAAAGATTAAGTTTAGCTGAAAGAAAAAGACAAATTACGGACACTGAAGTAAAAGAGAATGTGCTGAAATGAATCTGAGAGAGACGTGGGGCTTGTTCGTACGTTTTTCGTAAGCTAACAAAAGCTAAAGCGAAGAAACTGCACAACGAGGATGATTCATTGGATGCAGAAACCATTGAGTGAAGCTTACATAAATGCAGATTAGTTGGTCAACAAGTTTTGTAGTTATATTTTTAAGATTCGTCGACTTAGTAAAAAGAAAAAAGAAAAATTAAATATTATTATTGATATAAATGAAACGGTTATCTGGAGTGTTGTGGTGTTCAATACTACTGTGGAGAAGCGATGTGTCCCTTCTTTAAGCATGAATCGGCAGGAAGAGCAAAAATTATAATATGTTTAACTGCATCTGCTTGTAGGAAGAAAAGGAGTGCTAAAAGAGAAACAATGGCATTAAACGAAGAAGTTTGTTCTATATATTGCAGCTAAGGTTTCATCTGTATATATGGATCATGGATAAGTAGAGCAGTATTGTAAAAATGTTGCAATAACATACATCTTTGGGACATACAGGCTATTTGCTTGGGGTTCAATTAGTTGTAATTTGTCACCTAAAGTCAGTGCCTTGCTCAATCAAAGTCGTAGCAATCCAGTGATTGTTCCAGAAGGCTCCAAAATGTTAATGGAGGCATCTGATATCATCTGAAATAAGCCTATGAAGTTATGAAGACCCATTGAAGCGAAATAAATGGCAATAGGTATGCAGAAGGCGATCATCAATTCATTGTTCAATGGACTATGAAAGCTCAAAAAGAAAGCAAATTATTAAATGAATTCTTGAGGCATAGAGATTGTTCCCAGAGGTACTCACTCGAAATACCTTCACAACTTATGAACTGAGTTGCTCTCTGGATGTATGTGATAATGATTAAATTATATATATGAAGTATGTAGTATAAAGTGTGTCATATTATGTATTAAGTATTAAGTATGTCCCAAGTAAAGACTTGCTTATGTGCCTTAGAAACCTTGGATATAACGATCTTGATTTTTTTGAAGCAACCTTAGAAGCAAATGACTGAATGGTGTACCAGACTAAATTATTTGACCCTATTGACTTTATTAACTTTGTCCTGAATTTTGAATACAGCCTTTACAACCTCAAAAAGTAAATAAACACCCTATAGTAATAGATATTTTAAGGTACAAGTACTACTTTTTAAATGTTTCCCTTTTCATTACAAAGACATTTCCGGTTCGACATCTATTTTAGGTTTGTTATGTCTTGTTTTCTTTCTAAAAATTTGATAGTTAACTCTTAAAGTATGTTATGGTTAGTTAGGGTAGGCAAAATTTTCTACTAAGTTTATAATCATTTTTTTTTACTTTTATCAAACAGATTTTACTTTACTTTCCTGTTTCCATTTATATTCCTTTTAAACAGGTTTCAGATATCTACTCGCTGTATCATATTTTCATCTCTTTTGTGACACATGTAGCGAGACAATTTGTCTTCTGTCTTGTTGATTTTGGCTTTGATAGCATTGGTTCCAGTTGCTTACAATGTTACCAAGATTACAAGTTTCTTATGTTGTTAATATCCCTTCCTTACCAATGTTAAAAACTTATCTAATGTCTTTGAAGACTTTTTCATCAATTTACCTAAAAGTGATTCCCTTTCAGAGTTTACGTTTTGTTCTTTTTTTCTCTTTTATTGAACTTAGACACTTTCTGGCTAATTTTCCATTTGCTTTCTTACCACATAAAGTCTCCCTTTCATTGGATTAACATGGTCATTTAATTACTCTGGCCAATGAAGGTTATTTAGCATTTAGCTACATTCTTTGTGTTTTATCTAACTAAATGTCCTATCACTCTCTACACACACACACACACACACACACATATATATATATATATATATATATATAGTAATAAACAGTACTGTATGTAGCTTGAGTATATATATATATATATATATATATACACGTATACATATATATATACAAATGTATTGCAANTTTACCTAAAAGTGATTCCCTTTCAGAGTTTACGTTTTTTTCTTTTTTTCTCTTTTATTGAACTTAGACACTTTCTGTCTAATTTTCCATTTGCTTTCTTACCACATAAAGTCTCCCTTTCATTGGATTAACATGGTCATTTAATTACTCTGGCCAATGAAGGTTATTTAGCATTTAGCTACATTCTTTGTGTTTTATCTAACTAAATGTCCTATCACTCTCTACACACACACACACACACACACACACACACATATATATATATATATATATATATATATATATACACGTATACATATATATATACAAATGTATTGCAAGTTCCCTTCATCTTTTTTATGTTCTACAGTTTCCTTTTTATTACTTGTTAACGTTTGTATTTCATGCTAACAATGCTACCATACACGTAAGTAGGAATATAGTCTCTTTATTCATATCTTGAGTACTTCCTATCTAATTTTGTTTTCAGGAATTTTCTGACAAGTCCTAAGTATCCTTTCGTAACAAATGTAAAAACCCTGAGATTTCACTATCTTAGATTATCTCCTAGTCAAATATTGCTAGCTTTTATTGTTTAAAAATTTTCTAATTCAGTATTTTCTTTCCTCTTCCAATGATCAAGATGGTTTAATTGCTAATCTCAATTCCAATATATTTTCTTTTTCATTAAATTTCAGCTAACATAGTAGCTCGCAATCCTTGCAACTTAGAGAGCCCCTACATCTGTTTTTCGTAACATATTCCTCCACAGTGTTGTACGAGGGTTACCTAGCCTTAATAAATGAACAGAATATTTGACATTTCTTTCTCAAAAGTCGTGGACTGATTTCATCTTTTCATTCATTATTGTACTAGTTTAACTTGCATTGTAAATTTTTACATATAGTGAGTAAATGATAACGATTAATAAATAATACCTCGTATAGAGAACGTGGAACTTCTCGTAATATTTCTGAGTATTTTTTGAACCTTGTTGATTGCATTCCAGCAAAAAGACATAAAATAAGATAATTAAAGTAAATATCCATTGTTTGTGTACATACTTTACTAAATCCTTTTAAAATGTTAACGTCATATATCTTGCTTGGTTTAAATTCACACCAGGGTTCTGAGTGTTCAGTGGATTTTCTCAATCTGTATTTTTATCTTACTTTTGTGGCCTGTTGACATTTTTCGTTTGAATTTCAAATTCTCTTTCATTCTAGTGTATTGTTCAGTGGCAATTTGTCTCTGGTAATTAATGCTAAATATAATAGCTGGGTATTTTCCTCTTAAATTTTTAAAATTATTAGATCTATTTTCCTTGTTTCTTTTCCAAAATGCAGTCCAGGCAGAGGCTGGTATATAAGGGTACGTTTCGTGCGTATGGAAGTTGTCTCTACACACCATGAAAAGAAAATCTTTGCACGTATTTTTCCGATTCAAAACAAATCGGAAATTTTCTGTGCTGGCACCTACCTAAATGCTTCAATACGTTTTTCAAGAGCCTTGTGTGTATATGTTTCAATGCAAATTTTAACAAAATGGCAGCATATTTTGACATAACGACAAAGGAGGCACCAATAAGTGACCCAACGGATTTGAACATATCAACATTTTTTAAGGCTTAAAGAAATTTTACTACAATCAAAATATGCATTCCTCTCTAATAAAGCATCCAAATGCTTCATATAGAATACTCCAAAAACTTCCCGAAAGAGTTTGATCTAACTAACTTCAGATCAACAAAAACTATTCTAACGTAATCGATTATTTAAAAACAATACGTAAACAGGAGAGTTCACCACAGTCACATCCTTCTTAACTTTAGTAATAAAGATAGTACAAGAAATAAAAGGGCCTTTAGTGGCTCATAGTAAACATATTGTAAGTATCATTGAACATCTACACCTCCAAAGCAGCTCTGTCACAAGATAATGGCAAACAATGTACCTTACTACTAGTGCATGGGTACCCAACTATAGGTAATTCTATTTCTGACACGTTTATTCTATTTTCAAGTATTTAAAGTCTCAAAACAAAACTGCTAAGCAGGACTTTGTTTTCATCATAGATCTTTTGAAAAATAACATAGTTGAGCTAAACCATGGCTTTTCTGAACTCATACCTATTCGCTTTAACTCATCATCGCCTCTTTTTAATGTAAGGACTCGCACTTGTTATTGTGATGCTATCGTGATATTGATGTCCTGTCTTTTCAAATATTCTTCAATTACTCTAAGACTTTCCAACACCCTAACCAACATTTGGCTTCAATTCACCGAGCATGAAGACCACATCTCTTTCAAACTGTGATGGAGAGAACAGCAAAACTGCCACAGTTTTTTAATGAGACATTGCTAATACAACGTATTTCAAAAATACCTGCCTTTTAACATTTAATCTCCCAATTTTATGGATTGGTGTTCCTCATTAACCCAACTAGCACAGAGTCCTTGTCGCTTATATTCTGATCTTCACTGTCCTGCTAATAGAACCTAAATAATGGTTGAATTCAATGTGCAACACTGAATTCCCTATCAAGGTAAGGCATCATCTAATAAACTTGTCCCGTCGATCTCTTTATCCGCCTTAACATTGATGTTGAACTGTTACATGCAACATGGACAAGTACCAGAATCGGTATCTCTGTGTGAAGGGCATCTTTACTGGAGAAACAAAACTCATCTGCCATCACCACTAAAGACCACACAAATACCTAGTAACATACTTGTTTTTTATTATATTTTCCTTTCTCCTTAGTATGTTGTTGACTAGGATTGTCGAGCAATATCTGTTCTTAATTCATAATTTACCTTTACCTGGGTCCGTAACTGACTTCTACCATTTAGGTTAGCTATGCGCAATCTATTTATTATCATTATTATCATCATATTAGCAATGCAATTAATTGACTCTATATGGCTAGTAAAAATATATTCTCTTTTCGCAGATTTGGATTAGGTTTTGTTTAATTAGGTTTTAACTGTTTATCCCATCAAGATTAATGTAATTTGTTTTCTTCTTAAACATGCATGTTGGCAAATAAACATTTAATCTCCTTGACGTTACAGTAAAGAAACTGTAGGTAGCCATAACAACATCTAATTTTATTTTCCTTATGTTTGCCAAAAATTCCTCAATCCTTACATTTTCTCTGTCTCTTGTTTATGTCTGGAAGGAAAATAAAAGTGTGAACCTTAATTACAATTTACTTTTAAGGACATACACGATTTAACGAGTTTATTTCATTTTCACTAGAAAGCACTCATCTATTGAAAATAAACAACTCAAACTTGTTGCAATATGTTAAAAATACCATTGTATATGAGGTGAAAGTCATTAATGACTGTTTTATTAATCTACAGAAGCCATGCCTCAAAAAGCCTAACATCGACTTTGGCTCTGCCCTACCTTTAAGATACTTTAAGATACAGGCAACAGTAGAATGATCACCAATTTTGTCTTATACCTTGTTCCCAATGATCATTTATGATCTGATCATTCTAAATCATAATATAGCACCTTTCTTATGAAAATATACTACGTAAATACAGTTATATAAGTAAAAAAAAGAGTTGCTCATTAGCCCTAATAAACACGTCACACGGCACGATAGAGTCCCTGCTGAGCACAGTAGATTCGATTCCCTTTTTTTCTTTTGCTGTCTAAATAATTCTGACTTGCTCTTCAAAATGGTTTTGATAAGAATTAGGTAAGAATTAAATAAGAACTCAAAGCCCAATATATTTTATATGAATTCCTATATTTCTTCATTTTTTGCTATACATTCATGTTATCTTTCCTGGCATTCCTGATCAAAGTATCTGTTTCAGTAAAGCATTACTTTACAACTGTCATCTATCACACTATTTTGCTTTTTCTGCCAGATGTCACTAACTTTTGGTTATCGCTAAATGGACAACGTTTTATTTCCTTATGCATGCTAACTCCCTTTTGGATATACAATAAATGAGTTTCTGATCCTCTGTTGTTTGCGTCCTACAGATAGATCATTTCTGTGGCCGAATAAAAACATTCTTGTAGAGGAATTTTTGTACCCACTTGCCACTGATGGAAAGCAAATTTCCCTCTGAATCTACAGTTTTATCTCTTCTTGCAATTTTTTGCCTCTGTTTGAGTCACTTGACGAGAACTATGCAATCCATTTCCTCTTCGGTCTCCAATCCATTCCTGCAAATTACCCTTAACTTCAATTTTGAAAAAATTAAACTTCCATGCACAATTTGTAAACATGATACCCTTTTTTTTAACTTTGATGGTTGAAAAGAATAAATATTTTCTTCATCTGATCAACACAGTAGAAATGAATACCAGCCATCTAATATTTAATGAACGTCCTTGATAGGCAGAATGCTGGAAAACATGTATCAAGTCATTTTTCCATTTTCTTTCAGCCTATTTCCTTTCGGTAACTATTTCCCTTTTAATACGAAAAAGAGTTTTGTGTCCTATTGAACAATCTTTACGTTTGGGTTTTCAGCCTTGTCTGTACCTGTCATCGTGCTAATTGATCCTTTAATTTCTTTTTCATGAAAGGGTTTAACAAAAAAGTGTCACACTCTAAAATACATAAATGAATCAAAGCCCGATGAACAAGCCCATTGTATGTTCGTTCAGTGTCATTTTCTCCCAGGGGGATGTCATAAGAACTTTACAAAAACGTCGTCCGTGTATTCAAGTTTTCAACTGTATCAATCATCATGTGTGCGAAAATTTCAAAGGGTATTTCGAAGTTATGAAAAACAGGACAAGAAATAAAGAAAAAATGTTAAGACTACCCCGTCTGAAACTGGAGTCTACGAAGAAAAGTTTTAGATTTCTTGGGGCAAAATTATATAATGAACTGCCAATTGAAGTTCGAAGTGCGACCTCGACAAAAGAACTTATAGTTTTATTGGACAAAGTTTTTAAAGCTTCTATCTAAGTAAAGAATGATTTTATATTATTGTATATATAAAATTTTAGATTCTAGATACAAATTAAACTAACAACAGTCCAAACTCTCAGGCGGGTTTAGCATATCACATACAATCTTCCAAGTTAAACTTCAGTTGATCGATCGAGGTTTTAAATTTTTTCAGATTTCGAATCTGTGAGTAAATCAGATTTCAAAAATACTTTTGTTATTTTACTTTTAAGCATAAAACAGGACCCATTTGACAACAGAAGTTTTTGTAAATATGTATGTATTTCTAAAATTTTTGAATTGGTTATCCTGTATAAATTTCGTAAATAATAATAATATGCACACAAAAAGTCTGGCAACCTTTTTAATCATTGTACCCATTTCAATCTATTATTTAAAGACCTCATTATTTATTTCCAACGGTGTAAGATAGGAACTTTAATTAATACAACAAAGCAACAGATTTGCAGTAACTATTTCTTTAAAGCTTGATAACTCTAGTTACAGTCTGAAGATAGGTCATAACGAATATTTAACGTTATTTGTCTTCCCTCCTTTTTATGTATTCATTACTCATAGCCATTTATATCTTTACAAATAAAGGGGTTCGGGACACTACCACAAACAATTAATGACTTTTCGCCCGATTAACTTATTTCTATGTCTTTACTTATATATAAGTCAACAGAGGCTGACTCATAGGAAAGTAAGAGGAGGGAAGGGTGAGAACACCCCCCCGGACTCGCCTGTAATGTACATTGCTGTCCTTAATCTGACAGCAACCGTCGTTGATTACATTGATCTTCACGAGTCCAAGTAAGATATTTGACAGAAAAATGAAGTAGTACAGTGCATTAGAAATTAAAAAACCATGACATGATATAAGGAGCCTTTGGTGCTAATAAATATTCAAATAAAGACAGGAATACGGTATGCCCCTATTTTCACACTAGAATTGTTGTAAACATCATGATCGTTATTTTGGTATTTATTTATACAAATATTGATACACTTTTTTTATACTAGATGTCTATTACGTTGGTTTAATGAAGCAAAATGGAAATATATACTTATTTTAATCGAAAGGAAAATAATTACAAGAATTAAAAATTTCTTTTTTAATTATATTCGGTCGAAATATTTTTGTTGCTAACTGAAAAGATACACTGTTAAATTAAATTTATTTCATGTTTGATTTTTTTTTAAATTTTAATTTAAAAGTAACATATTCAATATAATAAATTTTCAAATAAATTACAACAAATTTCAAAATATTGGAAATATAATATAAAAGATACACTGAATTATATATATTTGTTCCCTAACAATGAAATCTGCAATTACACACCAATATTTAAAATTATAAATTCAAAAGTGAACTGCAATGTGGTAAAAATATAGAAATAATTTTTCGAACTACTCGTTCATTATCAGTCTACTGTATAAAATCATTAAGTAAAATGTTCAAAATATATATTTAATTTATAAGTGAAAAAATCCTATGGGAGTACATAAACAAAAGAATAAAGAGTAAAAGGGAGGACATAATAAAATCCTTGTATATGCCAAAGTAATTAGCGGATTCCATAACAAATTTTCTAAATTTAATAAATAATATAAATTCCCAAGACCATTAGCAAATGGTAACAATGGATGAATATCCTAAATATTTAAAACGTCTGATTCTGGAATCTAGCGCAATTTTTCTTCCAGTACCAAGAAATATGGCCAAATGTAAAAAATGGTAAGCTGTACTTCTTTTGAAGAGCCTCTAACCTTCGAAATTATTACGCGACAAGATAATATTCGTAGAAACATTTCTTCAATTTCTTTTTAAATTGATTTGGAAATATATTTTAAATGGGGAAAAAATACTGTATTACGTTTCTTTTTCAAGAATTAATATTTCCTTTCATCTTCTGAAATAAAAGCTTACAATACGTTTTCCTGTACAAACTGATCGATTTTAAAACAAGAAGTATTGACATAATTTGCCATTGCCATATAATTTTTTTAGTCTGTGTGTCAAGCTGCACACGACGAAAATGGGATGATACGGAAGAGGTCTGTTCGTGATAAAAAGCATCTAAAATCTAAATATCGAACAAGTGACAAAGTAATATCTCATGACTCTATATTTGTTTTTAAATATTTCTTACCCTGGTTTACCAGTGATAGTAAAAATATTATGGTAAATATATAACTAAGGCCTCGTATTTCTTCAGCAAATCCTAAAGACCATTAATTCGTTTGAGTTCATAAGGTCGGAGTGCGCATCTCTTTAAATGGATTTTTGTAAAAGAAAGAATCCAGAAATGACGATCTAAATCAAAATATGAGGGAGGAAAAACACCTAATCTTGCCTATCATTGAAAAGATCACTAAAATAGCTAGAAGAAAAATCAACTTTCAATGATCAGAACCTAATGTTAGAAATATGAACAAACACGAACTTTGTACTGGCATTGAGGAGATCGGTACATACACTAGAAAAAACCCTTCGCTTGTCCATTGATAAACTTACGCTAGAATATGTGGTCAAACTAACCCGAAACTCTGCCTGTCATTAATGACCTCACTTTATCAGGAATATAAATCTCAAATTAAGATAGGAGAGCTCGATAGGAAGTTTGGATAGACAGTTTGTACGTTTGTAACGACAGGTGCAAAAGAGAGCAGCGGGATTTTAGTGAGTTAAGGAGAATCAAATGTTGAAAATAGCTGCGACAAGACAAATAAGTATCGATAATTGACCTTGCATGATACCACATATTGGGAAAAGCAATGATGAAGTGTGAGCACTACAGAAATTTTGCAATTTGTCAAATGCAATCTTTTTAAACGTAGTATTTACAAGTAAAGGTTAAAGAAGAGACCGGAATCAATAGAGTTGCCAAGACATCTAACTACATCAAGTTAATACACACTTTGTTATCACTGCAAACAAGTTAAGTCAATATTGGTGCTGCCTAGCCTTTGGAAGATATTTTGAAGATAAAAGGAACTCGCTCTCCTTTATTCTTTCTCTTTTACCAGAACAGGCTTGTGGACCAATATGAATTGGCTACCTACACAAATCGTATTCCTTGTAATGGGTAAGTAGATCATGTTGTTACTTATAGTCTAATTTCTTTTAAAAAAAGATTTATCTTTTAAAAAAAATAAAATAAATATAATTTTTGAGGTCCTTGGTCTTCAATTTTAAATGATCTGTTTTGTAACGTATGTGTGCTGATTTAATAAAAAGATTAGCAATATATAGCAATGGTATGAAAACAGGTTTGTAGAGTGATTGTTAGTTATCGACTTTGGATACTATGCCTTCTTGTAAGCTATACAAAACAGACGACTCGTTCATAGGCACTAAATTGGTATGGCTTCAATTATTATTGAATATTTAGTTTCAATAAAAAAGTATACGTTATCAAACATAATCTGCAAGGTTTTTAAGCTCAAAATAAACTGACTGACTTAGCTACATACCACAAAACCAAGAGAGGGAAGATTTTAAGACGAAATAAAATTTAATTTCAGTAAACTATTTAAATGAGCTCTATTTGTGACAAGAAGCGGTATTTTTAAACAAAATGAAAAAAATGTTAATGAGGTAGCAAAATGCTTAATTCCAAGCCTCGTTATATCAAGAACTAAATTGGTAATTTCACATATTATCTACCATTAATATACTAACACACCTTCATAATTTTATTTAAACACAGCTTTGTGTAACATCCTTTCATACTAGTTAGAAATTCGGTTTTACTTTCTATTTTTACTAGCATGTAATAGATAACACCACAAGGAAATCTGTTTTTATGACTTCCAGAAGCAGTGAAAATATTTGAACTTAAACGAAATAACAAAAATCTCAACCATTAATATTTTTTCCTTTTGTATACTTAAACCATAAAAAGTAGCAAAATTTGTTTTTGGTTATTTGATATGTTATTTTATATTTGATATATTATGTTACTTGAATGAACAACCAATATTTCATTTATTTGAAATATTGTTCTTTATTTTGTCAACTTGTGCCAATTAAAGTGCACCCAAGGTCAGTTTATACTGACCAGATTTCAAAAGATTATTCCTAGCCAATTATCTTCCCTTCTTCAAAAAATCTAAACCTAATAGTAGAAAAAAAACCCCAGTATAATCCTTTGTATGTCATAGGTTAATTTGTTATTGTAAACCCTAATTCAGAATAGGAGCTATCATAGTTGGCATGTTAAAAATGCATAATATGCTTATGAGAATATCTAAATTTTGTCCATTATCTTTTAAAATCATTATTAAAATCTGCATTTACATGAAGGAACATAAATATATACTAGATTCTTGGAATATTGTAAAGTAATCCTTTCAAATCAGCATCAGTTATAGCGCTATTAACATTTTTCTATTTGCTTTTTGGTACCAGATCTTTCTTTCTCCACCGTATTTTTTCCTCCTTAAAAATTGGGAAGACAAAAATATCGCAGAATGATGGGTTTTTTATATTTCAAGAAAGAAGTACTTACATATATATATATATATATATATATATATATATATATATATATTTTAAAAAATAGCTTTTACAAAACTCTTATGTAACTCTAGAGATCTATTTGTAGAAAGAAGAGTAACACAAAGAAAGTTATCAAGATACAATGTTTGTTTTTTTGACAGCTCATTCTTTAAACCAAAATTGCCAGTATCAATAATGTTTGAGTGTNATATATATATATATATATATATATATATATATATAGTAAAGAATAGCACTTACGAAACTCTTCTGTAAAGCTAGAGATCTAATTGTAGAAAGAAGAGGATCACAAAGGAAGTTATCAAGATACAATGTTTGTTTTTTTGACAGCACATTCTTTAAACCAAAATTGCCAGTATCAATAATGTTTGAGTGTTTTTTGTAATACAGTACACTCTTCGCACAAAATATAAAACCATAATAATAGCTGCAAACGGCCCATGGTAGGGCCTCAAAAGCAATATAAAAATAAAGTCAACTACTTTACTATTTCCAGGCAGTCAGCACTGGCTTCTTGAAATAAATGTGTAAAAAAAAGAATAATTAGATCGCTGCTTTCCGCTTCTATAAAATATATGGTTTCTTTTATCTGCCAAAAGTGTTTTTCTTTGATTTCTCTAAAAGCTTACAATTATTTAAGGCTTTACAATCATAATGCGCAGCAGGGAGAAGATTGAATTGGCAAAATTTGAACTATCACAGCAAGGCAAAGCATGTTCAAAGAGAAATAGCTGTCCTAAACAACGAGCATTAATTTTGAAATATTTTTCTACGTCCTGATTACAACATTGTCATTGAAGTCAGAAGATGCCAGGCAAGTCTTGGTTTAAATATTCCTATCCAAAGGCAATACAGTATTTTAGAGTGAGCAGTAAAGCGCTAGTTCGACATTGAAATGTCGAGTTATTTTAGATAGGTGCTGGCCCTATTTATCAATGACATATCTCTGACTTTTACTCAATAGCTCTTTCTTCAAATAATGTCAAGCTAGGCATCTATCCGTGTACAAAGTCAAGAACTGTTTGCATAAGACTGTTAAAACCATTTTTACCTCTTCAAGATATTATATCTAATGACACTGCGAGCTAATTTTACGAATTAAAAGAAAAATATTAGCAAATATTCAAGTCCTCTCACAACCATTAGCATGTGAAAGGGATTTGAGTGTGGTCGAATTCAGATTGAATGTCGGCCAAAGATGGGCTGTAACTTAGTTTATTTGCCAGACGTCTACTCATTACACATGGGATTCAGCTTGACTCTTTTAGTAGGTATCAATCAAATATGTGTATTATTACACATATGTGCTACACTTATTGGTTAAGTTTTTCTAATCAGCTGTCTACTCAACACAGCAATAATATTCTAAAATATATCATACATCTTACTTTTCATTTTTCTACTTCACTTAAGTCTGAATGAGGTAAGTTAAGACAGATTTATCTTCTGGCGTCAAGACTGCCCTGCCGCCTCCAAAAAAAGGTCGTTGGGAAATTCCTTTAATAATGCAGCCGGAACTCGGTAAACTTTTTCTCTTTTTGTATGTATTGTAGCCAGATTATATTAAGCTTAAAAGAGATGTATTAGTGCTTTGTGACTTGTAATAAAGTTTTCCGTTTTTAAATCATATGGAGTATTTAGATTTCAAGAAGTAAGGTACCTTGGCTTACCTTGTTATCTCTAACAAAGGTGTTGCATTTTCCTCTCTTCTTACCGTTTATCAACCAGAGCTAACTACTAATCAGTTGTCACATCATTTGGAAACATATACAAATATAGTTTGACACCCACCCGCCCCCACCCACCTCCAATATTCGGTCGAGTCAGTGGTCCTAACAGCAGAGTTATTCAGACTATTTGGGGGGATGTCTATACATAACGGATCTCTCTAAAGGGATTAATTTACGAGTTTTTTTTCATAAAAACATACCGATTACAACATTGATTATTACCAGTTCTATTATGTAATCAAGGCTGTTTAGAACCCAAATACTCTCTATGTATATTTCCGTGTGTTTTTGAGGGACAGGCATGTTTTCAACTCATCTCCTGAACTTTTTTCATTCGTAACAGCTTTATTTGTTCTATTTAAGGTACTACTAGGTAAACAAAGTTAGGATTGATCTTTAATATTTGTCTGGACACTCATTTGTGACACGAGGTCAAACTATACATCCTTTTTTCAAAAAATGGGTAAAGCTCTAAGCACCGATTGTACCTAAAAGTTAGGAATACCTAAGAATAAAATCAGTTTGGGAATTCCCATTAATGAAAAGGAACACATTTAATAAAAAAACAGACCAAGCTTAGCTTTTGTCAAAAATAAAACAAGTTCCACTTCAGAACTACTTTTATACTAAAAGAAAGAGACAAGCCAAAGCAATTAAGTAAAAGGGAAATATGGTCGTTACATTTCAAGATACGGATAATGTTTAAAAAATCGAAGGTGAAAGTTAGAGATAAATCAGAAGAATCTACCTTTACCTCGTCCTTTAATAAATGAATCAAAATAGAAAGAAAAATTCAATTATAAATTCGCTTCAGTCCTTTTTTTTCGAACTTACTGTTCTCCGATATTATCAGCATCAACAAAAAATCATGAGAAAAGAGGGTTTTTTCTACATAAGGAATGAAAATAAGACATATGTTATACTGCTCTAGTAATATCTGTTATTAGCAAAATGGGCTAAAATCGTAAAATACGTTCAGTAATAATATTTTCCACACTTCTCATTACTTACTTACTTACTTATCCTCTTCGAGACATGGGTGGCTCATAAGGCTTCACATTGTCCTCAACCATCTTTCTCTCTCTCTCTCTCTCTCTCTCTCTCTCTCTCTCTCTCTCTCTCTCTCTCTCTCTCTCTCTCTNTACTATTACTATTACTATTACTATTACTATTACTATTACTATTACTATTACTATTACTATTACTATTACTATTACTATTACTATTACTATTACTATTACTATTACTATTACTATTACTATTACTATTACTATTACTATTACTATTACTATTACTATTACTATTACTATTACTATTACTATTACTATTACTATTACTATTACTATTACTATTACTATTACTATTACTATTACTATTACTATTACTATTACTATTACTATTACTATTACTATTACTATTACTATTACTATTACTATTACTATTACTATTACTATTACTATTACTATTACTATTACTATTACTATTACTATTACTATTACTATTACTATTACTATTACTATTACTATTACTATTACTATTACTATTACTATTACTATTACTATTACTATTACTATTACTATTACTATTACTATTACTATTACTATTACTATTACTATTACTATTACTATTACTATTACTATTACTATTACTATTACTATTACTATTACTATTACTATTACTATTACTATTACTATTACTATTACTATTACTATTACTATTACTATTACTATTACTATTACTATTACTATTACTATTACTATTACTATTACTATTACTATTACTATTACTATTACTATTACTATTACTATTACTATTACTATTACTATTACTATTACTATTACTATTACTATTACTATTACTATTACTATTACTATTACTATTACTATTACTATTACTATTACTATTACTATTACTATTACTATTACTATTACTATTACTATTACTATTACTATTACTATTACTATTACTATTACTATTACTATTACTATTACTATTACTATTACTATTACTATTACTATTACTATTACTATTACTATTACTATTACTATTACTATTACTATTACTATTACTATTACTATTACTATTACTATTACTATTACTATTACTATTACTATTACTATTACTATTACTATTACTATTACTATTACTATTACTATTACTATTACTATTACTATTACTATTACTATTACTATTACTATTACTATTACTATTACTATTACTATTACTATTACTATTACTATTACTATTACTATTACTATTACTATTACTATTACTATTACTATTACTATTACTATTACTATTACTATTACTATTACTATTACTATTACTATTACTATTACTATTACTATTACTATTACTATTACTATTACTATTACTATTACTATTACTATTACTATTACTATTACTATTACTATTACTATTACTATTACTATTACTATTACTATTACTATTACTATTACTATTACTATTACTATTACTATTACTATTACTATTACTATTACTATTACTATTACTATTACTATTACTATTACTATTACTATTACTATTACTATTACTATTACTATTACTATTACTATTACTATTACTATTACTATTACTATTACTATTACTATTACTATTACTATTACTATTACTATTACTATTACTATTACTATTACTATTACTATTACTATTACTATTACTATTACTATTACTATTACTATTACTATTACTATTACTATTACTATTACTATTACTATTACTATTACTATTACTATTACTATTACTATTACTATTACTATTACTATTACTATTACTATTACTATTACTATTACTATTACTATTACTATTACTATTACTATTACTATTACTATTACTATTACTATTACTATTACTATTACTATTACTATTACTATTACTATTACTATTACTATTACTATTACTATTACTATTACTATTACTATTACTATTACTATTACTATTACTATTACTATTACTATTACTATTACTATTACTATTACTATTACTATTACTATTACTATTACTATTACTATTACTATTACTATTACTATTACTATTACTATTACTATTACTATTACTATTACTATTACTATTACTATTACTATTACTATTACTATTACTATTACTATTACTATTACTATTACTATTACTATTACTATTACTATTACTATTACTATTACTATTACTATTACTATTACTATTACTATTACTATTACTATTACTATTACTATTACTATTACTATTACTATTACTATTACTATTACTATTACTATTACTATTACTATTACTATTACTATTACTATTACTATTACTATTACTATTACTATTACTATTACTATTACTATTACTATTACTATTACTATTACTATTACTATTACTATTACTATTACTATTACTATTACTATTACTATTACTATTACTATTACTATTACTATTACTATTACTATTACTATTACTATTACTATTACTATTACTATTACTATTACTATTACTATTACTATTACTATTACTATTACTATTACTATTACTATTACTATTACTATTACTATTACTATTACTATTACTATTACTATTACTATTACTATTACTATTACTATTACTATTACTATTACTATTACTATTACTATTACTATTACTATTACTATTACTATTACTATTACTATTACTATTACTATTACTATTACTATTACTATTACTATTACTATTACTATTACTATTACTATTACTATTACTATTACTATTACTATTACTATTACTATTACTATTACTATTACTATTACTATTACTATTACTATTACTATTACTATTACTATTACTATTACTATTATTATTACTATTACTATTACTATTACTATTACTATTACTATTACTATTACTATTACTATTACTGTTATTATTACTATTACTATTACTATTACTATTGCTATTAACTAATAACTATTAACTAATGAGTTAATAGTTATTAATAGAGACTGTCCTATAGCAAATCATTTAATTGATATGTGTTTTCGAGAAATAGACCGTGAGATGTATAAGAACACTGTTTTGCCTATTAACGTTGTACAACAATATGGATGTTGTTATACGATGCTCCTCACTGTGAGCTGTAATGCAGAATATGTCACAATTTGAGATTGATTTTGTTTACTTGGATGAAAAGTGACGATCCCTTGCTGTGGAGATTATATCAAGAATCATAATTACAACCGTTGCCTAGGAAACGTTGACAAGCAGCAAAAGATATGAGCTTTGGCATGAAATATTTATTTCGAAACGGTGGGGTTGAATAGTACCAACAAATGAATACTCACAATGATGCGATCATTAAAAGATTGGTGTGGCACAAATAACTTTATGTTGGGGAATTCCCAAGTCTCTGGTATGTAAACAAATTTTATTTGCTACCAGAAATATTTTTTTTCAATACTAAGAGCCTAGATTACTCACAGGCTATTAAAAAAATTCTCTGATTATACTTATCAGTTGCGATACTAAGAAAACTAGTTTCATGTATTTTTTCTGATAATGAACTTTACAAGGAGAAAAAGCCATTGAGTGTATGGAACTGTAAAAAAGAAGGAAAAAAGGCTGAATAAAGATGAGGTCAAGAGATAAGAGCTAATTTCTTACCTAAAATCAATCAAAAGTTATAATGAAAGAAAGTACTAAGAAGCAGTGGCGTAGCTAGCGGTGGTGCTGAGCACATACTGAGCAAGACCAAAAATCCGGGATAAAAAAATGGATTTATCTTCGTTATTTTTTTAAAACCATTTTCCTGAAGCAAAACTACTTGAGAAAAGCATTCTTGTCTTTGTGCGTGCTAAAATCTGAGAGCACGAACAAACACAGATTTTCCAAGCAATTTTCACCCTTCAAGGTTTAATAAAGTACTTAGTTTCCCGTTATATTAAACCTACTTCAGAGTCACTGGTGTCACTGGAAAAATGTCGTGCTACCTTTTTACAGCGCGACATGTACTTTGTGCTGCAGAAATCTGTGGAGTTCCCTGGTTGAACAAGAAGCGATTTGATTGACTGATACAACTGCACGTGTGAAATTTCGGAGTCTCTGGTCGTGCTATCAGCAATAGCACATTCGTATTTGAAACCCTTTTTTTTCCAGATGCTTTTACCAATTCAATTGGTTTTACAACCAGAATTGGCTATTTACCTACAATGAATCAAGTTATCGCAGCTGAGGGAGACATTGTCAATAGTTTATTATTCAGATCCTTTGATTCAAGGAATGACAGCGAAAAAAGAATTCCTTTTCAAGAAGGAACTACGAAATAAACCACAGGAAGCTACAAGGCCTGGAATCTATCACCTAGAAACATAAATTTTTCCCTCTTGCGTTTTTCAAATGCATTTGCTCAGAAAAACCAAACAAACCCGTTTGCAGTTTAAAGAAAAATAAAACTGATGTCAATTAAAGAACTGTTAACTGAAATAAACAGAAGACTTCAGGACTGTTATCTTGATGGTTTTTGTGGCTCAGATGGGTGGTCTAATGGACTGAAAGAGAGGTATGAGAAACGAGCAGCTCCAGCACTCATGGGTATGAGGTTGACACCTGCGATTAGTCATGATGTGATCACAAGTTTGCTCAGTGATTTAAACATTAAAACTTCCCATGAAGCAAAGATAAAAAGCCAACTGTCACTTTTGGAATGACAGAAAAGGGTTTTGAATTATGTTGAATTTGATTAAGCTATTTTGATTTAAAAGTCGACTGCGCACATTTTTACTGAGATGCATCAAAAAAGCTATTTTTTTATCAATTAATTTTGTTCTAATTGCATTATAATATATTTATTATATTATATATATATAATATAATAAATATATTATTGAGTATATAAAATATATATATATATATATATATATATATATATTATATACTCAATCTGCAGACAGTACTGTTTCGCCCTTTGTGGGCTCATCAGTGCAGCACAGAGCTTCTGAGGCATAACTCTTTGGCCATGTTGCCGGAGCAAACACAGGTTAAAAAGTTATTGTGGGATCCTGCCAGAGTGATCAAACCACGCATGCGCATTGTACATTATATATATATATATATATATATATATATATATATTGTGTGTGTGTGTGTGTGTGTATTTCAAAGAGGACACCTTGAAAGTATTCTATGTGTAAGTGTTTAAACAGAATTTCGAAAGAAAGTTAAGAAGAAATTTAATGTGAGAATAATAATAACGCAGAGCGTTTTAATAGTTAGACCAAGATAATGAGAAAATGAATTTCAAATAGAAACACTGGAATAGAAAAGAATAGAGTATGATATGATATGACAAAATAGAGTATAACACTATAGAATATTTTGCTGCATAAGAAGATGTTTTTAATCGTTTTGAAAACTCTTTTTAGCTAACCTATGTGTCTTTGCCATTGATAGTAATATATTGATACCTTCAGGGCAGCTGAACTGATAACAATGGAATTCCTTTCAAGCATGGTTTTGAAATGAGGT
>RDPX01000338.1:699837-718248 GCA_003991215.1 Morbakka virulenta
TTGCATATGCTGCTATGTTACAGGTATGTTGCATATGCTGCTATGTTACAGGTATGTTGCATATGCTGCTATGTTACAGGTATGTTGCATATGCTGCTATGTTACAGGTATGTTGCATATGCTGCTATGTTACAGGTATGTTGCATATGCTGCTATGTTACAGGTATGTTGCATATGCTGCTATGTTACATATCCCTAGTTCATCATCGATTCTGCATGACACGAAGTTGTGGAATTGCTATTGGTTCATTAAATACATCTTTAACATCAAGGATTTCAAAAACTATTGCCACCATCTGCAACAACTAGTACAATAACTGAAGGGGAATTTCTGTTTCAAGATACATGAATAATGATATTTGTAGTACCGTAACAGAGAACTGATTCAATTATTTTGCCCTAATGTAACTTCATCCTGACATCTCCATATATCATGATAAAAATCATAGAACTATGGATCTCTGTATACTCTCACTGACAGTCCTTGTCAAACCCTTTAACTGAGATATGAGTATGCTACTTTTTTTCTGCCCATTTTTTCATTCTTAATTTTCTTGATTAAACATTTTACTTTGTTTTTAGCGCCAACCGCGATATGTAGAGTTCTCCATTAAACTTCAAATATTGACATATTTTTATCCCAAGTCACTAGACTTAACATGAGCATGACTGTCAGCACTCACTGATGAAGCCAATTTACTTGTTTATCAGCTGAACCCTTCTTGTGGATATTTCGAGGTTACTCCTAGAGAGGGTTATTGCTTCTTCCATGCAATCGATTGAAAAACGATATTTTGGGGACGGTCTCTGACCATGCAAAATTTGAGAGCATCTATTATATATTTCTGTCCACAAGACAAAAAATACTTTTAAACAGTGACATTTGATCATCAAGTTTTTCAAATTTGCTAACTTTTATCTTTTAATTTTTCCTAAAAGTAGCATTTAAAAACCTCTGTTTAGTTGTTTGATTAAATTGGATTTTTTTAAAAAAACAAATTAAAACCAAACAAAAACTTTCAAACCTTTTTAACTGTTGCAAAAGGTTTTATGTTATTCTTTATGATTTAAAAGCATGAGGTCTTAGAGGAGTTCCATGATATCGCTTATTTGAAGCCCAGAACAATTTACCTCTCAACAAAATTTTAAACTTTTCCATTTCAAAAGCACTTCTACACAATATTAATTTGAAAAGGCTGAGTATTTTTTCATATTGTACTACCGTATTACCGTGCGTTTAAGCGCATCCCAATTAAAGGTACATACACCTATGACTGAATAAAGGCGTATGCACTTTTATCCAAAGCACGTTTCCGAAAATAAAAATATTGAAGGTCAGGATGTTCTCTTGAAGAATTAGATCTTTTTGTCCTTTGGCTGTGTAGCAACTTCAAGTTAATTTTTCCTTTTGTTTTGTGGTGGTCCTGCCAACTCAACAATGATTTTCTCTCCTCCAAATTGTACAAAATGACATACTGATCCCTTGGAATATACCCCATTGTAACATTCTACCTTATTACTTTAAAGATATAAAAATATCAGACGTTTGCAATGTTCTTATGGTCTTTCTGCATACTATTCTTAAGGGAAAAAATGTCAACTCTTCATACACACTAACTTTTTTTGGCCTCATAATAAAACGGTAACATGGCGACATCAAGGAAACAGGAGGCTCAACTAGAGGTGGCAGAACTACGAATGCTCCGATGGTCGTTGGGAGTCACCCGGTTGGACAGGATACGAAACGAGTATATAAGAGGTACTGCACATGTGAGGAGACTGGGAGACAAGCAAAGGGAGTAAAGATTGAGGTGGTTTGGCCATGTGCTCAGGAGAGAGGAAGAGTATATAGGAAGGAGAATGCTGAAAATGGATATACCTGGGAGAAGACGAAGAGGCAGACCGAAGATAAGATATATGGATGTGATTGAAGAGGACATGAGAGCTGCAGGAGTGCAGCAGCATAAGGCAGCAGACAGAGCGAAATGGAGGAGAAAAATCCGCTGTGGCGACCCCTAAAGGGAAAAGCCGAAAGTCAAAGAAGAATAATAATAAAACGGTAACATCACCCGTCACTGCACTTGGGATTACTGTAATTTTTCAGTAAGAATATGAATGAGCTGATAGGTAGTTATTGGTATCTCATCAAGAATATAGATCAAAGATATGCTAGAAGTTTGATAGGTATTTCGAAACTCTTGCATCATATGATCTTTACCATTCTGTCTCTTAGAAGATATATGTAAGAAATATAGACTAAAACACTTTCTCTCTAGTTTTTCTCTGAGAAAAGTAATATCCTGTTGACCCCTGTAATGTTATGTCTCGTTTTTTCATACTACAAAGCATAAACCAGTCTAACCACTTTAAAGGCACGAGATTCTTTCCGGAAATATAGTTAAACCTGAAACAACAACGCATTTTTGCGCAGCAGAAAAATTACTTGTGATTACTGTAAGTTTTCAGATTACTCTGTATCCATTAATTAGGCCTCTAAAGCTCTCTCCATCAAGACTGCGGGCTGTCTCTCTCTTAATCCTGTCAAATGTTCCATTTATCAAAAGGACATCAAAATAGGGAGACTCAAAACAAAACTTTATTCCCTTGAAGTTTAGTATCAGAAAAATAAGACCAAAAATGTTATCAAACAGATAAAAAATAAGTTATCATTATGACAAATACAATAATAACGTAATGAAAACAACTACAGAATTACTTTATTTGGAACATATTTGGAGTTAGAGGATTCGAAATGTGATAATAGTTTCACAGAAGTATTGTGTCAGTGGCATTTCTAAAAACCCTTTAATTGCGGTAGAGCTCCTGACAATTGCGACGAATTGAAAAGAAAATTTTTTTAATTGCTATCAAACCTTTACAAAAAATAAATGAATGTGAATAGCACACAGAAAGATGTTTACTTTTTTTCCAAATTATGCTTTTCCTCCTGCCTTAAAGTTTATTGTCATTCCTTGATTATTTCCTTTTGCATTCTATTTATTCCTCTGCTATATCTCCTACGTTACTTTCTTTACTTCCTCCTTATCTTTCTATTTAATCCCTCACTAGTCTTTCCATTTGTTGTGCTTTGTAGTCTTAACACTAGCTTTATTCCTGGATTTTGGACTGAAAAGGTGTCATTGAAATGGCATTTGTTAAATCAACTAACAATATTTCGTTTGCTTTTTTTCCTAATGCAAACAAAATATATTTTACAGCAACTCTAGATACATTCTGCTTGAAAAGTCAAGGTAATGCTTACAAGAAGGCATTTTTACGGACCAAAGAGCTTAGGGAATTTATTTAGCAATAAAAGCCTGGGATGCACGTAGAATAACATTTGAGCTACGTTATATTGAATGTCAGTAAGAATATGAATGAGCTGATAGGTAGTTATTGGTATCTCATCAAGAATATAGATCAAAGATATGCTAAAAATTTACTAGGTATTTCGAAACTCTTGCATCATATGATCTTTACCATTCTGTCTCTTAGAAGATATATGTAAGAAATATAGACTAAAACACTTTCTCTCTAGTTTTTCTCTGAGAAAAGTAATATCCTGTTGATCCCTGTAATGTTATGTCTCATTTTTTCATACTACAAAGTATAAGCCAGTCTAACCACTTTAAAGGCACGAGATTCTTTCCGGAAATATAGTTAAACCTGAAACAACAACGCATTTTTGCGCAGCAGAAAAATTAAAAGCCCTGGCAAAAGACATACTTGTAAAAGCTCCATATTTATTACAATCTTTACTGATGGCTTGAGTAAAAATGAATACTAACACGTTAGCAGTGGGACCATTACCAAACGACCAAATGACATTACAGAAGAGATTAACCTTAATGCGGGTGCAGTTGCTTATTAATACAGGAGTGAATAATTCGTAATTTGGTTGTAGCATTAATACCCAAAATCTGCAAGTGTGAAATAATTCCAGAAGGAAATTTTTAAATCTGAGCCTACCTCAGTCAATGTTCAGTGGCATCCAGGTTTCTTTAAAGTGAACTTAACTGAGATGGCTGGAAAATTAGTTTAAAAAGGCCAGGAAATGGCAACAACTAGTCAAGCTGCATTACATTCTCGACCTACATGCTCTGATTTCAAGAACTACTAAGGAGGTTAGTGCACAATTTTTATATTTATCACGAGTTAGGTTTCGACACCTAGAGAAGTGTGAAAAGTAAACACACTGCAAGCTTTCGTTTTAAACCCAATGAAGAACTGAGTAAGGGACCATGATCAACTTGCACCGAACAGAAATCTACAGCAAAATATATTTTTAATTGTAATCTCTAAAATAGATACAATACTTGTTTTTTTCACATCTTAATGAGGATGTAAAGATGTTTTTAATTGGTACTGCCATGTTTCATCTCAGACAACATTACAGAGTATAGACGTGTGGAGAAAAATAGTATCAGGTAGGCATTAGATGTCAAAGAATTTCTCATGCATAGTGACATAAAACGTACATAGAAAATCCAGTATGTAAGACTTCGACTTTCCCAATTACTTTTTGAATCTAAAGACCTAAAAGGAGAAGCACACAACAGAGCTTGGAAAAATGTCATCAAATCCACTTGATTAAAAATATATGAAAAAAATACAGCTAAAAAAACGTTTTAATCATAGTAAACTGCAAAACTTACATATTTAAGGCACTGAAAACAGTTATTATTCAAAAAATCTTTAAAAAATAGCTTAAAATGGAATTAAAATTCATCGATGTCTCTTTGATCTAACAAACACAGCAGTTATAAATGCTTTTTTGGGTAAAATGCTACCAACCTAAGTCTTCTATTTAGTATTTACTAGTAAAAATCTTTTCTTAAGCATGTTGCATCTGCAATCTGCTTTCTACTGTCACTACTTCAGAAAATCTTTTGTCACTTTGTAAAGATTTGTGTTCATTTTGCATCGACATTTCTGTTCGCTAAACCTTTAAATTTCTAAAGTTTGTGCCATTTCTTTGGATGAAAATCCCTAGGAGGTGTACCGAAAAATTCCATTGCTAATTCATATACATTTCAAGACAAACTTTGTTCTTATTTGGTAAGCTAAGCTATTGAACTAGTGTTATGTTATTGCTAACAGGACCATATATGACCAGGTCTTTTCTCAGTAATTTTTTCTTGAACATCGGGTTGGTAATCTATAATTTTTTTTCATAGAAATTAGAAGTCTCAATTTTTTAGAAACTTTTGTATCGACTCTCATGTCATTCTTCTGTTACCTTTTGTTATTTACTATAGGTATAGCATTGATCAAGTGAATGATTGATAAACGTGATTAATTAATGAAATATGTTATTGACAATTTTATTAATTAATTCCAATATTAATTAACACTACTTTTTGTAAAAGCCATAGGTTATTACTTCCGGTAATGATAACAAAATATGTTTATTGTTTATTATATATTGGTAAAAAAAGTCTGATTTATAAGCTTTTTAATATATTTATTATAATATTTATTATCGTTTCTTATATAAAACTCTGATAAGGCATCATACAAGTGACTATTGTGCTCAACCCAGTATAAAACTTACATAGAGAAATTTGAACAAGTATACTTTACAGATTTAGGGTAAATGTTCTTATAACTTATAAACTTAAATGACAAATTTAGTAAAAATTATTCCCTTTTATTAATTGATACGTTTCTTAATTTTAGCATTGATCAAACTTAGCTCTCCTGTGACATTTACAAGATGGGTCAATCCTATATGTCTTCCTTCTGACAATGTGTATTTTGGAGATAACACAAATGTAAAATCGTTGGATGGGGACACACAAGTTATCAAGGAACCAAAGCAAATGTCCTGAATGAAGCTACAGTTCTCTTAGTCTCAAGACAGGTGTGCAATTTGCCAATCTCATACAACGGTACTATTCACAAGAGCTCTCTTTGTGCCGGGTTTGAAAAGGGAGGAGTGGATGCTTGTCAATATGATAGCGGAGGACCACTGTCTTGTTCTCATCAGAATAGGTGGTATCTACAAGGTCTTGTGTCTTGGGGATTTCGTTGTGCTTTACCAGACAAATATGGAGTTTATGCAAATGTGCCCTTTTTAAAAGACTGGGTAGTTAACTCTATCCTCAGTTACAATCAAAGGAACAACAGGTTTTCGGGTAGACTGTTTAGCCTTCTAAACAGAGCTGGCATGAAAGCTGGTTTAAAGAACAAAGGACAATCACCACAAAAGAATGTGAAGGAATCATCTAGTAAAAAAAATCTTTATTGATCAGATAAGACGCTATGGCCTTGTAAATGTAAAGCTTCGCTCTTCACTTAGTTATTTTCATTAAAAAGAAGCATTAAATTTTCTTCAAATATTTGGCTTAGTTGAGAAAAATATTCAGTTATCACACTAATTGTCTAATTTTTGACAATGTTTGTGTGTGGTCCCTAGCCATAGCTCTGAACCTAATGGTATTATATCCATACAATGATATGCATCTGGACATATTTCATTTGAGATAAATTATTGTATTGTTAATATAGAACTAACAAGAGGTGATGGTTTCCTACAAAGGCTACTACCACAAAAATGGGATATCAAGTTTGCTGATAGTAACACTTAATGTACAAAAGCAATTAATACTTTCACAAATAAAGTAATTCAAGTTATTACAGAGCGTATTTCATGATTTTTCGAGTAAATGTCTTTTCTATTCACCAAAACTGGTATCGTGGAGGTAATGGGAGAAAATATCTTCATTGAACAAATCGTTTTGTAGCGCAGAACATAACATCAACTTGCGAATATTGATGACCGTTTTTAGCCGAAAGAGTGTAGAGGATGTAACTTGAATCCTTTTTGCTAGTTTGTACGGAAGTCTAACCTTCATAGCACGATTCATATCTTGGACACGCTATGCGATAAACTACTCCGCTTCTCACTTTATGGCCAACATTTTGCTTCTAGTAGGGTAACACAGTTTTCAATTTACGTAGTGTAAGAATTGGAGTCACCGGTGCTCAACATTTCACAAGAGATCTAGAATGGTCCTCTGCTATTCGTCCTTGCTACTGAATAAAAATAATCTTATCTGAATTTTCGTCCTCTGGTGTTTCCGTCCGGGTTCTGGGCTCTGGTGTTGTATTGGCTATAATCTTGGTGGTGGTTTCTTCAATTATGGGGTTGCAGAACATAGGGGGGTACTGGTTCATTTCAAGATTCCTCTCTACTCTAGACAGCCACGTCATTTTCCGACAGTTCTACAGAGTGTAAAGAATCGCAAATCAACTTTATATTTGATTAAATCTTGTATTTCTCTACAACCGAGCGCCACTCCGTACACTTTTCTTTGATCTTGTGGTATGGTGATCCAGGCATGGACAGGACTTTGGTCGGACAGGTATGTTTGGCTTGTGTAACTTGGCTAAACCGTAAAGACAAGCTGGTTGGCTGCCCCTGGTATGAAGCTTTTAGCACTGATCATTATCAATTTATCCTTCCTGCAATAGTTCCTTTACCCTATTATCATCCCTCTCATGTTTTTTTAACACCGGATGTTTTGCGGTTTTTCCCGTAGGTAGTTCTTTACCAAATTGCGATAGGTTAAGAACATCCTATAGTTTAGCCTCGTAACATTTCACATTTCAACACACATATCCCCATTCCTTTATTAAAAGGTACTTCAATTAATTTGTTATCATTTAGGTAATTTTAAATCATAATGATGTTGCGGGACGTTTCTGTTTCTTCAATTGCTTAAGATAATTAAGCGTCTTGACCTCAATATCTGATACAATCTGTCTATCAACTTCATTAGTTTTACAAAACTTAAGAACTCCTTCTGGTTCTCTCAGGATATTATTTATCGATAACAGCATTTCTGGGACCCAGCAATAAAGTCTGTAGTACATAATCCGCTGGTATTCGGTCCAACCTGTACGCCACAATTGTATTATCCACGCTAAACAAAGGTTTTGTTGTTCCTCTGGTAACACGAAGAGTTCTTTGTTGAGAGTTTCCTTTATCTTTGAAAGCTGTATCGAGCCCGAAAACGGCTACGAAAAGCCACTGATACGAGTAATTGTACTAAAACTGAATCTTTTACTATCTGTCTCCTGTCTTCTAGGTTCTATAGATTGGATTTTGAATCTTTTCGTACTTTCACTGGTTCTTTTCTAAACAGCTTCTTCTAGAATTCATGGACAGATTGGTTATCAAAGCATCCATTGTTTGGTATTTTTAATCGTAGTAATCGAGGTATGATATCTGCAATTTCTCCAACATTTTCTGGTATCGGAGGAATACAGGCCAAGTATCATTTCGACGTAGTTCAGTTGCTCGTGAGCGATAAGGAAGTAGCATTATCGTCAGTGGTATAATAAAAGTACTACCCGTGACATGAAGAGTAATGAAATATATTTCAATGCATTAGCATCATTATCAGAAATTTATAATTATTTAAAAATATTGTTTATTCCTGTGGATAAAAAAGAAAAGAAGCAGTGTAGTAAATAAATCAATGATCAGAAAATACAGATCAACGACAGTGGGTGACCAATCACATTGGTTACATGATGAAAACAAAATGATCCTTTGCTTTTGCGTTTCTCTCTCTCTCTTTCTCTCTCTCTCTCTCTTTCTCTCTCTCTCTCTCTCTCTCTCTCTCTCCTTCTCCTTCTCCTTGTCATTTTTTCTTTCTCTTTCTTTCCCTCTAAAATTTAATACAAATGGAAATGATAAGAATTTTCTAGCCTAACATGATTGATATTCAAAATAATACTGAATTTTTTGAATGCAAAATGCACAGAAAAGAGAATGTGCATTGGTATAGGACTAAACTAAACCCAAGGATTAAAGAACCTGGTATCTGGGATACAGAGAACCCCAGAATCGCATACTATGTAAAAAGCACGAAAAACAGGACATTGAAAAACGTGTGATGAAGTTAAAAGCAACATTCTGAGTCAAAATGTACAAAACGTTATATGGTTGACGAGGATTACGTGCAATGAAAATTTGTTGAGAAGATGACATTTCAATATCGTCTAGACAATTCAGCTTTAAATTTCCTGCATAACACAGCATGTTTTTTATGCTGATAACTAAAAATGTTGTCCATTTAATTTATCTCAAAAATATAACAATCTATAGCTCATTCAAATGACTAATGGAAGTTTTCGAAAAAGCACCGAAAGCCTACATTAAGTAAACAGACAAAACTATTGAGCATCCTCTCTGCAAATAACAAGTCAGTGATATTAAGTTCTTAAAAAACAGCTTTTCGTAGTAAATTTGCAACTTGCTGAGGTGGCACCTTTTGTTAACTGAGTTCCAATGAAAATTAGTTCCTATCAAAATCTCTGTGTGCTGGTCCTAGCACTGGTTTATGTCTTTGTTGCCCCTCTGTCTAGGGGGCTTAAAATCACTTAAACCCAAGTATGGTATCCTTACTGAAATTAGTGTCTCAAGATATTAAAAAGTGCATCACCCTGAGCAGATGCACAAGTTTTAGAGTATTAAAAACAAATTTTCGTACCATCAAAATATTTAATTATGCCTAAAAGCAGATCTTATATATTCGACTTCTATAGCTGCATGTTAAAAACTTGGTGTAAGTGTATGGCTTTAAGATATTATTACCAAAAGGTCAACAAAAGGAAAGGAAAGGTATTAATTGACCGACATGAATGAGGTATTAAATTTTAGAGAAGCAATAAAACAAAACATTTTAAGGCTCAAAGAGTACGGCCTTGTGAAAAAAAAGCGCATCCCATATCGAAAATAATCTTTGATACTGACACCATAGCATTCTATAGAGAATTGGGGAAAAACACAATTGTAGTCGAAGACCACCTAAAGTTTTCTGGAAGAAAATCCCGAGGAACTAAAAAGAATTTGATGAGAATGTAGAATGGTTAGAAAAAGAAGATGAAATATGAAAGGAATGAATCTGCAGGGCTGGAATGATATCAGGCTGAAGGAAATGACAAAAGGTTTGTGTAAGTCACAAAAGTCCCTTGGCCATAAAAACATTCCTAACTACCGGTTCCATTGTCTTCGATTGTCTCACAATCAGTATGTATAATGTTTTACAGTCATCTATAGAGATCTTTGTACAATACCAAGTCCTATATCCTAGCAATATCTTACATAATTCACCAAACTAAAGTAACTAGAAACCCTGAAAAATTAGAGACCAATCAAATGTTTGAAAACAGCATCAAAAATATTAAAACAAAACTTTGCTTAAAGAATGTAGATGTTCCTCAGTGAAAATGAAATATTATCGTTGAAGCAATATGACTGCAAACAAATCTCATGTGGTTGCTAGGACCAGTGACTCACAAACACTAAAACTGTTTTTCAAGGAATCAAAAAGTATCGAGCTTAGACCAATGTGCAGGATAGCTTTTGACGTTTGTCATGCTTCCATATAAAAGGCACATGACATAACGTATAACCTGTTATCAGAAATTCCTAACAGAACAATATGGTATTTTAAAAAGCCAGGTTTTTCTCAGATATACCAAGGTGAAAAGCAAGTTTTTCTAATGTCGTGAAAAGAAACTGTGCTATTTTTTTAAGAAGACTCTCTTCCCTCTCTTTTATCTTCTCTAGTTTCCGTTTCCTTGTAACAGTTAAAAAATAATATTAGGCATGGCTGCAAGATATATGAAAAAGATTTCACACATTTGTTCTACACGGATGGACGATAAAGACGTGAAAGACATGAAAGAACTGGAGGCCCTAATCAAATAGGAAAAATGCTAAGCAATGTTATCACGGTGGAATTCGGCTAATTAATGTGCTAGGGACTTTAAGAGTGCCAAAAAAGCTACGTCATCTGTTTAACTTAGTGGAAAAACTGTGCTACAAAAACTAAATCAGTAAAGTGCTCATAATCACTTGGAGGCTAATGAAAAAAGATGGATTTAACACAGGACAATAAAAGATGGAGTCAGGAAAGAATATTAGACGGATAAGAATACTACTGAGAAAGATACACTATTCTCAGCAGGTAAAAACATCTATAAAATGACTTGCAGTGTTTGTTGCAAAGCTTAGCTTTAATGTCATTACTGAGAATTTACTTAACCTGGTGACGTTGGATAGAATACTTCATCCAAAATCTAATGTAAATAGATTTTGTCTATCATTTAAAGGAAAAATAGATCTAATACTGTTGTAAATAAGCTACAAGAATAGAGCTGTTGCACTGCAAAGGTATGTCTTGAATATAAATGACTGACTATGTATCTGCAGGAGTGGAGAAGAGACTACACTCCAACACATGAAGCAAATGAGTTCAGAAAAGAGCTTGAACTTTCCAATGCTCACCATGTCGATTATAAAGCAACAAAAGCTGCTTTGAAATAGAGATTTCTGTCATGTAAAACATGAAGACAGCAACAATCCCTGTAGTCGTGGGTAGCCCAGAACTGATTTAAAGTGGGACTAAAACGTTTATCGACAAAACCGTTGGAAGCAGAGCATATTTGATCTAAAATTTAATGAAAATTACTTTTCACACTGATCCCATTTGGGAGTCTGTCACCATAAACCAAGGGTTGCCTGCAAGGTTACGTATGGACTTGATCGATCGAAAGCTCCTAGTTTGGATACGACATTGATAGTTGCCTTGAACCTTTCTTTCTTTTAACCTAGTTTCATGGTTATGGTATTTGTAGAAACGTTGTTGGTACCATTCAGTTCTTTCTCTCACGTCATAAAATGTATATCATTCTGAATAGAATTACGTATGATGAGCATACCATTAATGCTGGGTGTTCCTCAAGGTTCTATTCTTTGTCCATCTTTTTTCTTTCTTCACATGTTATTTTCTGGTAGCTTGCTATAGGAAATGCACTTTAATGTTGATGACACTACCTTGTAGTCTGGAATTTTCCATAAGGCAACTCAGCAGGACCAAGTAAAGCTTACAAAAGGTTTAGGATTTGATCTTCGGGCTATCAGAGAATGGGAAAGGAGGGAGTGAGGTTTTTCAATGGGGCAAAAACACAACCGATGTGGTCAATAGAGATTTATCTTCTTCCAGCGTCTTTTTCACAATCATTGATGTTCATTCTAAAAAATGGATGTAAAAAGGAGTGAAGGTACAAGAAATATCCATTTTCAATAAACAACATCATCCTCAGTCCATTTTGGTGACGTCGTTTTTGTACAATTTGGGAATAAAAAGGTCAAGTAGAGGCCTTACTATCTCATACCAAGCAATCCATTTTTTCAAATCTAAACAGAGTTTTAACTATTGGATCGAATTTAAGGGAACTTAGCTGAATGAAAATTTACAAAAAAATTGTCTCAAGATTTAGATTTTTTCAAAAGAATGTATATTTGGTTCCCAANCTATTTCTGTGGTGGCGTTGTAGCCATTCTTTCCAATACCTTTTTTAGAAGGTTCCATACTTAAAGAGCACTCTCTGCAACGAGTCTATCTTTGACTAGTACAAGATAACCTGTTAAACAGAAAAGCAAAAGCTGTGCCAAGGGAGGTTGCATCGAATAGGCAATACGTAATTTACCTGCCTTTGGCTTCACTTCCTTTCTTGCAAAGAATGCATGGGAGAACGAGGATTCACTCTTGCCTTTGAAAAAGCTATTTATGAGCTTATACCAAGCTGGAAAAAGCATTTTATGGAGCTAATAAGGCGCGAAGGTACAAGAAATATCCATTTTCAATAAACAACATCATCCTCAGTCCATTTTGGTGACGTCGTTTTTGTACAATTTGGGAATAAAAAGGTCAAGTAGAGGCCTTACTATCTCATACCAAGCAATCCATTTTTTCAAATCTAAACAGAGTTTTAACTATTGGATCGAATTTAAGGGAACTTAGCTGAATGAAAATTTACAAAAAAATTGTCTCAAGATTTAGATTTTTTCAAAAGAATGTATATTTGGTTCCCAAACATTTCAGAAAATAAATCAGGTCTTGTTTTCCCACGTTTGCACTAAAAGCCTTTCCGTGCGATATTTTAATACTACTATATCTTAAATGTGTTTCAAAACTACCCAAAAACCATCCCAAAAATTACTTCGTTTTCATAAAGACCCAAACCGTTTTTTTCCCCAGCCGTCTGTTTTTTTGACTCTAAGGTAATTTTAGAACAGATTCAAGCAAGCAGTTTGTCGTCATCAATACACAAATGCCAATGCAATTAAATTCAGATAATTAATACCAAAAAAAAGGGTACCTTCTACAACGGTTCTAAAAAGTTTATTTGTACATGTCATACAAAAATAAATTACTTTGGTGCCCAGCCTACTTTTACTACCTATAATCCAACCCTGCTTAAAAGCTACACTATTTACTATCCTGGGAAATGTACTTAAGAGCTAGCTATTTTACTAATATACATCCATAGAAACATAGAATTAACACAATACCTATGTGCACTAAAACCTCAATTTCTTGGACTTTTAACGTTACATTATACGAAAATAAATGATCTCTAACGTATTACCAAATACTTAGTAGACAACAATTCATGGACGCCCCTGTAGTTGGGAGAGATATTCCCGGTGCAGCCTACTCACTTGGTCTCCAGCAGCTTACACACACACACACACACACACACACACACACACACACACACACACACACACACACACAGACAACGATTACATTCAAGGACGTTCAGGGAAAGAGTCCATTTAGAAATTCGTATCGAAGGTTTCAAAGTGATGAAACCATATTTACTAGAGTTGTGTGTTTTCTTTAAAACCTCTTTTCTAACAGATAAAATAAATGTCATAAACTTGTCCAATATAAACAAGATAACAGAAAAGATAGTCCGAAAAGATTCATTTTGATATCATAATATTTATGAAACAACAAAATGAATTTTTTGTAAACAGCTATATTTCGTATTACATCAAATACATCTATTTTATTATTTCCTTCTGTTTCATGTCTTGCATTACATCTACTTCATTCCCGAGCCAATTGAGCTTTTAATGGTTTGTTTTTGTTCTTTTTTTAACTGTCTTTAGTGTATAAAATATAAACATTTTTTGTTGTGCTTCTAATTACCTGAAAGATGTATTTGACGTAATACGAAATATAGCTGTTTTCAAAAATTCATTTTGTTGTTTCATAAATATTATGATATCGAAATGAATCTTTTCGGACTATTTTTTCTGTTATCCTACATGAGATTATCCATTTGGTATTGGCTTTTGATAAACAAGATAACTATACTATTTGGTCGAGTATTTGTAAAATAAAGGCTAATAAATCACGAAATATATTCACTTTTGAAGAAATTGACTTGGTTGTTGATTTAGTGATGACTCGTAGCCTTTATTGATCGACTTTATTTTCCAAGCAGTTGCTTTTTTTGTTTTTAATATGTGAGTGAACAAAACAAGGAAAATAGATTTTACCATTTTACAGGCATGGTATGTTTAAACAAATGTCATTGAACTACTTTTCTTCTCGTAAGTTAAGGAGCTCAAAAGTAGTGCGTTGCAAAACCAAAATTTTGCCGACAAAATCTATATTTTTTGAAACAATGCGGATGTTTGAATCTTTGTGAATAAAACCTGTACTGTATAGTTGCCTAACTACATCAACCGTTTGCTTGGCTATTGGAATAAGAAAAATGAATGAAGAACACGAAATAGTTTGGTCTTTAAAGCGGAAGTGATTTGAATAACTCGTGTCCAACTGAACAATAACTTTGGTTGTTTAGGAGCGCTTTTTGACATTTAAAAGTCTCACTGGTTGAGTAGAGTATCTTCTTTTTATTATTATTATTATTATATTCGGAACACCGCTAAATGGAAAATGATGAATTCACAATACAGTATAAGGCAGCTGTGGTTATCACTGCTAAGTAAGACAACTGCCAATTTTAGCGTATTCCGTTGGACATCAATCGTTTCCATTTTGATATTACATTTGCTTCAGCATAGAAAATTCTGTTTCTAAAATCAAAAATTTATTTTTATGGGCACAGGGGTTTTGCGGTCTTTCAAAAGAAACATCAAAAAACACAGACCAATCTGAGTCATATACAAATAAAAAATTGATCTGATACCTTTTCCCGACCAGGCTCATCATCTAACACAACAGATAATGCAAACCCTTAAACCCTTAACATTATTGCTACATTCACTTATTTTTCGATTGCTACATACGACTACGTTGACACCCCTTACTATGAGCCCTTGCGTACTTATGACATTGTCTACTAATTGAAGGCTATGACTTTTGGTCACATGAGAATTTCTTGCACAGCTCTTAATAAGGAATAATTTGCTACAGGAATCTCATTATATTTAAATCTTTGCCTTAACCGTGTGTGGGTTAAAGGTCCTTTGTTCTAAAATATAACAAATACTGCTATGAGATCTCAAAATCCACAGCTCAGTAACGCTATAATTCTTTTGTTAAACTTAAGAGCTGTGCCAACATTGACGATTATCATTTTGGCTTCCTTCAAGAACTAATTTGTAGACCAATGCTTCTTTTATTTATCTTAAAAGAGTATGTAACAACAAGTTCCGTTAACAGTAACTCTTTAAAAATTGCCATTTATGACAAGACATTAATACCAAATTAATCTGAGCATAAATATCACAACAAAGTAACGTCCTCTAAGGTGTTACAAACTCTCTACCGTGAAACATTAGCTAAAAAAATTGGTTGGACTATATGTGCATACCATCCACCACATACAACGCCGCATTTAATAACATTTGTTGTTTTAAGTATCTAAAGCCCCCAATCCCTCCCCCCCCCCAAATAGTTGCAAAATTACGATGGCAAGTAGGAATACAAGCTAACTATCCTAATAGTGCCTTTCTTACTCTTCGACCCAATCTTACATAAAAACCAATAAGTCATCCTGGCAACAGCTCTGGCACTTTTCCTTGTGATAGGAGTTTATGCTATCTGCACCAAATCCAGAGGTAAGTTAGTCTTCACTGCCATTTAAAACCAAAAAATGTAGTATCGCACTGCAACATTACTATAAATTAACTTGAAATTAATCACTGCGAAGAAAGCAATATCGCTCATCCANCCCCCCCAAATAGTTGCAAAATTACGATGGCAAGTAGGAATACAAGCTAACTATCCTAATAGTGCCTTTCTTACTCTTCGACCCAATCTTACATAAAAACCAATAAGTCATCCTGGCAACAGCTCTGGCACTTTTCCTTGTGATAGGAGTTTATGCTATCTGCACCAAATCCAGAGGTAAGTTAGTCTTCACTGCCATTTAAAACCAAAAAATGTAGTATCGCACTGCAACATTACTATAAATTAACTTGAAATTAATCACTGCGAAGAAAGCAATATCGCTCATCCACACGAGGCATTTATCCAGTCCCCACCACCATCCTCATCACTTCCTGAACTTTCAGGGTAGTCAATATCAATATGATTCTCCGCACCAGGGGTTCTGAGCTCACGGTTATGTCCATTGTATTTCGAACTATGTTGCGATGGTCCGCATCGAACTCTTACTTGTTCCATACGGTGAGTAAAGTATTGATTGCTTCTTCTCCCAATGGACGTGGTTATGTCACGAAGAAGAAAAACTGCTCGCATTAAATAATGCCCAAATATACCAATAAAGGTACTCAGAAACACGCAAAGTCCGCCGATATATGCGAATGCTTCGAAAGAAAAAAAGACAGTGAGAGAACACGTCACACTGAATTAAATAGGTAACAAAAACACACAATTCAAAAAAGAAATGAAGGCTATCGGCTTGTGTGCGCTTATAGCGCGTCGATACTTTTCTACCGACATACGTAACCAACTTACCACTCCAAGTATTTCACTTACTCATCATCAACACCTAGAGGTGTTACAAACATAATTCAGTTGAAGAAAATCAAAATGAAAGTTAAGGTACTAGTATTTATCAATATCTCTGGGGAGAAACTTAAAAGTCAGTTTCATGCTCATCAGGTAGGTTTTAACTGTACGTATTTTGGGTTTCGGAAAATACCTCTTGCAATTTATGCTACCTCTAACCATCTATGCATTTACACACAAAAAACTATGGTACATACCTTAATTTCCAATAAAACACCACTGTCAATGGAACCAACTTTTCTCTTTACACTGTAATAATTTCGGTACCAAATGGTTCAAAATTTTAATTCAATATTGTTTATTAAAGAGCTTTTGTGTTCAAAGGAAAAACAATTAAGATGATACATAATGATTTCACTGGCCAGATAATGTTGCCAGGAGCTAACCAGGGGAAAATATTCAAATCTTTGCACCTGCATGAGTGATATACACTATAAATAGGATGTGTGGTTTAATTTAAACCGGTATTGTCTTGACAAAGTGGACCTACTTTTCGTAATTTTAAATGGAAAAATGCAGCTAGCTTCAAAGTCAGTGTTAAGTTTTGAAGAAATTACGCCAGCTAATTGGGTGACAGAGGCTCTAAGGCCCTACATCCCTTTTAACAGCCATTAACATACCATATTTCACGAGTAAACCTCCTCTCATCATCTAAGATTCGCCCTCGAACAGGTGCCTCCTCTAAAAAACGCCTCCCTGAGCGGAATGTTTTTTCCAAACATAATATCTTGCTACCTTCTGGGAGTTTAACAGAAAAATGATTCAACAGAAACAGAACATTAATTGTTTTCTTGTTTGATTGCATAAAATGGAAATTTTCGCTATATATCTCTTTTTGTTTATTTCAACGTAAAAATGGGAAACCCATTTTCGCGTTTGACAATATCGTTTTCTAAAACTTCTGAAAATCTCTTATGGTCCCTCAGAAAACCAGCCATGTTGGAACGACTAACCCAATTTCTCGTTTCGTTTTATTCTGTACCCTGAACTCTAATTGGTAAAATGACAAAAATTTGAATTTTTAATTCATATAATCCAGGCAGAGAGACCATTTTTCTAAACACCAACAACATATTCATCGTATTCCTTTGCTTTTTCTCGTGTTTGTGGCTGCCCGAGTCTGCAACAACCACTTCTCCAATTGCAGCGTTTCGTACTTCCATATAAAGGTGATGGTCACGAATAATACTAAGAAGCACTGTATCGCAATAAACTGAAAACGGTGTTCCTGCAATTATTCGAGACGTGTTTATATTCTCTCGTTGCTGTGATAAAACAAAACAAAATCTTTTGAGTCCTGAATCTTTGAAACAATGTTATTACTAATTTTATTACTATACTAGGAGCCGTGGCTTAATGGCTAGTGCAATTCCACAGTAACCAAGAGTTCCGGGTTCGATTCCCCGAGCTGTTGAGGAGAATTTGGAACTTTACAAAGAAAAAAGCCATTGGTTGGCGTCAGGAAGGGCATCCGGCCAAGAAATTCCTCACTGCCAGAACAAAAGTCCCTTTGAAGGGCACCGTCTGATCCCCAATTACTGGAGAAAAATGACAAAAAAAAAAAAAAAAAAAAAGGAAAAAAAAAATTTTT
>RDPX01000338.1:721219-734987 GCA_003991215.1 Morbakka virulenta
AGACATATCTTTAGACTAACTGGTTTTGAAATGTGGAAATTTGGGTATCAGTGGTAACAGCCTTCTCTCTCTTTCTCTCTCTCTTTCTCTCTCTCTCTCTCTCTCTCTCTCTCTCTCTCTCTCTCTCTCTCTCTCTCTCTCTCTCTCTCTCTTCATGTGTCAGGTCTGTTACAGATATCGACGATCATCGCCCGCCAAACCTCTCTGTGACCAGTACTTCTTATAAAATCGACATTGCCCATGCTATTGTTTGTGACAGATGTATTGAGACTGTCTATGTAATTAATTCTTTGTCGGCCTTTTGCTCTCTTTCCTTTCACTTTCCCACATAATACTTCCTTTTCAATGCCATTCAGCCTACAAGTATGACCCAAAAACTTCATTTGTCTGTTCCTGATAGTCTTCAATAAAGCCCTTTGGTATCCTGCCATCGCCATGACGTCTACGTTTGTAATTTTCGCCGTCCATGGAACTTTTAGCATTCTTCGAAGAAACCACATCTCAGCCGCTTTCAGTCTATTTTCCAACTCAAAAGTCCAGTTTTCGCATCCATATAAGAGCACTGACCACACGTATGCCTGAAGAACGTTCAGTTTGGTAGCAATCGTAATGTTCCTATTTGTGAAAACTGTTTTCATTTTGCTAAAAGTATCCTTTGCCATTGCTATTTTCTTTTTTATTTCGCTATCACTTTTTGCGTTAGATGTTATGGTGTATCGAAGATATTTGAAAGAATTAACTTGTTTTATTTTCACTCCATTACAAAAAATATCGCACTTTGGTATCATGACCTTTTTGGAAACGATCATGCATTCTGTTTTCTTTGCATTTAATTGTAATCCCATTTCTTCACTTTTGTTCTGTACCGTGTTAAGAAGCGCTTGCAGTTTTTCTTCTGAATCAGCTAATAAAACCATGTCATCGGTGTACCTTTATGTTTCTTCCACCCACCTTTATTCATTCTGGTCCCATTATATTTCTCAGAGTCATTTCGCTGTATAGATTAAACAGGTTCGGCGAGAAGACACAGCCCTGTCTTACTCCTCTCTTTATTGTGCTATAGCCTTTTGGTCACTAAAATTAGACATTAAAATTGATATCCGTTACGCGGTTCAGTGCTGTCTGAGCTTTTTAGACTTATATTAGTAATATTGTAGTGAATGTCATTCATGCATAGACCAGACACTAATCGATAGGCGGAAAAAGTCAGATCTTCTCTTAATTTGTCCGTTATTGATTATATAATATTCAATCTGTTCATTGGTACTCTGCGGTCTTAGTCCCAATAAAGGTCCAAAAAAAGAGCTTTTGATCACCATGAAGGCCATTTTCAGAGCAATAACCTCTTAAAGCAACAACTTAAACCTGAGAAGATAAACAATTCGATTGATGTGTCTTTTGAATGAGAAGTTAATCAGAAATGTGACAAGATAAAAATTGAACGACAGTACATATATATAAAAACATAACCTTATTTTCATAAAGCTTTTTAGTGAAAAAAAAAGAATGAAAACTCAACCTTATCTTTAATGAATATCAAAAACACACTGATACAGTGAAATTCAATAAAATTCAATAAAAATGGATTGTTGTAGAAAGTTTGGAATAAAAGAATTCTTTAACAAGCAAAACTATTTTGATTGCTATTCGAAACGTGTGACGAGTCGGGTTTATAAAAAAATGAATTGAAATACGATTTTGGCCAACTGTTTACAATTCTTTGACAGAATGAGACGCAAATATTACACCAAGACAAAATTCAAGGTTGAATCGAAAAATGTAATAGATTACTTACTACTCAAAAATCCATATATGCCCATATTGTAGTTAAAAATACAAATCGCACCCTGTTGGGAAGAGGTGGACACGAACTGTATTAAGATGAAATATTTGAGTAGAAAAATTCAGAAAAAAACTTTCCGACATTAGACTCATACTAGCGCCTGAGACATTCACGGTCGTATTTTTTCTCATGAGCCATAGGAGGTGATTCACAAAGACTTTATTTAGGAAAAAATGACTACTTCCAGCCTTGTTAACGTTTATATTATCTTTTTATAACTTTTTCCACAATACTAACGTGAAAACAGTGCAAAACTCTGCAAAAACTTAAAAAAACATTTTCAGCGAATGAAAACCTTTCAAATCTTCCAAAATACTCTTTCTGTCAATAGGAATTTGACTAACAGGCTTTAGAAATTCTATAACTATATTTTCTGTTGCTGTGAAACTTCTATTTCATTCTGTTAAACACCCTACCGTAATATTCCTGTTCGATTTGGGGGGAAACATACTAATATTTACCATAGTTAAAGCTAGCTACTCCTCAGATTTCTTTACGGTAAATTTCCACCATAACAAATGTCCCTGGGTTGTGCGAAAGTGACACGAAATGAAAAGAAATTAAATAGATTATTCAAAGATAAAACATCCAGGAAAATATCGTATGTTTACCTTATCCTTGAAGTCTGGATATGATGATGAACAGGTGAACTTCAATTGCTTGTTGCAATGCTTCAGTGAATTGGTGTGGCAACGATCACATGGAATGCACTGAACCTAAATGAAAATAATGATTTTTACTTTAAAGTTTGTATGTGAAAATATTTTGGATATACAGCAATTAATCAATCCCCAGTCATTTATGGTATAAACAGAGAAAATTTATCTATACATGAAAAGAGTTCTTTTATACATTTCAAATATAACAGAAGAAAGTGAATACATACACCTCCACTCCACTTTAAAACTTAAGGTGGGCGGGGGTTGTTATGCATTAAATCACGGTAATGAAAATTAGTATTATCATCACGTATCCTCCAGCTAATTCCCTTATGTCCTCCCACTCTAATCCATGAGTAATAACAGTGTTCCTCTGACTGACAGTGTGACAGTGTGACACAATAACTGTGTCATTTTGATTTATAATATGAAAGTGTGACGCAATAACTGTGCTCACTGATTGACAGTAACCATGCTTCGTTGGTATGCAGGGGGATACAATCTAGATTTTTAGACCAAAGATGTAATGTGACAGTCTTTTATCAACGTAAATATAACTAGAAATCAGAACTGTTATTTTTCCCCTATAAAGTGCTTCTTATACCAACAACAACTGTCTGATACTTTGTTTGTGTAGAATGCTATTTGTATTAGCAAGAACATTTTTATAAAATAAGGAAATAGTTGAAACTTTTCCGCGACAGCTACTTCTTTAATTACGAAAATTGTTGTACAAGAATACACAAAAAATAACGTATTCAAACTACAGTACAATTTTCACGGTATTTTGTATGTTCTCTACATCTGTTGACCCTGCGCTAATAAATGGTAGCAAAGAGGCTCTGAGAAAAGATATAGTCAAAATAAGAATTAAAAACATTATATGCCGATGTTTGAAAGAGCATAATGATAAAACCAGTCAATACGCAGATAAAAGTAAATAAAGCTAGCATTTGATAATGACGCTCATGTTGATACATACTTGATTCGTTGTCTGGCACAACTGCAAAATCTCTGACGGGGATCGAAAACATGCCCATGACGAATACAGCTTTGTAAACCATAGAAGCATCGAGGTAAAAGTAATGGTGTAGATAGCAATAAAGTTAAAGCAAATATGGAGTTTTCCAACTTTCTTGATGCGCAAGCTTGACTGTTCAAGAAATAACAAAAAGGTATTAAAATAGACTGGCGATAAAGGGTAAAATATATCTTTATTTTTATTACTACATTTTGCCTGGGAGCCGTGGCTTAATGGTTACTGCAACTGCACAAGTTGCACAGTAACCAAGAATTCCGGGTTCAATTCCCCGACCGGACGACTTTGGAAATTCACAAAAGAAAATGCCATTGGTTGGCGTCAGGAAGGGCATCCGACCAAGAAATTCATCACTGCCAAATCCAAGCCCCTGTGAAGGGCACCGTCTGAGCCCCAGTACTGGGGCGGAATGACGTTAAAACAACAACAAAAAACAAAACAAAACCAACTACCTTTTGCCTGGATGGTAACGGTGTAAATATTAATAGGAATTTAAATATTAAAAGTTTGAAAAAAAACCCTCAAGGCACCAAAACAGAATTCTTTTCATCGCAGTTAAAAACAACATATATAAAAATGATCACATCTATTTATAAAATGTTAGTACCCAGTTTGTTTGTTTGTTTTTTGAACACACGTATTCACAAAAGTTTATTACATAAAAATAAGAAAGACTTTTTGTGAATTTTAACGTCCTCAATGTTGAAAAATAACGCCATGCCAATTAGGCTAAAATATGTTATTAATATCACTGCACTTTCAAATCTGTAAGTAAAAAAATATCTGATGGTAAGAAAATCATAGAGAACAGCCATTTATACCGTTTATTCTAAAATGTAAAAATTCATAATAAAGATTTTTAAATCACTCAAAAATATACAAACTGAAAAGAAAATTTCAAAAATAAAAAATTTCTCATATTATTAAAACCAAAAAATTGCTGATAATAAATTTTTCCAGTTTTAATCTAAATTGCTAAGGTCTTGCGTGACCAGCTTTTATCAGCTAAAGTTCAATGAGTAAAAACAGGAATAAAAGCCTAACATTTAAATTAATACCAAGCAAAAAATCTATGAAAAATTATATATTTCAGTAACAGGGATGTAAGGTTAGGTGTGCTAACAGAATTTTTCAAAAATTGAAACGCTTAAACAAAAATATTTCATTCAAAAATAATTTAAAGAGAGTTAGAAAAATCTACAAAGACGACGGCTTTCCTTCTATATCGGTAGTATTTCATGCTCATTGGCAAGACGGGAAAGAATTTCTTTGAAGTAAAAATTGGCAAAAATTGACGAAAAAGACGGAATACAAGGCGTGAACGCATCAGATTAGTTAACATTATACCAATTGCCAATGTCAAAATCATACTGCCAATTCACTAAGTATAGTGAGGTTAGACTCTAAAAAGGAAGTCTCTACATCGTGCATGACAAAATTTAGTTATAGCAGGAAGTGGGGCTGCCATAAATTAAAAACCTAAACGGCCATTTGACCCAGTTACAGAAGACTCTAGATCTATGTTAGATTAATATTTATTTACGAATGCATTATTAACAAGTACAAACATTTATGTAATAATGCACACTATGAGGGAAAGGTGCCTACGCTGGTACGGCCATGTCCAGCGATCTAGTGGTGCAATCAAGCAGGCAGTAGACTTATCTGTGGATGGACGTCGGCGGCCTGGGCAACCAAGAAAGAGACGGCACGATGTTCTGAAGGATGACATCTCTGGCTGGAGCCTTGGTTCAAGTGACGCCATGAATAGAGCCACTTGGAAATCAAGTGTGAGATATGCCATGCGTGCAGCAAGCAAGACATCTCGAGGGAAGCCCACCATCATGGAGGATGCTTCCAGATCTGCACGATAATAAAAAAGAACCCTTAGCCAAAATCACTCTACCTTAAATTTAAATGGCATTCGCTTCCTCCGTTCAAAAAGCACCATAAACATTGTTGTTGTTGACAGAGCTAATGTAGATACTTGTAATTCTAGTCCAGACATTCGAGAAGAAAAGTACCTATAAAAAGTAAAGAAAAATTATATCAATACTTGACCCTTTCACAATTGGTACAGTGTAAACAAATAACGATTGGTTTCAAGGTGGGGGGAATGAAAGCAACATAAACTTTATCCAAAATCTTTCATCTACCCATTCTGATATGCCTGCGGATGCCAAAACTATGCAGCCAAGATTTCTTAAAGTCTACATCCAGGCATACCTCACGATAAAGGTCTTTAGGCTTTATAGGAGGCATTAAGGAAAAGGCATTAAGAAATTCAATATAATAGTTGTACTGGGAAAAATAATAGACCTTTTAGATTCGACACAACTTTTAAGAAATTACAAGTATCCTTGAGTACATGGGTTATCATCTAAATAACTATTTCTTTAGTTGGTTGAAGGTAATTCCAACAATAAAAGAATCAACATTTTCTTACCAGTCGCAAGTTTATCGTTATTGGGAGTGTATGACATGACATATTTTAGTTTACAAATCAGGTAAACACTTGAAAATAGATCTTATTTTTAAACCAACTGACACAGTTTTTACATAAATATTCTTATCATCTATGTCAAATAATAAGGGTTATAGCAATTGCAAGAATTTAGGTTACGTAGTCATTCTTTAAATAGTTTTGATTTGATAGACAACCAAAGCAAAATTGGTTGGTTGGTCTGTAGGAGCTATAGAAAAGGTAAAATATTAAAAGAAGTAGATAGATTTTAAGGCTAGAAAGAAGAGAACTTTTTAAGATATCAGCTGTTTCAGTCGTGATGTAAACATGTTCTATATTTCATTACTAATTTGATCCAACCTGTGATTGAGCAAGGCTAGACAAGCTCTGGCAAGGATTCCAAATGTGTTAAACAGCTTTTAAGATTTAATCTAGGGAGGGAGGGGGTTAGTATATCCTTGGGGTTTTTTTTCGCCAAACCATGAATGTTCATAATTTTAGTTATACAGAGCTACTTAGAAAGCCAAAAGAATATGAAGTCCATTGCTCTCCATGCTTACAATCTCAGTGCTGCTGGTAGCTTAAATGGAGCATGCAGAATTAATCAGTGATTCGACTGGACTTTGTAAAAATAAACCCATTTCTTGGAGTATGAAGCCTGTGCTAAGCAATATATACGCTGTATTTGTGCTGTATTCATGTCTACTAACAGTGTGCAGCAGTGCTGTAACGATTCGACGGTTATCGCCGGCGTCCAAATAGCGGTAAACTGCGGCATCGACTCCACTCACTGATTCCGACCACAAATCGGCTTAAACAATTTTTTTCAATTTTCTTATATGCAGAGGCACGAACGATGACAAATTATAATGCGTTTAATTTTTTTTAATAATTTAAAAGACAATGTTTATATCAGCCGCCACCTTTGATTTTCATCGCGGCGGCTCCAACCAGATATTGAATGTGTTTCGTTTCCGAATTTCTTCATATTGTCATTTGGAATTTCGTTCCCTACCGATCCAAACAGACCTTTCACCGCTGTTCTTAGTGAGACGTTTTATTTACATGGAGCACTGCAGGGTCATTAGATTTTCAGAAAATACTGCACAATGTGTAAATATCGTAATGTACTGCTGTTGATTGGACATAGTATTACCTCTCAAGTTGGCCTCTTCTCAACCTGAATCTCCAACTGCTGACTAAACATGATTTTGGCAAGATACAGGTCATTCAATTACAGGTTGCCTTAAATGATTGGCTACAATTTGGGTCTTACATGAGAAATGGATAATATATTAGTTTTCCCCCCATCAATTGGGGCTCAGACAGTGCCCTTCAGAGGGACTTTTGATTTGGCTGTGAGGAATTTCTTGGCCGGATGCCCTTCCTGACGCCAACCAATGGCTTTTTCTTTTGTAAGGTTCCGAATTCTCCTCGCCAGCTCGGGGAATCGAACCCGGAACCTCTTGGTTACTGTGCAATTGCACTAACCATTAAGCCACGGCTCCTCAAAAAATAAACACTGAAAAAATAAAAATTTAGTTGTTTAACGATGCCATCTCGATAATCTATTCCAAATTTTTTGTCCGACTCCCACCACTATTTGCAAAAGAATTTCGTAATAAAATAGCCATATATATACCACTTTTAACTTAAGAAGTATTATATTCTACGAATGATTTTATTCAACTTGTAACCAGAACAAAATTTTCGACAACTATACTTCACAAGGTTAACTTCTATGGTTCTTTCTAAACCTGAATTTGTACATTAGTCAAATGCCCTTTAAGATCGTTTGTGCTTTTTTTTGTTTTTTCTTCCTTTGTTTTCTCATCCTTTTTCGGCATTATTATGTTCTGGTATTTTTTTTAGTTTCATTGCAAAACGGCCTTTTTTTTGTTTTACTATCTGTTAAGTACGCATGTTAACTTCTGGAATTGAAAATTGATATTTGCTGAAGTATTGTGTATTACATGTTGAAGTATTATATTTTGTGTGATTATGTGTATACACGCATGTATATTCACATACATCCAAATACGTATATATACAGGGTAGTTGTAAAGTCACTATATAGTTACTTACAGTAATTTGTAAAAAATAAATTATCAACAGCTTTCTTGGCCGACAAAAGCGAGAAGTACCTTACAGGGTGACAGGTTATTGAATTTATTCTGAATTCAATAAATGGTCACTCGTGTTAGAGAAGGTCCATCGTATGTTTCCTGTCATTGCCTGACGACATCTGCAGCATTTTCATGGCTCCAGTACATTTTCTGAACGAACTGACTCTCGCGCTATGTCAGTTGGTGAGGCAAAATGACACTCGAGAACAAGACAACAGGTATAACACATTAACTTCGACAGTAGATAACCTATATTTTGGTCAATGCTCAGTTCGGATAACTTCCATTAACCTGCAATGATAAACCAACTTTGACTCACAGGCCACTGGAATGAACCTGTTTCCTTATCGTGTGTAATACTTTGCTTACTATTGTTAGTAAATACATCTTTCACAAAGTAATACTCTCACATTATCTTGTCTTCATCTTTTATTTTTAATAATATTTTCATGTAATATGCCTCAATTAATTTTGTTTCAAATCCTTCTTGTCAATTTTTTCATTCTGAAACCTAAGGTGTTTGATCCGTGCTGAAAGGTGAATGGCTATACATGAGTTAGTCGCGAACGGATTTCTGTGGCGAGCAGCCTTGTCTAGTGTGCCGGGCAACTCTAGATGGACTTTACATAGACCCGTGCATTATTATCTGGCTCTGGTAGCCAATCATGAAATTATGAAATATCACTTAATCCAAGAGACCCGTGTTGGATCACTGAATGTTGGTACTATGAAAGGTAGAGCTGCTAAGGTTCTTGAAACCCTATCGAGAAGAAGGATAACAATCTATGCTGTCCAAGAAACACGCTGGAGAGGCCAGTCTGCCAGGCTTTAAAGCGGTAGGGACTCAAAATACAAATTTTTTTGGAACGGTGATCCGTCGGGAAAGGGTGCTGTTGGTCTGCTTTTGCAGGAAGCTTTAGTTGAAGGTGTACTTTCTGTGGAAAGAATTGACAGTCGGATCATGTTTATTCGTCTTATGATTGGTAAGATAATAGTTCGTGTTTTCAGTGTATATGCTCCTCAGTCTGGCTTAGTAGAGTGTGAAAAGGAGTCGTTTTATAACAAGCTGATTTCTCAAATATCAATTACACCAGACGATGAGCTTCTACTTGTGTGTGGTGATCTGAATGGTCATGAAGGGGCAAGGTCGTGTGGCTTTGATGGTATCCATGGTGGACATGGTTATGGTGTAAGAAATGCTGATGGTATCCGGGTCCTAGATTTTTGCTCCGCAACAAACCTGTCTGTGACAAACACATTTTTTGTCAAAGATGAGAGTAAGTTAATCACCTATAGATCTGGGGATAATCTTACACAAATTGATTACATTCTGGTTCGCAGAACTCAATTGAAGCTTGTCCGTGATGTAAAGGTGATTAACGGTGAAGAATGTACTCCCAAACATAAACTACTTGTTGGAGATATACAGATGGATATTGGAAAACAAAAACCAAGTTTGCTTCCAGCTCGCAGGCGTGTCTGGAAACTGAAAGAAGCTGAAGTGCATGAAGTATTTAAGACCCGAGTCCAGGATGCGGTCAGTAATTCACACAGTGAAGGTGTTGAAGTAGTCTGGAGCGACCTGAAAAGCTGTATTCTTGAGTCTTTTGATAAAACTTGTGGCTGGACGAAGGTAGGACAAACCCGAAAGGAAACCTGGTGGTGGAATGAAGCTGTTGTCTCAGCAATTAAAGTAAAGAGAAAGTTGTGGAAGGAATGGAAAAATGGAGGATCTAAAGAACCTTATCTTGATGCGAAGCGCAACGCAAAGCGACAGGTCTACCTTGCAAGAAGAGCTGCTTCAGAAGCTAGTTTTATCAATCTCCATGAGAAAGATAGAATGAATCAGGTCTTTAAGATGGCTCGTAAAATGAAAACGGAGAACCAGGATATAGTTGGTGAGAAATGCATTCGTAATGATGATGGCGAAATCACAAATGATGATGATGCTAAACTCAAAGCTTGGAAACAGCACCAAGAATCATTATTGAACGAGGAGTTTGCCTGGGATGAAGCTAGTTCGAATGATGCAGACTCTTGTCATTGGGCCAGCAAGGGGCCATAATGAAAATAAGGTCTTCATGATCTGTATTATGCTACCCCTGCCACCGTTTCTCTAGATTACCATCCCGCCTGTTTGTTTCGTTCTTTTTTGTTTCTGTTTACTCTTATTTTTTAACTATTTTGGATAACATCATGTATTAGGTTTTTACCATTTACCTTTGAACATTTGTATTTTTTTGTTAGTGGCGAATACATACATACATGCATACATACATAGCAATCCAGATAACGGATGAAATGGTTGCTGTGGCAATCAAACATATGAAAACAGGTGAAGCTGCTGGTCCCACTGGTATGGTGGCTGAAATGTTAAAAGCAGCCGGTGATTGCGTTATTCCTCACTTGTGTAAGCTAATGAACCTCATCATTCAGGGAACTGCTGGAAGCTGCTGGGAACTGAAGACGTTAAACTGTGCAGTAAGTAAGGTAGTGTCATCTTTTAACAAGTCCAATTACTGTATTTTGATGAGGATTATGTGTGTGTAAGATAATGTAATGTATTCTAATGTATTCTGATGATTATCCTTGCTGGTATCAGCTCAGTGTGCTGCATCTCGTGTGACTTGTTTCTCTTATCTCCTTCATCCCCATGCAGTTGTTTTTCCACATTATAGTAAACTCTTCAATAAATATAGCTTTTCCTTCAAACGGCCAGATTGTATTACTCTTTGACCACTGAGTGTTTTCCTTCATATTATGACTTAAATACTTTTAAGTATAACGTTAACTTCTTCCTCTTGAAATTTACCCTTTTTTCTTGTCTTTTTTTTTCACAGTTCCATCCTTTTATGGCTCTTAGAAAAACAAAACAAAAAAAAACTCTCAAATGTTTTTATTAAGTCTGAATCTAGTATTATTCCATTTGGTCATTCTTCCAGATGTCTCCTAGGAAGATGGTAACTCACAATAATGCTTATTCAAGCAAACGGTTTAACAGATACCAGCACATGTTACTGCATCATCAATTCAAATTATACTTACTTCCACTCAAAAGTATCACTAGACCAAAAGTTAACAATCCAAAAACAGACGAACGTCAAAGTCAGACTCCCTGTGATAAGCCATGACGGTCCTCTAAATCTCAGCCACAACGAAACTAGAACATAGCCCTACCGAGAAAATAGAACAATATTGACACATTAATCAGATTTGAAATATTAATTAAACGAAAACTTGATTTGATTTACACTACCCGTGCATACCTCTGTTACTCTTATGCAAGCAAACATTCTATCAACCCTAATGTAAAATAGCAATGGCCTATTCTCACCTATGTCATTCACATATGCCTCCCTTCGGTCCTTGCTAAATTACTAGCATGGCAATACAATACCCCCTTTGAGACCTTTACTAATATGAATATTTATATTTCACTTTCTTTGTTATGTTTAGCTAACACATATAACACCTTTAATTTCGTACAAAATGTAGTTCGTACAAAAACTGTTATTGACGTGCCCTTCTCTTTTATCCCTGTCACCTATACCTTATCCTCAATTACAGCATTTGGTAATAGCCGGATGCGATACCAACCATTAAGAAAAGCCATTCTGTGTCAATTAACATCTAGTCATGACCAATTTTATCTGGCAATACCTCGCTATGTCCCCTTCCCTCAACAAAAAATCTCTTTCTTGCTTTTGTTAAAAAATATCTTGTCAAGTAGTATGTTGTTTAATGTAATATGATTTTCCTGGTACAGCCAAATAAAAATTAAAACCAAATTACACTTTTAAAAAATTATTAAACACATAATTTGGACACCAATTAATATTCGATGTCAGCTGTGGGCAAACATCTATTTCCTTTTTTAGCCAATTTTAACAGAGCCAAAATTACACACACTGTAATATTAATGCAAGTGCTGGATCAGGTCTGGATAACAACAAAGCACTTACCACCAATGTTGCTAGAATGGGTATATCCATAAGTCTCAGTGTCGTCTACAACAAATCATGTTAAGAGTTTCAGGGTTACTAAAAAATAAACTGTATACCTATTCCGAAACATCATGGTAGATCTTAACGATAATTTAACTACTACAATGTTAAGTTTTCTACTAGTCCTCGACCAGATTCAAACAAAGTACCAGTAACTATTGGCTGTAACAATATTTACGTGAAAGACTCTTTTCCGTTCTCTGCCAGGACCTTGAATATCTTATCTAATGAATAGGCGGTTAATACTCACTCTTCTACAAGCACCAGAAGAAAAAAAGCAGTATTTATTTCTCACATTGACAAAATCACAATGACAAATTATATATAACCCTATTTGGGTGAATACCATGCTTTAGGTTCCTCTTTGACCATCACAATAATGTCACTAATTACTTATGGCTACTGTTTCCCAAAACTCCTTGTTTAGAGCAGCGCACTGAATGAATGACTACTTTGTGCTCCATCTTCCACTACAGAGACGGTATCCTCCTTAGAGATCAACATCTGTTCGATCGTGTTTGTAAATTACCAACATGCTTTCTCTTACACCCAGGACTTCCCAGTGTGAACAATGCTTGTCAAGACTCTGGGCATTACTTGTTTACTTCTCCGTGAATACAGTCTTTTTCGGGTGCATTACGTTATCAATCTTTCCGGTGTCGTTCACGACGTCACTTATGAGTTACAAAGCACAAAAGTTTTGTTTGTCGTAGAATCAAAAACGCGATGCTTAAGAAGGTGCTGGAAATGCCCTGTTAACTACACGATTCTCTTCTATTAAATACAATGAGGACCAATTTCACAATACGTAGCCTCAGGAAATTAAACAGTTTAAGGTAGAGAAATGAACTCCTTCCTGATAATAAAGAAATTCAGCAGAGTTTACAGAAGGAAATAATTGGGGTCATTATCAAGGGGCCAGATTTAAGACTGTGACACAACAGATGAAATCCAATTTGTATTTATTACAAAGGTGAAAGTAGGATCCACAAAATAAAAGTGGAACGATCAATGTTTTACGGTATGTCAACGGTATCATTATACACTCTCGACATCATGTGATTGGAAATGGCAGAAAAAAAATGTATTAGTGGGCATGTGGCCACACACTAAAGGATCACGGTTGGAAAGAAGTAATCAGAAAGGAGTTAGAAACAGCATTACAAGGCACTCCAAGATGATTTGACTAAGTTGATTTAACCACCTTGAAAGAAGAGACGATGAGCATATCAGACGTAGACGTAGAGTATTACAGATGACACCGCCTAGTAGGAGACGAAGAGTAAAAAGTCCCAAACTGAGATTGGTGGACTGTGTAAGGATTTGAAACTGACGAAAGCTAGGGAGGAGGACCCAATGGACCAGGAAACCTGGAGGAAGAGGATAGCTGTAGCAACCATATCATGTAAACAGGACCAACTTGAAGAAGAGGGAGAAAAAGAAGAAATAGGAGAAGAAGGAGAAATAGCATAAGAAGATGACAAAGAAAAAGAAGAAGTAATAGTAGTAGTAGCAGCAGTAGTATTAGTAGTAGTAATAATAGTAGTAGTAGTAGTAGTAGTAGTAGTAGTAGTAGCAGTAGTAATAGTAGTAGTAGTAGTAGTAGTAGTAGTAGTAATAGTAGTAATAGTAG
>RDPX01000338.1:749048-762534 GCA_003991215.1 Morbakka virulenta
TCTTTAAATAACTGTATGTAAATAATCAGTTATATGCTGTTTCTAACTTTTAACATTTAATTGGCATATACCTCCCAGTACGGTCAGCTTAATTTAAAAAAAACCAAATATGATAACAAATGTGTAGGCTTAAGTAAACGGATGGAGTTAAATTGAAATTCTGACAGCTAACCAAACTCAGCTACTTACCACACATAAAGGCTATCTGTAGTCTTCTTTTTTTCATCTGAAACATTTAGCGTTTAACACCAACTAAGCGTGATGCAGAAAAGGCGCTTGACATATAATTAGGTCTGACTAGATTGCACTTTGGTTTACAATCCGACGATATTGGTTCGTTTTCTGTTTTCATGGCTTTTAGTCACCTAATCTGTTACTCAGAATTAAATTGCACGTGTATTATAGCTCAATGAAATATGAGTACAACGCTTGGTTTAAACAAGTGTCCCTTTTCCAGTGCAATTGCTCGTGTTTAATAAAAGTATTTCGTCATGATGCTTCTCTTCTTTCCAGGATGTGAATCTGTCATTGCCAGCCAAAACAAATCTCATCATTATGGGCCTCTTTTTGGAGTAACATAAAACAGAGATTATCAAAACAAACAAAGCTGAAGAAACCCTCCCAACACTTCACGTGGTACTCACACTTTTGTCTCCGATGATAACCTTGAGGGCCACAGGGCCAATGGCCTTCAAAGTCAGTGTATGGTATGGTTAACGTAAGAATACATATTTCAAAGAAAAGTAATTTCCCTGTGCTCCTAAAATATTTCTATGAATAGTCTCATGTCCTTTTGTACCATCATCTAATGAAACAGGCGATCCCATCAAAAGTTTGGGATAAAAATATTTCCTTTCGCGATGCTCTCAGTGACGTTGAATTTCGATTTGAAAACAACTTAAACTATATCCATGAAAAATCATCATTATTATTATTACTATTATTATTATTGACCATTATAGGTTATTATTTATATTATATGTATGTAGTATTAGGAGTAAACTCCAAGTAACAAGATGTTATATATGTACAAGTACACAAACAAACGAAAATAATAGTGTTCTTCTGATACCATTTGTAGTGCTGTATATATATATATATATATATATATATATATATATATATATATATATATGTGTGTGTGTGTGTGTGTGTGTGTTTGTGGAGGGGGCTAACTGCCCGATCTGGTAAGGTAAGGTATATATATATATATATATATATATAACAATACAGTAAACTGTTGTCCTCCTCATGCACTTGTCCTTCTTCTAATATAGCAGGGTAGGGAGAAAGCAGTATTTTTGATCAGCAAAAAAACAGAACAAGGAAGTCAGTACCTTGGTTACTCTTTTACCACTCAACAAACTAACTATAATTTACATAACAATAATTGCATGGCGTGCAATTTGAAAAGATGTTTTTCAGATAAAGGTCTCTTGATCAATTCATTCAATGAAACATATGAGTAATTGTATCAAATACGATACAGTTTATCTTTATTAATTTACTATTTACTACGCACATGTATTACAATTTGATTAATTTAATTGCCCATTTCAAAATAGTTAACTTTACATCTTTATTCAAACTCTTCTTTTTTCTGGTGCCATGTTCTGGACTCAAAAGCTTCATGGACGCTGATGAATGCTTTCTAATTCTCAAGACTTCTTTACACTTCTTTAATTCCAGTAATCATTTCTTTCTCTTGAGCAGTAGCTTCTTCGCATTCTTTATTTTCTGAAAATGTTTCTTAGAGCGAATAACCACTTTCGGTTTGTCTCCTTCACATGCATGAATGTCTGGGTCATTTTTGTCTCTCTTGATGAATCAATCTAGTGAAGAAGGGTCCAAATTGTCATTAAATTTACTCATTAGTTGTTGCTGTTAATCCACAATGTGTTCCGCTAAAATCTTAACGCGCGCAGTACAATTATAATATTACTGCCCTTACCCCTAGTTCTTGTGATTTTCTTTAAAAGATAACACTTAAGGAGAATTAAGTTTGTAATAAATTATTGACTTCCCAATAAAGTATCCATGTTTTGCCTATATTTGCAGTCTGCGACTGGTAAAAAGGAAAATAGCAGAGAAAGCAAGAGAAGCAAGGTTAAGATGGCATGGGCATGTAATATTCTGTATATTATTTTAAAGGGAGTATGCCAGGCACCAGTGACATCAACAAGGAGTAGAGGACAACAAAAGCTTAGACTGAGGGACATCACTGAACGAGACATGGAAGAAGTGGGAGCAAGAGAAGGAGATTGGGGAGATCGAGTCAAGTGGAGGAAAAACCTGACCGACGTCGGGTGGAGGCCGAAGAAGAAGAAGAAGACTGAAAAATAGAAAGCAATCTTTTGCTTTTGGAATAACGGTGAAAGTTCATTGTATATTTTTGTATTCTTCTATGCTGCTATGTCTCTTTCCTGTCATTTCCCCACGAGCGGGTTGGTTTTTTAATGTACCATTTCAAAAATTGGGTGTCCTTTAAATCATGCAGTCCCTGCACCTTCTCGTCTCTTTCGGCATTGTTCAAATTTTTAAGATAGCTTTCTTTATCCAAACTTGATTCCACAGTACAGAAATATAGCTTCACAACATCTTTTTTTCACAACATATTTGACTGTAATGCAGGTCTCACACCAACAAAAAAGGATATAGAAAACCAAACTCTCTCAACTTTTTCTAATTCCAAACTATACTTGTAGTTGATTGAACTTTAAATCCAAAATATATCTTCTCGTGATCCAATTTTTTAAAATTCGTCCAATCAACTCTCCCTTTGATGTGATGAATGTCTCCTAAATGTTGTCAATCTTCCAAGGTATTTTGATTTTCCCACAAATCATGCATTGCTTTCAGTTACTTTTCATTTACAAACCAGAATTTATTTAATGTCTCTGGTTTTGAAAAGGCTTTGCTAGAGTTACCCTTTGGCAAAAAAACCCAACAGGCTGTAGCATGGTACAATCATCATAGTTAGCAAGTATCAATTTCACAAAAAAACCCCAATATTTTCTATCCCACCAAAAATGAATTATTAATTCACGTTTAAATTTAAGAAGTGGATTATCTGTTTACTATTCAAAGAAGATGACTTAATTTAAAAAGAAATGTACAAGTGTTCTGATAGGCCAGTATACCCAGTAATAGAATACCTATTCCCAGGGGTAAAAAAATATCTAAAAAGGTAAAAAGTGTGAAAGACGATAACCAATGACAAAAACTCACTCATTATGATAGATAGATAAGGAGGAGGACGTAAACCCGAATGATGTTTTTCAAAGGGAGCGACACTTGACTTCATAGAAACAATTTCCAAGTAACTAACAGGACCAGATGTATTACGGGTTCTATTTCTGATGGCATGGGCTACTTATTACAAGGAAGTCATAAAAAATACTTTAAGTTGTAAATTTCTTTTTCACATAATAGAAATTTTGAAAGCTATATTTCTCTTAGGGGGCGGAATAGGCTGAAATATTTTTACGATGGGGCATAGCCCCCTTTTTCCACCCCTCAGCCACCTCACTGACGATAATCATGATAATGACACGAATTACTTCCACTGTTTTTAAAAGTAAATAATGTTAATAAATATAAAAATATAAGATAACTGAAATATTTAAGTGTTTTGAGACTATCTTTGAAAGTTGTTAGAAGCGCCATCACTTGTGTCGAAAATATTTTGGTAATTAGGGGGCGGGGGAGCACTGAGGAATAAAATTTACTTACTTGTAATATATATGGATGGATACAAAACTCCATTTAAACATTTTAACTAATACATAAGAGTATCTCAATCGCTTCTATTTAAAAATTGAATGGTTAATGATAGGGAAATATCATGTATAATAACGATGAGTTCCTGTAGTTAATTGGATTTTGGATTTTTTTTAAAAATTCGCAAAATGATATGTGTGTATTCTTAATTATGTGATAAATGACTACCAACTTAAACAGGGCGTGGGAGCTAAAAAAGTACCTTAGAAATGGCAGCATGAAAGCATAATTAGATTCATAATCAATTATATTTAATCTATTATATATATAAGCGTTATATATGTAAACATATATTTATTTGTGTAAAAATGTCTCTTTATGTTTGGTTTGTTTCATTGGTGCGTTTGCTCGCGCTCTCTCCTGCTTACTGTCTTAATTCTCATCTCTCTCTCTCTCTCTCTCTATATATATATATATATATATATATATATATTTATATATCAAAATATCTATACATCTATCTATACATCTACTAATCAAACAGGCCTCTCTCTCTCTCTCTCTCTTTCTTTCTCTCTCTCTCTCTCTCTCTCTCTCTATCTCTTTCTCTTTCTCTCTCTCTATCTCTCTCCCTCTATTATTTTCAGATATGTATACACTGAGGATATTTCAATTGAAAAGATGTTCACACAAAGTGCGAATCGAATAGACGGCAGTATTTTTGTGTGAAAATATCTTTGCGAAGTATTGTCAAAAGGCAATTCGAGTAGTTTTATTAAAAGTCGGCTGAAGTTATTTTCTAAATAGTGACACTATCGTAGCTTATTCTTATGGACGATCGACCGTGAGATAAGTGAGTCAAAGAAACGAAAGATAGTTGGTAAGGGGCTGTCACAAATTGGCATCCGATGGTATGATCCATATTAAAAACAGTGAATCCTAACGAAATAATAATACGCAGTTACGCATTGTCAAATGCTCTTTTATATTTCTGGACGATTCGCAATATTATTTTGCATACTAGCGAAGTCGATTACTTTTTCACACTTTAATGGTGTTCTGTTCTTTTTAGGTTGCAGTACAAAACTTAATCTCTTTGCTAGAATGTTTTCTGCAAAGTCTTATCTATATGACACTGTTGTTTTTGGTCAGAGTTCCCTTCTTAATCTGATCAGATTTATTTCGCCATCAAAAATGAAACAAATTATATTCTTCATCAACCTCACGTTTCTGGTCTACATTAGATTTCGGTATTAGTATTTAGAGTGTGCATCTGAATTATCTTCCTTGCTGCCCAAACTTTTCATTCTTTGCCTCTCGGAGCCTTGTTTTTCGTCTTCCTGGAAGATTTGTAATGTTGTCCCTGCTCTTAAGAATGCAAGTGCTCCGTCTGATCCTGACAAATAGCGACTTGTAAGTTCTTTGAATGACTTACCAACAATGCACTGTTTGAATTCTTGGAGAGCCTCGGTCATATTTTCTGTTCGATACACATTTAGAGAATCTCGCTCCACTATTGACCTTTAGATTGTATTCAAGGAATTCCAACTCTCTTTCTTCTTTACATCAATGATCTTTCTGGTAATTTGCTTCTGCTCACTCACTTCTTTGCTGAAAATACTATATTGTACTCTGGCGTTTGTCATAAGGCAATTCACCAGAAAAAAAGCCAACTCGCAAAACATTTAAAATCTGATATTCAGATTGTCAAAACTGGGGAAGGGAGTGCCCTGTTTCTTTCAATACGGACAAAATGGAACTGATGTTTTTCAATAGGCAGCTGAGATTCTCTATCCTTCCAATATTTACGTACAATTATTCTGATGTTAACCTGGTGACGTTCCTTTTTTTCCTGAGGAAAACTCATCAATGAAGCTGTTGGCTTGTCATTTTCTCAATTTCTTCCTTGGGTTCTCATCCTTAGTCTATTGGAAAGTATGCTTCTGAAGAGATTGGGTTTTTTGTATCTTGTTATTCATGATCTTGCGTCTGAGCATAATTTGTATTTCTTAAAGCCTACCATACGTCTTTGCAAGAAGTACCATTGTCGCAACGCGAGAGGTACTACTTTTTTCATGGTGATGTTCTTGATGGAGTCCAGAGGCTTATTTGTAACTTTGTAGGTTAAACTCCTTCTGCTACTCTTCAACCTTTGTTTTATCGACAGAATGTGCCTTCGCTTAGTCTTTTCTATAGGTATCATCAAAGGCACTTTTCTAATGAGCTTTGTGGCTGGTATCAATTCACTTCGCTGCATCTTAAGTGATTCATTCCTTTTCACGCCGTCATTCTGATGGTCCTTGTTATCATAAATTATTGGATGAATGTTGTCTTTTATCCTAGAACGTATTGATTGTGGAACTTCTGAGTACTTCCCTGCATCATAAGACTGGAATGTTTTAAAGTCTAAGTTCTTGGCTTAAGGCTTTTCTTCTGTCTTTTCTCCACAGTTGAATACCTTCAGTGACTTTATGCCTTTTATGGTTCTTAAAGGCCTTACAGCATTTTCAGCTTTATATGCTTTAAGTATTTAACTACTCTAAATCCTATAAGTGTATTAAGCATAGCGACCAATTTAACTGGATACATGTATTTTGAATTGAAAGTGCCTAATATCAAAGAGAGCTTACAAGATGATAAAATAAATTTGTAACCGTGATCGATACTGTCACGAATTTTTTCACATTCTTGTTGCATCCATAACATTGTCGATTTTAGTTGAGGGCTTTTTCGCTAACACTCGTACCACCATGTCGCTGAAATAGTCAAAGAAAGGTCATAGATTTTCATAAATACAAAAACAAATAAGAGGATCAAGGAAGTCTGCCACTTATGTCATTATTATTGAAGATAACAATAGACATAAAAGAAGGACGCCACTATTTAAAACTGTTCAACTATCACCTCTGGGTTCCGATCATGTCTCTTCCTTCCTGATGACAACCTTTTTTGCGGAACAACATTGATTTGATGTGCTGATTCTCTTTTCTTTTATTTGTATCAAAGCCGCAATTCATTTTGTAATTTTTTATTTGAGTTAGTATCTGGTCATGCCTTGGTTTGAGATTGCACTGCTTTCATGCTTTTCTTTACAAAAAAAGAGGCTGCTTGGTTCTCAGTTACAGATAATGGGTTGAAGGTGTTCACAGGCCTGCCTCTGGAAAAATATGTGTAACCACGCTCTCTTTTTAATAAAAAGAGTCATTATCTGAATTATTTTGGGGTACTGTGTAGTGTAACTGGTTTCTTTTGCATTTTTAATACAACTACCACAGTTTAGATTTAAGTGCAACCAATTTTTATTCAAAAGTCAAATAATCCAATCTACCAGAACCCAATGATCTCCTTGGATTGATGGTTTAAAGGTAAAAAACCCACATTTTACAGTGGTCTATTTGGTGGTGGGGAGGGGGGAGGTGTTTTTATTACTTCAATGTTAACACTTTCTCATGAAAAGCAAATTGGTTGGAGGATTCAGTCTTGTTGAATTTTGGCCTGAGTAGGAACTGACACAGAAGAGCCTCAAAAAAGTGCAAACTTTCTTGCTTGCCTGACATTTGTCAGATGAAACTGAAATTTATCATGGAGCTCAAGCATCAGGTGATTCAGAAATCCAAAAATGAAAGTGAGTTTGATCCATTTTAATTAAGAAGCATTTAGTAAATTTTGTTTGCAGGCAATATAGTTCCATTCTGTAAAGTATCGATGGTGCGTTAAGTCCAGTCTCCCTTTCCAGTCTTGTTGGAGGAGTGCCCACTAAACACTGTATGTTGTTACCACTACGGAAAATATCGTTTCATTCGGCAGCAACCTTGTAATACTCATTTACCTCTTTTCTACCACAACTGCCGTTGAATGGTAGCTACGGCAGAAGTAGGCAGACGGATGGCTTCTTGTTTCACCATGAAACCGCCATTGCTGGTAGATAGTAGTTGCCAGTCTGAGTTCCGATTGGACAAGTCATTTTCCTTCAATTTACGAATTAAGTTAAGATTGTTTAAGGTGTAAATAAATACTTTAGTTTAATTTATCGTTGGGCCAAAGATTGAGAGTTTTTAAGTCAGTAGTCTTGTGAAATTCCAAGCGAATCAAATTAAAAACCTTTGGAAGATAAGTTTCCCAAAGCCGACAGGTTTTGCCGAGTTTTCGAAGGACTTATTTTTCGAAAATTTCCCAAACCTAAGCTAAGACACGAGCAAAGCGATGGATCCCCAGAGCACTGAAAACTGTTTTGATACAAACATGTGCCAAACCAAGTGCGAAGGAGACACCAAAATTGAAGGTAGGTATCTTTACGTTCCGCTTAACGTGAGGATCGCTTGCATATGCATGGGTATATAATGATATAAAATGAAATTGCTTGAGAGAGGACAGTCATGATGGCATAAAGTCTCTGCATGCTCGAGAGTTGGGGCAGTACCACTATTTGAAGCTTTTTTAGCGAACGTTCAGGCATTACAAGTTAATTATTTTTGTGCGGTAAAGTTTGGGTGGTTTCCGAGGCCACATACACCATGAACACCCCAGGGGTAAAGTTGTGAAGTGGTCGCTTAATTTCTTAGTTTTAGTTCATCCAAAGTCCTTCCATATTTTCTTCACAGAGATCCATGAAAAGAAACATTGTCAAGTTGGCCCTTGCTGAGATTGTAGATTGAGGCTGTAGATTAAAGTTACTACGTAAAGCAACTAAAGAAAATAAGGATGAGAACATCCTTATTCACATACGAGACAATGGCTGTGTTGTATTTGAAGTCAGATGTCATCGTCATTGTCAACTCAATTATTGTCGACCCTATTAACCACAAAATAAATGTTGTTCTAGAAGAGCCCATCTTTGCAAAGAGCTATAAGAAACTTTGTAAAGGTGTTATGTAAAGATGCTGTGGGAAAGGAAAATATAGAATTTTAAAACTCCTTCATTTGCTTGTGAAGACTGTAAAACATATCGAATTGTTAGATGCATTAACTACCACCCTTTGAGTCTCCATGAAGTCCAGTTTGCTTTCCATAGGCAGCATCTGAGTAACCAAAGTGAATTTGTTTTTCTCGATATAAGATTTTAAAAAGAAAATTGCATCAGCTGGTGCAGAACCAGTATTTGATAAGAGTGGATTTGATCATTTAGATAATACATAAGTTAATACCATCAAAGTTGTATGTTTATGTAAATGTGTGTGCGTGTTTGTGTGTATGTGTATGTGTATGTAAATATATATGTGTGTGCATGTGTGTGTGTGTGTGTGTGTGTGTGTGTGTGTGTGTGTGTGGTTCCAGTGAAGCTATGGAAAGAAATTTATGAATCCCAAAATTAGTTTTGTTCATATTGGCCACCAACTGCTACTGACATGAATGCGTCTCAAGATCTTGACAAAAAAATTAAAAATTTGTGTTAAACTATTACATTTGATATCAAGATCTTATCCAAAGGCAAGATGCTAACACCAATCTTAGCTCTTGCCACAGCAGTAAGGCAACAAACAACACGCAGAAATGCTTAGATTACTGAATGGCTGTCATCAATCATTTAACATTAGGGAAACTGTTACTTATAAATATGATTTAGCTAGACGTAAAATGAAATCAGACAGTTGTATTCTAAATGGTTTTGCAAAAGAAACCTTCACAACCTTTGTTTGTGGCAAAGACTTTCAAGAGGAAGCTATAAAATTAGGCTCACATCACTGCCTACATTTTAATTCAGACGGAGAATAAATCATAAATGAATAAATAGCCCATTTTTATTAACAAACTCAACTCATCTAAGTACAAAGCAGCTGCCTACGAAATAGTGTATTTTCCTTCAACTTTTGTCCCATGTATAGCACATGCCATTAACGTCAGCTCATTCACTTTAATGCATTAAAAAACAAAATTTGACACTTTTACAGTCTGCAACCTCTAAAGTTTGTGCCTTAATGAGGTTTTTAATGAGGAAGAAAAGATAAAGAGCTTGAGGTTGAAGCAAGGTGATAATTGAGTTAAAACATTGATTTTGTTGATCAATTTTATTATTAATGTGTCGTGGCAGCTTGAATGGAGTAACAATAGAAATATAATTGTACATTCCCGTAATGATAACCTGAAACTTGAATCACATTTTAACAAAGTATATCAAATCCAAACATACAGAAACATCTCATGTACTTTTAGTGCGGTAATTATACGTCCACTGGCCAAAAGACGGCTTTCTAACCGATTATCATTTTGAAGAAAACTGATGATCAGGTCTGGATCTGGAATGGTCTTCACCCCACATTTCATTCGTATTTTTCTTAAAATTGAATTTACGTCAGTGGTAAAAGAGGCTACTGTGACATGATACAAGTACGCCTTTTTCCCTACCAATCTCATAGATAACGCCTCCACTACGTTACGGGAATAAAAACCGGAAGCATTTGTTAATCAAAATAATTACCAGGTTTTTGAATTATAAACACTTGCTGACTAATGGCAGCCATCAAGTGAAGGTGACTAGAAAATTAACATTTAGCATACAGACTACCAGCAGGTCATTTGGCAAAGATGTATCTCATTAGCAGTTGCTAACCTGCCGTATGCTTTAAATTACTGCTAGATTTCCTTGTGTGGTGGGTGTCTTATTGAAAATTGTAAAATAAAAAGGTTGTGACCGTGTGATATAAGCATTCAGGAAAACAACATATAAATGCACTAAACGTTGTCAATGTACCATGTCTTTGAACGTTCTCGTACAACTAGATGAATATGAAAATATTATGCATTGTACCAGAGACAATAAAAACTCATTCTGAAAGAGAGGACATACGATTCCGTTTGAGTCAAGATAAGCTGAAGTGAAAACAAAGATTTATTGACGAAATTAACCTCCCTCTTTTTTCAACTAGACGTTTTTCATTTAATTAAAGGATTCATTTTTAAAGTAAGAAAAGTTGATTTGATAACAAATAAAAAATAATACTGTCGTATTGGAAATGTTACCGTAATTCTTCAAATTAGCCTGTTCTCTGAAACTAAAAAATCTTAATAACCCTGCCCTTATATAAGCCCAATTCCTAGCCGGTCAATATTTCCATACTAGTAAAAGCTCGTCAGAGCTTAATTGAAGTACTATTTACTACTTTGAAATACACGGTTTCAGTGAACGATATACAACATAAGAAACGAAAAATGTAAAAACTTAAATAAACGAGGCATTTTCAGTGTTTTTGCTGTCAATATCAATTTCAACAAAGGGTTACCAAATGTTGAAAAAGGTGAAAAGGCTTTGAGAACCAGGTGATAGTACGGCCACTTTGGTATACCTTATGTTAGCCTTTCTCTTGAATCCGCCCCAGATAAAAAGTNAAAATGAAATCAACGTTCTGCGAGGACACGGCACCTGAGGAGGAGGAAAATGAAATCAGACAGTTGTATTCTAAATGGTTTTGCAAAAGAAACCTTCACAACCTTTGTTTGTGGCAAAGACTTTCAAGAGGAAGCTATAAAATTAGGCTCACATCACTGCCTACATTTTAATTCAGACGGAGAATAAATCATAAATGAATAAATAGCCCATTTTTATTAACAAACTCAACTCATCTAAGTACAAAGCAGCTGCCTACGAAATAGTGTATTTTCCTTCAACTTTTGTCCCATGTATAGCACATGCCATTAACGTCAGCTCATTCACTTTAATGCATTAAAAAACAAAATTTGACACTTTTACAGTCTGCAACCTCTAAAGTTTGTGCCTTAATAAGGTTTTTAATGAGGAAGAAAAGATAAAGAGCTTGAGGTTGAAGCAAGGTGATAATTGAGTTAAAACATTGATTTTGTTGATCAATTTTATTATTAATGTGTCGTGGCAGCTTGAATGGAGTAACAATAGAAATATAATTGTACATTCCCGTAATGATAACCTGAAACTTGAATCACATTTTAACAAAGTATATCAAATCCAAACATACAGAAACATCTCATGTACTTTTAGTGCGGTAATTATACGTCCACTGGCCAAAAGACGGCTTTCTAACCGATTATCATTTTGAAGAAAACTGATAATCAGGTCTGGATCTGGAATGGTCTTCACCCCACATTTCATTCGTATTTTTCTTAAAATTGAATTTACGTCAGTGGTAAAAGAGGCTACTGTGACATGATACAAGTACGCCTTTTTCCCTACCAATCTCATAGATAACGCCTCCACTACGTTACGGGAATAAAAACCGGAAGCATTTGTTAATCAAAATCATTACCAGGTTTTTGAATTATAAACACTTGCTGACTAATGGCAGCCATCAAGTGAAGGTGACTAGAAAATTAACATTTAGCATACAGACTACCAGCAGGTCATTTGGCAAAGATGTATCTCATTAGCAGTTGCTAACCTGCCGTATGCTTTAAATTACTGCTAGATTTCCTTGTGTGGTGGGTGTCTTATTGAAAATTGTAAAATAAAAAGGTTGTGACCGTGTGATATAAGCATTCAGGAAAACAACATATAAATGCACTAAACGTTGTCAATGTACCAAGTCTTTGAACGTTCTCGTACAACTAGATGAATATGAAAATATTATGCATTGTACCAGAGACAATAAAAACTCATTCTGAAAGAGAGGACATACGATTCCGTTTGAGTCAAGATAAGCTGAAGTGAAAACAAAGATTTATTGACGAAATTAACCTCCCTCTTTTTTCAACTAGACGTTTTTCATTTAATTAAAGGATTCATTTTTAAAGTAAGAAAAGTTGATTTGATAACAAATAAAAAATAATACTGTCGTATTGGAAATGTTACCGTAATTCTTCAAATTAGCCTGTTCTCTGAAACTAAAAAATCTTAATAACCCTGCCCTTATATAAGCCCAATTCCTAGCCGGTCAATATTTCCATACTAGTAAAAGCTCGTCAGAGCTTAATTGAAGTACTATTTACTACTTTGAAATACACGGTTTCAGTGAACGATATACAACATAAGAAACGAAAAATGTAAAAACTTAAATAAACGAGGCATTTTCAGTGTTTTTGCTGTCAATATCAATTTCAACAAAGGGTTACCAAATGTTGAAAAAGGTGAAAAGGCTTTGAGAACCAGGTGATAGTACGGCCACTTTGGTATACCTTATGTTAGCCTTTCTCTTGAATCCGCCCCAGATAAAAAGTATGCTAAATGAGTCAGATCTCAGAAGACTTTATCCAATGGGTTACAACAACATGCTTTGTGAAATTAACATATGGTTTCATCAACTTTAAAAATCTTTAACTCACTCTCCTTATTTATGAAGAATATGCATTCTATTCGTTAGTGGTGTGGTGGGTACTTGTTACATTTTTATACCTAGGATCGCGATAAGATCATTTTATGTACGGTCTCCCCTATGTTAAAGAGGGTTTCCCAGTTTGATACCGTCCATTAAACTTCGAATTGACTTTACTCCTACCAAGGTATATAAAACTTCTTTAGCAACATCATGTTCAGATAATATTTTTTGCTTTTTTTCAAAATGTAGTAAAATAAATATCAAAATTACATCAGCAATTTATTCGGTTCTTTACTGTTACGTCATCACCTTTCACTCACCATTTTGTAGAAAAGTTTTCAAGAACACATGCTTGTTCTACCATTGACAAAAAGTTGACGTTAAGGGAGACTGTAAAGGACAAAGTTTTAGAGCTTTTTAAGAAACCAAACCGAGGGCGTAAAGGACTCAGTTTTAGAGCTTTTTAAGAAACCAAACCGAGGCAGTAAAGGACTCAGTTTTAGAGCTTTTTAAGAAACCATACCGAGGCTGTAAAGGACTCAGTTTTA
>RDPX01000338.1:786196-798093 GCA_003991215.1 Morbakka virulenta
TAGATGTAAGGAGTTAGATTGGATATTGCCAGAGATCCGACCAAAAACCATTCGACTTCAAATTTGGTTGTCCAGATCCGTCTCAATAACTGCATAAAATTTAGAGCGTTTATCGTGGTAGTTTGCTTGCCTAATAGGAAAAGAGTATAACAAGCCTAGCAAATTAATTAGAATATAACACCTATAGATTAGGTTTCTGTGAGAGTTTAAACTAAACTTTCTCAGAAACCAACAGCGTAGTACACAGCTGCTAATCAGCCTCTCCCATTATTAAAGTTTTACTCTTTAAAATCATAGTATTAATTTACTGCTGAATGAACTTGTGAGGTATTAACCTGAAAGTAAATATTTACAAAGCACGGCTTTATTATTTTTTAGGTGATTCAGTTAGGATTGGATTCACTAGAACGGGACATACCCAGAAGACATGAAAAACGTTCTTGTTATACCCGCAGTTGCAACGAAACCAATCCATGTGATCCCAACTGCCATGTGGGATGCCTAGATGTCTATGGAGATTTGACCTGCATTGTTGACGAAGGACCACCTCTCAATTCTGTATAATCACTCACATCAATTGGCAGGACAGAAAGTAATCTCACTACTTTTTTCCATCCAATTAATCTTAAAATGTAAAGCAAACAACGCCCCAGCTTTGTATGCCCAATATGTTAACTTCAGTACAGAAATTATTCGAAACTTCAGCCTCTCGAGAAGCATATGTATCACATCATTAACAAACAAGGGAATAAACTCAAAAAAAAAGTATTTGTAAAGAGAAATAAAACCAAAAATACCAATCAAAACAGTTTGTTCTCTATTTTCCCTGTACTTGGTCAGTATCTTTGTTGGTTGCTGTGCGCTTGCGTAATAGAGTTTCCTATTTTGTTCTCTTTTCGTTAGGTAAATCGATGTGAATTGCTAGACGTCATTATGCAACTTTTTGGGTGTTCGTGACCCACCCACCCCCAACCCCAGTCTGCTACTATTGGCCAGGGTAGACGTAAAAGAAAGATCTGTATTTGTGTAAAGAATACAAATCAAGTTAAACATCGATTATTTATATGAGTAACAGATCCTGAGCAAACCTTTTAATCTTATTGAAAGTAAAACTAAATATAGTTCACATTGGTGCTAAAAATTTTTATTGTTGAAATAGTAATGGGAAAATTGCTGAACACTCTTAAAATTAGCATTCCAATGTATGTTTCTTAAAGAAAATTTTCTAGTTCATTTGAAAAAATATCGATCCCTTCAACATACTATGGCATTTTGGAACGTAATATATAACCACCCATCTGTTGCTGAACTATAAAGGTATTGATTGGATTCAGTGCGCGGATCGATTCAAAATGGTTACTACTGAGGAGTGACCTGATAAGACAAGGTTAATCTTCCAGTGACCAGAATTGGTTACCACATAATACTTCAATAACATTTGTTATCACATTTTTCATTTGCTGAGATATTTGTCTAAGATAGTAAGCACAAAAGCAATTACTATTCTTCTGTATCCATAAACCAATGCGATTTTCATGCAATTTTTGCGATATACACTCCTTGACCGTGAGCAACAAAGCATCTGTTTCAGGCTTGCCGACATTTAGACCAGTGATATCGTCTGTCGAAGCACATATGCAAAATTGGCTATGCAACTTCCATTTCAGGACCAGTGGTTACCAGACAGTTTCTTGCTGATGTGGTAGAGCTATTTGTGCTGCCACTTGCTCCTATTTGTTTCAACTCTTCTTCTTTACAATATCGCATCATTTCTCTGCTTTGAAACTCTTTTCTCCCTCCCTGATAGCTTCTACTTGTTCCCATTGTGCTTTTGCTTTTGTTGCTCTTGTCTGAGTACTGTTCACTGCTGCCTTTTTTGTTTTTCTCTTCCAATACTTTTGGCAGGATTTCTTCTAAAATCGGTTCCTCCTGCTGGATTTTGGAAAAGTAACCACTTTCTGACGTGTTGATGTCAGAGTCTCTTACTATTTAAAATTATCTTCGTTTAACTCGTCTCACAAAATCTGTAGCAAATAAGATTGTTGCCAAAAGGACAACCTGAATTCCTCCTTTGTTTCAATATATTTAAGAAGATTAATTTTACACCTCTTTCTTTTTGATTGCATTTTCATCCATTTTTTAGCTTGAGTTTCAGCCTGTCAAGCAAAAAATGATGATCCGATATTTCCTAAACTTCATAGCTATGCAAAGTAGTCTGAGTTGTTAATCCAGTAATTGTAGAGGTTTTTTATATGTGGGCTAAAGCTGCTCAAAGGGCACAGGTCGAGAAGTCTCTCTCGGTCATGTCCCTTTTACCGAAATTTTCCTGCCCAACCTTCTCTTTGAGGTCTCCATGCGGAGTTGACGCTTTCAGATCCGTGGCTTTGTCAGAACCGCGGCTTTCACCACACGATTCCATTTATCTTCGAACTGAAGAACTTTGGTTTTATAAAGCTAAGTTCTATTATTCTTTTTTTAACTTTCTTGTAGCTACCATGGCTTTACGGTGTAGCAACACACACCCAATGTCCAACCCTCCTCTTTTCTTATTTGAGCTTTAGACCGACAATACCAAAATTAAATATTTATGTAGTGGTCAAGTATTTTCAGGCATCAGCACTTTTTTACCTAAAAGTGTACACTATACAAGGTAACCTACGTGTCATTTAAATCCGCTGCAGCCATGCTCTAATTACAATGGCATATCATGTCTGGGTTATAGAAGTTCGTATTGTTGCTTCCCTCTTGAATTCCATTTAGGGGTTTTTTCTAATGCATCAACTCCAAAGAAGTAGAACTCTATATCATTATTTTAATTTCTCATCAATTGAGCACATAAATTCTATTATTTTTCTCAGTACGGAGATTTTAAGTTCTGCGTCCTTCATCGTAAGCTTTTTCTCGGAATTGAGTGAACATTCATATAGTCTACATCTGCTGAAAATTCCCGTGACCGAAGCAAGACGAACTGAATTTAATTCTTGGAGTTAAATCAATTGAAAAATTAGTTGTCGAAGTAAACTTGTGGTTTTCATGTTTCGGTAAATCTGGCACTAGTCGACGAAAACAAAGGCACAATTTTTAAAGCATGTGCAGTTTTTGCTTCCATAAAGAAAGAAGTCTTGGACCATGACTGATTACCCTGTTTTGATTCTTTAAGATATTTTTTGAGTTGTACTGGCGCACACCACCACTGCGCTTAATCTTAGCAGGAATTATTTGCCTATCAATTGATTGATGTTTCACAGATTTCACTTTTTGCTTATTCTGGTAAACTAAATGGAAAAAAGGTTTAATTTTGAACAGTTTTTTATTTTGGTTTTCTGAATAATTCTTTCGCTAGTTGTAACGACATGAAAACACAATATCTTTGTGCCTTCTCTCTCTCTCCTCAGTGACATTCTTGAAGATATTTTATGATATCTAAATTTTGCCGTCTAGTACCAGCTGCATTGATTGACAAAGGTCATCATCATTCGTACGCCAACGATTGTCTTAAGATTCACTAGTGTTTCTGTCAAGTGTAGTTTCAGATTCTTGAACACTGTACAGTTTAGTTGGATAAGCAATAATAAGCTCGTTGGCAGTGCCAGTGACAACACTGTCAACTAACCATTTAAGTGGTGTCATTTTTTCTGTATCTGAGCTCGAAAAACTAAATCTTTCTTTAAAAGCAGTGTACAGAGTTGGTAGTTTAGAGGCATTTTCCCATCTGATATAGTATTTTTCAGGTGTTGACTCAATGTAACTGTTGGTGAGAACCAAAATTATCTTGGTTAACCCAAGATTTAGTAATGTGACTAAAATCACTGAAAGCTTTTGTCGGCACAAAAATGGAAAAAGAGGTACTTTCCTCTATTCATTTCATACATCCTGAAAGAACTTACAAGGTTTTCCTTTGAAAACGCATGGCAGGTAGATATAAAAATTAGCACCAACTAATTCCTGCATCATTTTTCAATTTTACTGTAATAAGTAATTTCAATTAACCTGCTTTCTTTGGCTGCGTAATTAGATTTTGATTCCTGACTGAAATGGAGACCAGGGATATTTTCTATTGGCGCACTTGGATATACTTAGGATCAATATTACGGGGTATGATTGTAATATGAAGAATAAAATTAATGAATGAATGACTTGACGTCAAGAGAATGGGGTGGATGACGTATTGGATGTACAATTAACACTGGAATAGATAATGTATTATAATAATAATCATAGAATATCACCCAACTTATTTTTATAGTAAATTTCAAATATAGTATATTTATTATTATATTAGTCATTATAATGATATAATATTTAGTTTTAGTTATGTTTACTTTATTTATCATGTATCATAACTAATACATAACATGACCAATGTTAGTATTCAAATTATATATATATATATATATATATATATATAATACGAGAAAATAAATTAATCAAAAAATGAATTGCAAAAATTCGATGAATAAAATTGAAAATTTGGCAACAGTAGCACAACAAACATACCTTAATATTGATGTATGATAGCTAATTTAGGATATAGAACTTTTTAATTCTTCCGGTTTGTAGGTTGAAGAGAAATACGAAACCTGATCCCTTAATAATCTTTCTTAGGCTCCTGTTAATTGGTGGTTAAAAGGATAGACATGCATTTGAATAAAACTACTCTCATTTTTCTTTAAAAGTTCCGTTTTATACATAAAATAGAGCACAGTAACAGCTGCTTAAATATGCTATTTCATTTCTTGCTTTCCTGTAAACTGTACTATTATAACTCCCTAATTTTAATACCGATTTTTTTGCCTTGGTTCATCAGTCCTTAATTTACCGTCAAAATAAGGACCTAAGCTAGGATGGGTTGATAAACACTACAATTCAGCAGAAAACCAAGCAAGCGTTATTTTATTTGGTCACTTGCCTCTATAAAGCATGAACGAGATATTGAGCATGCTCATAAAATAACTACTGATGGTATTTTAAATATAGATTTTAAGGGTGGGATTGTTGAAACGGAACTTTGGAAGATTTGCACAGTTCCCAATTTAACGAGGTTTGTTCACAAAAATTTACAGTATGACACAGCCTTTTGATACCAAACATGATCAAGATATCTTTGAGTTATTCGGACCTTTTGCCAACTATGATTGTCTCCTCGGCGTATTTACGGTCCGCTTCGGTGTATTCTAGAGAAATTCCTAATGACATTTGTCAGCTGAGAGCAACTGTTGCAGCTGAAGAAATTTGAAGCTGTGTTGCATATATGACGTCTTTCGTTGTTGATAGTAAGCCACTCAGAGTCTTCGCCAAATACATGGATGCATCTCTCACCAATGCTATACAAGTAAATAAAACCAAGAATAATCCCACATTACCTCAGATATTTGCTATAAAGGTAGCAGTAATAAACCATGTCTCCACAACATCTTGCAACTCGACAACGTTCTATGGCCTTCTTGAAAAAATTTGATACCATTGCCTGTCTGGGGATGGGTCTAATCCCCTTTGCTGTCTCCCCAGATGCTTTATTGACGTCGAAGTCAAAATGCTCTTGAATACATAGGTTGATTGCTAGTGTACTGCATTTTGTTTCATGGCATACCGATGTTGCTCTTTAATTAACAAACCGAGAAACTATAATGAATCTAGGACCGATAGCCTTTTGCAGATTATCAGACTAACTTTTCAGCTTAATGCCTGATAAGTATTGATCGACTAAATGAAGTGGCGTACACAAGGATCTGTCTACGAAATCTTTTGCAAGGACATAAAAAAAATATGTAGCCTTAAAACTTTTTTGGTCTTTAGACAAACCTATACAAGATTGATTGGTATATTCTTGTGCAATCCTTCTTCTACAGTTAATGAAATCGAACGACAAACACATAGTCACAAACAAATAACCCTTGTAGAATACCTTTCGTTAATGGGTCTGACGGTCGGTCGGTGACGGTACAGTCAATTGTTGGTAGCTGCCAAGTAGTCGTCATGTGTTATATAAGCCACTGCCATGCTTTCTTGTTTTCCGCCAATTTTGTTCCCTTTTCGATTGTCATTCCTGTAAATGATGTTATGCTGTCTATCCATCGAGACTTTTGTTGTCCTTAGCTTCTCGTTCCGAAACCATGCCCTACACGACTTTGTTAATAGAAAACAGAAACGATGAATATCAACCTGACTGACCATCTTTTATCAAGTACAGGAAGAGTTCGATGTTTAGACCAACTACTGAAGTGAAGATCAAAGAGAATTTGTGGATTCAATCTCTTATAGGGAAGCGCATTATAAACTATGACAGATCAAGTCGATTTTTTATCACTGTCACATTTCTTTGCTTAATGGTGAACAACCTAGTGAAGTATAAACACCTGTTTGGCATCCGGTGACTCAAGCCTGCCCAATAGGGAATAGGGGCTCTTTAGTCTTAATATCACTCCAATCACCATAGGGTTCCGTTTGTCAGGATGCTGGTAAAATTTTAGGTGATGGTTTCGACCAAGTCTTTCTTTTTCTATGACACTTTCAATCAAACTAATCTTTCCCCCCACCCCACCCCAAGACCAGGGAAAACTTTAGTAATCAGAAGGTGCCAAAGAACCTCCAGATCCTAAACTAATTCCATATTTGAGAAAGTAGACTGAATATGTGGTAGTACTGGCTCTAAATAGACCTCAAAACAACGTTTCTTTTCAAACAAAGCTCTCTCTTTAGCTTTTAGTAATGTCAGAGCTAATTGTTTTTATTTTCTACGAAAGGTTTTTTTCATTCTGACTCTTCTGAAATCATGACGCTTTACGAGACAAACCTGAATGACAGTGCTATTTATAGTGACATCTTTGTTGATGCCCATATATGTTTGTTGCAATCAGACTCTACAGTTTATCTTCATGGTTGTGTGGTCTATGCTACACAGGATCTACCGGCAGTGGCAGTAAAAGAACTTGAATCTAAACCTTAGGCTTTCATGTTCTTTAGATTTTCTCGTTTTAGGGCATTTGTTACCTATTTTTCTTGTTTATCAGACCCATGCAATGAGACTACTCTAAGCAGGCATCATACTGCAATCGTGGTTTTCTTTGCTGGTTTCAATCTTCATCATATAAGCTCATTGACTCATTCTAAAAAGGTTGACAGACTTGGAAAAGATACTTTCTATTTCGCTCTGGCTTATATCTTACACAAATAACTGATTTTTCCACAATATTTTCTTATTTAGACTCAGGAGAGCCTTCTCATTTAGACCATTTCCTGACGTCTTTTCTTGAACATTGCACAATTTCTTCTTTACTTCCTTTCAGATCTTATGACCATGTTGTTGTAACTGTAGATGTTGGGGCAACTTTTTCAAATCTTGTTGACAAGCCACCTCATTGTAGGACTTTAAATGCTATAAGACCGAGTTTGGATGAATTGCATCCATTTCCTGGGGATATTCCTTGTGATTTAGGCTTTGGCAGGTAATTTTCTTATCCAACGACTGAATTTACAATGGATTCAGGCTAATATTGAAACATTTTTACCTGGTCGTAGTTAAACTTAATTATCTTCCACGGTTTATTGATAATTGCTCTTCTGCTACTGTTCGTTGCAATTATTTCCATGTTTAGTTTCAACGTGATGGAACGTATGCATTTCGGGTTTCTTTCCAACAGGCTAGCAATGCTTTCAAAAGAATAATTTTTGCTGCTAAATCTTGCTACACTGAGGGAGTTTGTGAATCTTTTTTCCCCCAAAGACTTCGAAAGGAAGATTTCTGAAAGACATACAATTGTATTTTTTTAATTTGGAAAGTCTACTATTTCTCCACTTTTTGATGGTGTTGGATTTTCTATGTCCTCTAGGGAAAAGGACATCTTTCTTTTTTTATTAAAACATTTTAATCTTTGCTTTCGAAGTCTTTCTTCACCTGTTCCTGAAATGTTTCTAATAATTTTCCTGTCTTCTAGAATGCAGATGGTCTCTTTGTTGTTGGCAAATCTCTCCTTGTAATTCTTCTTCATGGCATTAGTAAGGTCTACAGACAACTTTTTAATAACGCAGAAGTTGAATTTTTGGAGAACCTAGGTCTCTTTTTTGGGGGGAGGAGAGATTTAGAGGACCACATTTCACTGATAACCATTTGACTGTAATCACAAATCAGATTTTTAGGCTTATGGCTAAATTTGGTGACCGAAGTACTATGTAGCCAGTAATATTTCCAAAGGATTTGCTAAGGTTTAGCACTCCGGCTTGCTTCATAAGATTTCTGGCGATGGGATTTGTGGAAGGGCTTTTGGTATCATTTAGAGCTTTCTCCTAAATCGTAAAATGTGTGTCACATTGGACGCCATTGCATCTGATGAGTATTCCGTCAACGCTGATATTTTACAGAGTTATATTTTTGGTCCAATCATTTCGGTTTTACATCATTGATATTACTGCACTTTGCTTCAGTTCAACATCTGTGCTAATGACACTACCTTTACTAGGGACTGGACACTAGCTGTCTCTCTTGGTGCCACACGAAAAGGGCTTTGGCGACGTATGAAATTACTAAATAGAAAATAGCTGCCTTCGATTAGCAGTGTCAAATAGTCCTCTTATGTCCTTGATGCCCGTGGATTTCATTAGTTGATCAAGGAAGGGCCACCACTGTCCCACACGAGCCTTCTTTCCTGGGATTCTTCCTGACAAGCAGAGATGTTCGATTTGTTGTTTTCTGATGATATTGCCAACATAATTTGCTTGTCTTTTTATGAGAATCTTAATGAGGTGGCGTTCTTCTCCAATCCTTTGCAGAATACTTTCGTGCTCTATGTATGAGACTCGAAGCATTCTTCTGTAGAACCACATTTCAGCCGCTACTACGTTCTTGGTTGTAGTGGCATTCATGGTCCAAGCTTCGCAGCCGTAAATCAGCACCGACCACTAGCTAATTCTGTAGGAAAAGGTTTAACGAGGAAAAATTGAAGGGGACCAGTCATTTCTTGTCATTGACCAAGATCATCACCATTCGCTTTCTTCGCCTTAGGCAGATTGCGCATCAATATGCGATAACTCTCTCCATAAATTTCTGTCTTTGACTACGGTGTTTAATGACATCAGGTTTCGTCCAGTCCAATGGATAATGTTGTCGCGCCATCGTTTTGGTTGTTTTCCTCTACTTCTTCTTCATTCCACCATACCCTCTAGGCAGATTTTGCTTACGCCCAGAGTACAGCGTTTGGTGTGACCGTAGAGCTTCAAGACCCTAGAGTTAATTGTGGATTTGATAGTAGTGAGTTTTGTTGTATGAAGAAGGTCCTCAATTCGCGTATGATCAGACAGTCCTCTGTTTGTAATGAATCTCATCATATGATTTGGGAAAACGACAAGTTTTTGCAAGGATTTTGAGGTCCAATTGACACACTCCAGTCCATAGAGAACTACCTGTAACACGTAGGTGTTGAAGATCTTCGATTTTAGTTTACATGATATCCTTTTCGGGGTCAGCGTTTCTTTATTTTTGTTAAAGGCCGCCCATCCCAGGTCGATGCGATGTTGGACAGCGACAATTCCGTCATTTCTAGAGGAGAGTTTATGTCCTAGGTAAATATATTCAGTTACTTGAGAGATTTCATTGTTATCAATGATAAGATGGAGAATTGTGTTGATTTTATCAGTTGTCATGCACTTGGTTTTGGAAGCATTAATTTTAATTTGCAGTTCGCAACGTGATTTACTTATAACAGCAATGTCATCTGCGTAGCTCAGATTGGAAAGGGTGTGACCGCCAATTGAGAAACCAGATGTGCATTCATTTTCAATTTATAGCACGAGTGCTGCAAAGACGATGCAGAATATAATAGCAGATAGCACATCATCATGTTTTACTCCTTTCAGAATGTCAGTACATCGTGACGTTCCAATATCTGTTTTGATATATGCCTTTGAGCGGTCATATGATTGTTACAGAAGGTTGATGTATTTTTTGTTGATCGATGTTTTCTCTATTAGTCTCTACAGGCAGGAAAGTTTGATACTGTCAAAGGCTTTCGTAAAGTCAATGAAAGTAATATGGACAGGATTGTTAAATTCTACAGACTTTTCTATTACTTGTTACAGGGCTAATATTTGGTGGATGGTTCCTCTGCTACGTTGGTACGCCGCTTGTGTTTTAGGGAAAGACGCATACAGGTCTACTTTGGTTCGGGTTGCAATTATGTTAATGAAGAGTTTGTAGACGTGGCTTAGTAGGCTTATCGGGCGATAATTGCCACAGTCAAGTCGATTATCTTTCTTGTAGATCACAACAATGAGAGTTATCTTGAAAAGTTGTGGTACTGTTCCTGTTGTTAGGATGCATTTGAATAGGTATTGTAGTGCATTGAGGAGAGGTTCACCGCCAGATTTTATATACTCAGAGTGTATATGATCTAGACCTGCGCTTTTCTAATTTTTCAGGTTGCTGATGGCAGAGGATATTTCATTTTTTAAGGTCGGCTGAATTTCTTCAGAAGTCGAGTTATCGATAGCGATTTGGTTTAGGTTGTCGAAATACAGTTCTTCATAGAACTCTGCCCAGCATTCGAGAATCTCATCTTTGTTGATTAGAACGGTTCCGTTTCTGTCTTTGATACCCCAACTTATGGCTTTAAGTTTTGCGTTAAGCTTTCTTAATGCAGCGTGATACATTTTGTGTGGTGGGAGGTTATTGAGTTCTTCAATTCTACTCTTAATATGGTTCAACCGATCCTTTTTCACAAGTTTCTTGGATTCAGCTTTTGCAAACTTATATTGCATAGATAACGAATCATTTTCTTTTCTGATTTTGTGCTTGTCAGGAAAGAAGCACCATGGACAATGATGTTTGCTGATGACATCGTGCTGTGCAGCAAGACAAGGAATGAGGCTGAAGAAGAACTGGAGAAGTGGAGAGATGCCCTAGAAAAGAGGGGAATGAAAGTCAGTAGAGCAAAAACAGAATACCTTGTGTTAAATGGGAGAGAGAATGACAAAATAACTTTGGACGGATCAGATGTCACAAAGGCTAATGACGTCAAGTACCTGGGATCCACAGTGCAGTATGATGGGGGATGTGACAGGGAAGTGAAAAAGCTAATACAGGCAGGATGGAATGGGTGGAGGAAGGTAATGGGAGTACTGTGTGAAAGAAGGCTATCACCAAAAATGAAAGGAAGAGTTATACAGGACAGTAGTGAGACCAACTTTGTTGTATGGGCTTGAGACGGTAGCAACAACAAAGAAACAGGAAGCTGAGTTGGAAGTGGCTGAGTTGAGAATGCTGAGGTGGTCGCTTGAAGATTCAGATTGAAACAAAGAGAGGCAAGACTTAGATGGTCTGGACATGTGATGAGAAGGAAGAGAACTATATCGGAAGAAGAATGTTAGAGATGCATCTGCCTGGGAGGAGAAAAAGAGGAAGACCAAGGAGACGTTACATGGATGCACTTGAAGAGGACATGAGGGCGTTGGGAGTGAGAAGAGAGGACGCTGAGGACCGTACCAAATGGATCCGCTGTGGCGACCCATGACGGGAGCAGCCGAAAGAGAAATAAGAAGAAGAATAAGAAGTGCTTGTTAGAGATTGCTAGTTTAGTTTGCTGCGAAATCCATTCTAGACTGGGTTCGGTGATCCTTGGCAGTGTTTCTTTGGAGGCATCGTTTACACTGTTGCATATGGTGTTCTATGTGTTATCCTGTTCTGATTCGAGAGCAGTAAAATGGTTCTGCAACATTATTTGGAAGCGAGCAGTAACTTCTGGTTGCTTGAGTTGCTTTATGTCAGTTTTTGGAATAGATGTTTTCCTTTGTGGCCAGGAGAAACTCAGTCTAATTTTGGCACGTATCATGCAATGGTCTGATATGTCGGGGAAATTTAGTGCGGAACTGTCTAGAACATTTAGTCTCGTTGATGGTTTTCTTGAAAG
>RDPX01000338.1:803244-814224 GCA_003991215.1 Morbakka virulenta
TTTTTTACTTGCTGACATGAATGGTGTCTTATTCACTGCAGACAATTTTGTCTTGCATGGAATAAATGACTAAAAAATGAAAAAATTACCAGAGAAAGCGACATTATATAATCAGAATACAGGAAAGAAACTCAAGGAGAAACCCTGATAAATTTCCCTTCAGAGTGTGCAAGGTTTTTTTATGAGTATGCTGTTTCCAAATAAGGGTCCAATCAGACTGATGAAAAATTATTTCAATCTTTGAAACGGAGTATCTTCAATTAGCTTTTTAAGCTTAGGAATATCTTTTTGATGGTGGTACTCGGTTCACCTTTTATACCAGATTTTACAACGACAGCAGACATTCTGTGCAAACTAGCAAAAGAAGACACCCCTTTCGTCTGGGAAATATATCCTATTACTTAAGAACGTGATATCATATATATGAAGAGGATTTTGAAGTATGTTAAAGTTAAAAAATATATTTGCACTTTATTAAATTATAACAGTACCAATGCCATCTAAGGGCAACGATTACATGTCTACCGAAGGATTTCCCGCTTGATTTCCCGCCTGATTTCCCGCCTGATTTCCCGCCTGATTTCCCGCCTGATTTCCCGCCTAGGTTTTGGGCGCTTGTATCACCAGATCCTTTTTGTAGCCACATCTTCCACTGAATCCTTTTTGAGAGAAGCATTCCTAGCTAAGAATGTGTCAAAGCTGGAGGTTAAAAAGTTAGATTAGTCTGATTAGCAGATGATAAAGCGTTAGTTCCAAATACTGGAAACGGTCTTCAGAACGTCATAAGCCAGCTAAACAATGTGCTGTAAAATCACAAAATGAAGAGCAATGTACAAAAAATCACACCCCTTTCAAGTAAAAACAACACGGTTAAAGTGACGTTCCTAATTAACAGGCAGATTTAGTAGGTTTTTAGATTCAAATCTCAAATTTTGGAGTAACTTTTTAGATTTAAATATTTGGGTACCATCCTGACTGACGATCGTAACTTCAAGGACGACATAAGTACCATTTTCAAGGAAAAGAGCACCACTGACAAGGAGGACCGGAAAGTAGGGGTGATAAAACCCTTGTTCTGGAGTATTTTGCAGTACCGGACGCAAATTTGGACTCTGAAAAATCAAGCTTCTGGAAAGTTGTTAGATGTGATTCTGAAGGGAGATGGAGAGGATAATATAGACAGAGGTGTGCAACGGTCTGTAGGAAAAGAAAAATGAGTACTGTACGTCATCTAAAGAATGAAAAAGAACTGGACTGAGAATGTGCTGGGGCGTATAGGTATAGTTAGAGACGTAACTGAAGGAGGAATGGAAGGTCGTAAATCATAGTGAAAAAGAAGGATGGCTGGTCAAAGGAACAGTAAAGAAAGGAAAGGGCATATCACAGAGGCCTGTGAAACTCTATGAGTTGGGATCTATCACCACATGGATATTCTACCCCATTAACAGTACTTCAGTGAATTTTACAAAGTTGAATATTAAAAGGCAAACAAATCGGCGGATAAAAATACTTTTCCATACCTATTAAATGATGAACAGGAGACCCACAGAATATGGTATTATGAACGGAAGCAAATGTAGTAAGGAAGCTATATTTAACTTCTTCTAAGTACTATCCTAAACAAGTAAGCTTTTTTCTTGAAGAACCCTATATAACTCTTCCTTTGCCTCAACAAACGCAATAAATTATTTTTTCATTTCTTCCCAGAATCCGTTTTGTAATTATCTTTACTCAAATATTGTACATATATCAACTCTTTCGTACCTGAAAAAAGACCTAAATATAATCAATCATTACAATAGCTTCCATTATATATTCGGTTACTTTCTCTAGGGATTCCCAAGCTAAGTTACTTTAGCTTTATTCTTCATTAGCTAGTACAGCGTAACATATCAGTCAATATTGTGCTGGAAAATTGTTTACACGTTACCCATTTCTCATCCTGATTGTATTCTCACTTCCTTCCTCATTTTTTGACGTATCCTTTAATCAGTAGAGTCCATATCGATCGTGCATGTCCACAATTCTTAATCTGACTTTTAAAATGTCTTGTGTGATTCTTTCTGTAGTCTCCTGAACAAAGTTACTTCACTTTTATTTTTAATTTACTTCATATAAATTTTTTTCTACCTGAGCTCCCTTTTACCCTGCTTTTCTAACTTCATAGAATTTTTTTATTGTCTCTTTTTGCTTCTACCTCTGAATATTACTTCCCAGTTGATTCAATCTCAGAATATGTAACTATCTTCTTGCCATTCTTCTATTTGTATTATATTACATCTAACTTTGCTTATTTTCGTCTTTCTATCATCTGTTTCCAAACATTTCTTCTTCATATACAATTTATTGTTTCACCACCATGTTTCTTATTTACTTTTTTCCTGGCATTGAGCTTAGCTAGTTTCCTCAACTATAAAAACCAAGGTTTTTTGCATGTGTAATTCCATCAGTAATACTAACTAACCTCCGTGTCTTCTGTGAGCCCTCTTTACCTGTAGATCTGAATAGTTTGTTACTTTGTTCTTTTTTGAGCTCTCAGCTCCATATCTTGTATCTTTCTTTGTTGACATTTTTTCTTATCATTGGTTTAATTTTTTTTTATCCCTATCAGAACTCGGCATTGTGATCAGCTGCTATCATTTCGCCAAGTATTTTCTTGTATTCCGTAACGTTTTTGTTGTTACTTCTTCTCATTTATATATAACCGATTTATGTGAAATAATTTATATTGTGCATTACAAATTAGTTCCCTTCTTCGGAAATTCAGTCTTACAAATACTGATTTCAAGATTAGGAAAGGCTTTATCAGTCTTCTTCCAATATATTTTTTCATACTATAACCGCATCCATCATGTACATGAGCAACTCTAAATTATTTCCAATGTGTCTATTAACACTAACTCTCACTTTAACTCCAGACTCATAGGATATGCTTACTAAACCTTCAAATTTTTTTGCGAAAGGTTTTTAAAAGGTGTGTATAGACTGACCTTGTCTATGACGATCCCATTTCTGTTTTTCCACCACTTTATCGGCAAGACTTGTTTTTAAGATGATTTCAATGTTGCAGCTTGGTGTGGAGTTTCTTTTCAACAGCAGAACCATTTATGCCTTTCTGTAAACACTTAAACCCTGCCTCCTTTCAGCTTGGTTTCCCATCGATATAATGCTTGCGTCTTTCTCCTTTTTAAAATCTTCAGGAGCCTGAAACATTGTGTTGACTGTGTTGACAAGTGATAACTCTATATTTCCTTTTAATTTTTCAGTCGCATCATCTGCTGATCTGCGATACCCAAGCTGCTTATTCATAACCACCATCATAAACTACAGTTTTCAGTACGACATATAACAAATGTGTGTGTGTGTGTCTGTGTGTGTGTAATTATTTACACGTTTCTTAGGTCAAAATGACTTTCATAATTAGTTTCTTAAGACTAGAGGTGTGAATTTATTACATTCAGTGGTAAGCAGGAAGAAAACTTCAAAGCCTAAAATAGCCAATTGTGAAAATATCTAAAGCAAAAAGAATCAAGACGAGACTGCTGTCGTACTGATGTTGGAGACCAGCTGGGTTTTGCGACAGCTTAGCTTTCTTCGCATTTTTCTAGTGCTTAAGCCTCATTTTCAACTTTCAGCCAAGTTAAACGAGAGAGAGGTCAATTTCGGTGCTTTGTTTTCTTGGGTTCTTTTTTGTTGCTTTTGAAGCTTTTTGCTTTTTAATTAACTTTCTTTTTTCCTTAGGTGGTTCTCTCATCAGAAGTTTTGGAAAATTAGAGAAGACTGATGGTATTACAAAAAGATTCAGGCGAGGGCTGATAGAGAAAAGCAAAACATATAAAGACAATGGTTTCCATAGTAATTGGAGTAAAACTCCTACAGTGGTTGAATGACACTTGCATGAATTGACCTAGATGCGTTCGATTTGTAGTGCGTAATCTTTATTTCAGGAGTAATAACACCACCCGGTGTGTTTGTTTTTATCTTCTGAATATGTTGTACTTCTAAACAAGTTCTACATCGCAGATATTTTGTTATGTTTTAATCAAAGGTACTCCTATCAGAGATATTTAGATATTTACGCTTATATAGTCTTACCGGCATGTTAAGTCATGAATCTAGCTTTGAAAGAATCGCCGCAGCACCGGAGAATTTCTTGTCACGTTGTATGAAGAAGTTTCATAGCACAAACATCTATTTGTGGAAATTCAAGATCCAGATGCTTCTTGAAGACAAGTATTTTTGTTAATAGTTACTGATGAAGAAATTGAGCCTATTAGAGATGGAGCTGGTGATGCATGCAAGAAATTCCAAAGCCTGGAAAGAAAAACTCTTACCACGATTCTTTTATCTTTGGGAGAAAGCCAATTACCGTTGGTAGGCAATGCAAAAACGACCAGGGAGGCTTAGCTTAAATTGCAATTCCATCATGAGATGAATCCATTTGTAAATCAATCATTTCTTGGAGAGAAATTCATTTCTACTGCTATGGGAGCGAATAGATTAATTGATCATAGCAGCAAACTAAAAGCTCTAGCTGAGCGTTTGGAGTCAGAAAGGAAACTATTTCAGAGGAGGATCAAATTTCTACCCTGTTGTTAAGTCTTTCTCAGACGTACTTAAATTTAATCATTCTATTTAAGTCTTGGGCAGATACTTTGACAGTGGATTTGGCTGTAAATAATAGGCTACCGCCTATTCACAGCAAAATCCAATGTCAAATAGAGCTAAATCTATTGTCAAATGGGCAAAACCAGTTGTCAAAAAAGGTTCAACAATAAATCAGCATACATTTGATTCTTTTGAGGATGCTCTGATAAACCCAAGAAATTCCATGTTGAAAGGCTCAGCGAAAGCTGGCCAAAAAGACAGCTGGTACATGGTTAAATTGTAATCAAGCAAAGCATTTCGCTCGAGATTGTTAATTTTCAAGATCAACTCGTAAGAGCCATAACCAGTCAATGTTGTCTCAGTCACACAAGATGGTGACAGTGAGAGATCAAGCTTTTCAAATTTTTATTGGTCCCAAAGTAAACGAGCGGGATTGATTCCTGGGCATCTCAACATAATCCAGGATTGTCATACTCCTATTAGGCAGAGACAGTTGCTATTGTACTATATTTCAGAAATCGAACTTTTGATATGTACATTGACACGAACTGATGGAAAAAAATTTTTTTCGTATAGTGACGTCAAACGAAGAAATTAGGATTGTGCTTGAGCACATTCCAGATCGATTGAGATAGGAACGTGTGTTGTTTGGAATGTACCTGAGAACACGACGAATGTCTATATAAGGTAGCATTAGGGCGTATAATCTATTGTTCTAAAACTAGATTGTCTGGTCAAATTATGTATAAATGAGGGTCAAAATTTGGGACCCAACGTCTAGATTTTGGAGTAGAATTTGAACGAGATTATGATTGGAATTTGAAGAAGAAAATCTATATTCGATTGAAAGCAGTTTTAATATCTACGTCGTGACGATTTATAAGAAGATTGAGACACTCATAATTGGAATTTATATATATGGGCCAATATCGAAATCTTGTGTATGGCTATTTTTGGACTGTACCAGAGAGTTTCCTAAGACAGAAATAAAGTGAGTCACTGCTAAAGGTGCTCTGTTGTGACCCTTGCATGCACATTATTAAGAACAAACGTGTGAAATTGTTATGCTTATTCCTGCAAGTATGTATTTATTAGTTACATTTTGACTGGGAAGGCATATAACTTGAATGTTCAAAAAAAAAACATTCGAGTCTAGAGATGAGATACTTAGAGAAGATTAATGTTTTCGACGAATGGGAAAGCATCAACCAAAGGAGAAGATGAGAATTACATATGTTCCCACTGAGTCTAAATTAGAACTAAAGAGAATCCAATTGACAGTAGCGAAATTGCATATGTGTTAGGAAGGACCGTGGACAGTGAGGAAGCAAATGTGTTAATTTTAGGACAATTCAGTAGAATGTCGAGGTTTCATGATAGATAAAAGGCGACAGAATATCAGTCGCACTTTCTTTCTGGTTTGAGTGTAGACCGTTAAGGTATTCTAACTGAACCAAGGAAAGTTGTAGTACTTTTGACAGCAAAGCTAGAATCTGAAAGTGAACTAAGCTAGATGAATGTAATGAATGAGGAACATAAATTACTTGTGAAAAATAAGAAATAAACATTTGCAGAGTTACCACAAGAACTTCAAGCAGCAGACCGCAGATGGGTGTTTAACATCAAACAGAACGCTAATGGTACAGTACACATGTACGAAGCGGTATTAGCTCTCACAGCAAATTCCCAAGAAAGAGGTCTAGATTATGACGAAATATACCAGTCACCAGATTCATCTCTATTCGTACTCTATTAGTAATTTCAAATCATTTTAATTTAGGACTTCACCAAATGAATATTCTGATTAACTTTTTAAATGATGAGCTCAGAGAAGAGATTTTATGGAACAACCAGAGGGATACATTGAATATGGAAAAAGACCATTTGATGTGCAAATTGAACAAGTCAATTTATAGATTAAAACAGACAACTAATTGTTAGTTTGCAACTATCGATAGCTTTGAGAAAGAGAATGGATATGTAAATTCTAAAGCAGATACCTACGTGTTTACAAAACAAAAGAAGAGGGCTTGATTTTCAAAGGTTTGCACGTAGATAATTTGTTGCTGATGTCAAGCAGTGTTACTGTGCTATGGAGTCAGAAAGAGATTATACAGAAAGAGGTTGACATGATAGATCTAAAGGACCCAATGATTGTCAAGGCTGGTCATTCAGAAAGGTAAAGAGAACAGGATCAATAGATATGGCCAAAAATCCAGAGTTCCATGGTAGTACAAAATATAGTGACATAAAGTACCATTTTATTTGTGATAATGTTTAATGTAATGATATGAAATGAAATAAAGCTTATATTTAACGATTCATGTCATGGTGGATGCCTTAACTAATCATTTTAAAATCAATATTTAAGCATTTGACATCGATGGTGAAGATAGCTACAGCTGTGTAAACACTTCTGTGAAATTATAGACACCAAATATAGGCTCTATTGAACTTAAATCTCTTATTGAATATTGTACTACCATTATTTTTTTATCGTCAAGTATACTTGAAACATTACAAATGTTGCTTATTTTGGGCTATAGCTAAACAGGTTGTCCTTGTATTTTTACGTGGGAGAAAAAGCAAAACTTATAAAAACAATGGTTTCTATAGTAATGGGAGGAAACGCTGATTGGTTAATTGACACTTGCAAGAATCGTCATAGTTGCGTTCTATTGCATTACGTATTCGGCACTCCGTGCCTTGTAACACTACCCTCTATGTGCTTTTTTTGTTCTAATTATAGTGTACTAAGTAACAAGTCTTACGCTGCAACTATTTTGATGTATTTTAGTCGAAGCTACTTCTAATTCATTAATCAGAGCAGACCTGGGTGGAACCTTTTAATCAGTCATAAGCAAGTGGTCCCTAAAGACGTAAGTGTACTTTGAAGGCTCCTATTTCCAGTGTCTCACTGCTGCAACCCACAAGTTTCCTCTCTTTTCATTTTCATGACAGTAGAAAAATGCCAGTTGTGTCTGAGCAGTGTCTGTGACACAGTACTTGAAACTGTGCACGTGATCTGAATGGTTTTTTTTGGACCATGCCATTCTCTTCTTGGGTAATGTCCCTATTCTGCTAATATACAAAATTACCAAATTTGGGACTTGTAAGATGCTATAGGATATATCTTTATTGTACAAAGAAATACAGAAACCTGAAAAATTCTTGATTTCATGGACTCATTGAAAGTAATTAATATAGGAGCATTATCATGTCGTGAGCCGTAAGCTTTTTCCAAACTGTTGAGAGATACTTCTCCTATCGTCAGGCTGCATGGAGTAACCAGCCACAGTTGTTTTATATTTTCACAGTGAAAACGTACGTGATTACATTGATCAAGATTTTTTGCAGGAGTACAAGTTCTGCAACAGTACTTATTTGGTAAACTTCATTACACAATAAAGAATCCAGGCATATGAAATCATGGTCGGCTTTGATGTCACGCTATTACACACAATTATCCCAATCAATGGAATCCGATGAGTCGTTAAGGATCACCTTAAATACGATGTTTTAACGTCATTAAGAACTGTACAAAGCCATTCAGATATCCTGAATCTAAGACGAGTACTTCTTACCATTACATTCTTCCTCTTTTCTAATGACATCTACATCAAAACCAGTGTATTCTTTGGACACCTTAAATCTTCTGTGCTGGCTGAAAAAACTCATGCAGCTCTTCGAAGAGACAATAGTATCCACAGTAGACCCAGGGTCCACCTCCTGCGAAGAATACTTTAATACGTTTTTGCATTCATCAAATGAAGTTTGACCACCCATTACATACATCAATATTCTGCACTCAAACACCTTACTCACCACGAAGACCGACCAAGAAGGACAGTTTCCTTGACAAGCCAGTTAAAAGACGGAACCAGATTGCACCATCAATCATTCCAAATGGATCAGTATTTCAGTAATGCATTACACCATGTAATCACAGCTCTTGATAGTGTTAACACCACCCTGTTTTGAAAAGTAAGAGATGCTATTTGAAACCCATAAAATCTTAGAAAAGAAGATACCTTTAGAAGGTTCTCCTGTTCGATGGATAACCTGCTTGATCTAATTGTCCTTTTCACTTCATGGGTCATAGGTGACAGACGTCGATTTCAATACTAGCACCCTATGCCAAGCAGTTTCTGTCTGTAATGTCACATAAAGCAAGTAAAGGGCACCAATTGCATATAATATGTAACAAAAAAAATATAAAAACGTTTGTAAAACATTGCAAAAGCTATAGCTTTTCTGTGATGGTAAAAAGGAAGTTTGCAGATAAGATCAGCACCAATATTTTAACAATCGAACTGTAGACTGCGGTAATCCATTCCATAAGTTAGGAAGAACCGCAAGCCACCACAAAGGCTTCGACAAAGGCTGGAAAACTCACAACGACAGACACCAGCTGTCCTTGCGTAAATGTGCTGAAAATAGAGGGGAAATAAACTGCAGTAAAAAATATCGCTGAAAACTCCGTCATTCCATTTCGCTAATTCAAACTTGTGAGTTAATCAACTAATAGTCATTGTGGTCGTCATTTACAACTCTACATATTATACCTATGTCAGTATGAATTTTCAATCGAATGTAGGACTGACGAAAAAGCTACATTGTCACAGAAAAAGCCTTAGTCTAGAAACTAACAATTAACTATTACTCTTACTTGCTGTTCTCAAAATTATTAGACCTAGTCCACCTGAGAAGACATTATTTTTAAAGTCTCTGAGAGAACTGAGACGTTTTCAGCAAGAGAAGTCGTTTAAAATTGCCGTGGAAAAATTGTTCGATATTTTGATGCAATTCTAATCAAATTGGTGTAATGAAGGTTCCTTTAGACCATTAAGATTTTAATAAGAAATGTGAAGAAAAATTGGTCAATATCAAGAGTAAATTTATCTTGATAGAACATGGCCTGAAAGGACATTGAAAACAGTAAGATTCACATAACCAAAGTGCATTTTTAAAGGCAGTCGGAACATCATCAATTAATTATGCTTTTTTATTACGTCTTTGGTTAGTTTCCATTTTTATTTTCTTTTAAACATTTAGCAGTGTACTTAATATTTTTTGTTTTGAGTCAGATTTGGACGGTAGATGAGAAGACACAAAAAGGGAAGCTATAAACAGCAATAGGAATGTTTACTTTATGAAGAAATAAGTCAAAAAAACCTTACTCCTTCCAATTAATGGAAGAAATCTCCCAAAAGGATAGAGCAAATAAGCCTGTATCACTAAAATCCAAAACACATCCGAAATTACATTCATGGAGCTACAAATTACTGCCGGAATGTTAGTAGACCTACCCAGGCAAATTTAAAGCAACTTTAGTCATTAAAGTAGCCATCTGTGAAAGGTTTGCAACAAATTAGCACCAGCATAATTTCTCTAAGTAAATAAGGGTAAAAACGTGTTAGAAACGTATCAAGTAACCTGGGTATGCATCAAACGAAAGAGCAATTTTTCTGCTGCAAATTTTCAATTGTAAACGAAAAACTAAATGTAAACTTTGGCAATTCAGACTACCCAACATCAAAAGGTCGGCATGTCTTCAGGTTTGTAAATAAAACATAGTCACTTTTTGAAACTTAAATAATAGTAAGAATTTGTTACCATAATATATTATATTAAATAAGGCTTCGTACATTTTCATTTTCAAAGTTAATGAGGTTGACGTTATTGATTATTTGCAGCTTCACTATGAGCCGCATTATTTGTTACGTTTTGATTTTGACCGTCTCCATTATTGAGATTTTGTTTGGACGTGATATATATATATATATATATATATATATATATATATAGGTAAACAAACAAACAAAAATAATAGTTGTATAGATGTAAGAGCTTTATCATGTCATGAGTCCTAAGCTTTTTCTGAGCTACGTTTCGAGAGATATTTCTCCCATCGTCAGGCTGTGCAAAAATGATAGAGTTCCTCGGCTACCATTTACAGTGCCCGTTGAAAATCCAGAGCGAATATAGAAGGTAAAAAGAGAAAATTCAAAACTTGCGTATAGAACTTAAAGTTTTGAGTTTTCCCTTTTTACCTTGTACATATATATATATATATATGTGTGTGTGTGTGTGTGTGTGATTTTGTGTATTCGTATCAAAAAGTGCTCAATGCATATAAGAAAGAAATATACTTAAGGTAAAACATGAAAAATAAGAACTGTGATTACAACTAATAGTTTCACAATATTTCGATAATCAGGCAATAATGCTGCAAAGACTTTACAGGTGGTAACGTATTACAATGCGTTAATATTCTGAGAAAGGCAGAAAGAAAGGAAGTCCCATGTGGATACGGTTTAAAATTACTAAAGAGTAATTTACTTTCAAATTGGGTCAATAGGTGTTTCGCTG
>RDPX01000338.1:815923-830818 GCA_003991215.1 Morbakka virulenta
ACCATTGGTGAGTGTTCTGCAGCGAGATTTCCCCTTTCCGATGTGTACGTGGAAGCGCAGTTGGGATATCATACTCATGATCACGTATACCATCTCATTACTAGAAATAGTTCTTAGTGGATTCAGGGTACGTCCACGGTGCCAAACTGTATCGTAGGCTGCGGATAGGTCTACTGGGACGATACCAGCTTTTATGCGCTTGTCGGAGGATGTCTCGATGTCTTCTGTAAGAAGTGCGACTTGATCAAGAGTGCCGCGGCCTTGTCTGAAACCAGCTTGCTCTTTGGGAAGAACAGATTCCATAGCAGGTTTGATTCGGTTATAAATAAGGCGTTCATAGAGTTTGGAGGCTATGCACAGGAGGCTGGTTGGTCTGTAGCTTTTTGCATCGTCAGGAAGCTTGTTGGACTTGAGGACAGCAATGACTTTTGCAAGTTTCCACACTTTTGGGAGCTTTTTCGAGTGGATACATTGAGTGAAGAGCGACCAAAGTCATTGTAAACAGTTCTCGTGTAAGTGTAGAAAGAATTCAGGGTGCAGATTGTCAGGGCCTGGGGCCTTGCTAGCCTTTAGAGTCTTAATAGCAGCGGTAATTTCGTCGATAGAGAAATCGTTACACAAGTTCTGATCAGCTGATGGAGCATTCCAAGCCATCTTCAGTTGTCGGTTAACATCTCTTGTGAATTTCGCAGGGAAATGTTTGTGGATGAGGCGTAGAAAGGCGTTTCCAATGTTTGTTTGGACGGTTTTGTTAAAAGGAGGGTTGAACCAGATGCTGTTTCGTTAAACCGTATCCACATGGAACTTCCTTTCTTTCTTCCTTTCTCAGAATATTAACGGATTGTAATACGTTACCACCTGTAATTTTTATTATTTTTGATGAGCCGCCTACTTTATTTGTTTATGAAAGCTTGTACAGTCTTCGTAGCATTATTGCCTGATGATCGAAATATCGATAAACTATTGGTTGCAATCACAGTTCTTATTTTTCGTGTTATACCTTATGCATATAATATAATCAGATGTACGAGTAAGAGAAACTCTAACTTTACAGTACTCAGAGTGTTCATGTCTTTCACAATCTTCAGCTGTGTACAAATAATCACTTTACAAAATTTTACAAAAATGTTATACAAATAATTGTGTAACCTGACCTTTTGAAAAGTCACTATTGATAACAAAAAAATCATTGAGGATGCAACTGCAAAACAGGAAACGGGCATTAGAAAATCATTATCTATTGTCAGTCTATTTTAAATTTGCGAGGGTGTATTTATTCATATGTCGACATGTGGAGACAATTTCGGTTCGTTTGTTTAACAATTCAGTTTTATTTCCGTAACTAAAAATTTCCAGTTTCTCTTGCAGGCACAATGGACACGTTTTTGTTAAGTTTGAATATGCCTTGACACGTTTTATGATTGACCAATCAAAGGAAGGTTTCAAATTCTGCTTTTTCAAACAACAAACGTACGTTGATGGCGTAGTGTTGTTTTTATAATACTTTGCGTTGTTGAAGGACTGCTTGTGACCATTAAATCGCTGTTTAAACTCTTTTTCGGTCAGCCCAATGTAGCATTTTGTTGGTTGATTCGGTGTCGTAACTTTGCATTGGTAAATAACGGATGATGTTCTGCATTTCCCTTTCAGTGGACAATTTTCTTTGATTCTGCAACTGCACGGAGGAATTTCTGCTGTAGCACGTGACATAATTTTCGTGTTGTGAGAATTGATGATGGAACGTATGTTTTCAGTACAGCTATAGCTGACTTTTACATTGTTCTTATTTTAAAAATTTCGGACGGTGTTTTTATTCGTAAAGTGTTTATCAATAAGGTTCAAGAACGATTTCGCAACATTGATTGTGTACATCCTTATTAAAGGGCGGGTTAAACCATATGATGTTTCTTTTCTATTCCTCTTACGGTGGTTGCTTTTTTTAGATTTTTTGTAGGATATGTTGTGCGTACGGTAACCACTGTTACGGAGAGCATCTTTGTATTCTGCTTTTACCTGGTTAATAATTGCTTGATTAGAAGAGTTCTTTGCGAGACTATCGTTTAAAGAGGTCGGAAGTTGTCTCAGTGTGTTCGCTGGATGGTTTGACGAGGGATCAACATACTGCAGGTGGTTGTTTGGCTTTTTATATGGTCTGAAAGTGCCGCCGGCCAAATCTAGGGTAACATCCAGAAAGTCAAGCATTTTCAGGTTAGTGTTGATATCGATATCGAATCCAATGTTTTTGAAGATCTTAACGATTTCTTTACGTTTGATGTCAGAAGTCCTCCTGGTTGAATTACGTAATACCAATAAACCATCGTCGCGGTGTAGTCCTGTGTCTTCTTTGTTCACAATCGTTGAGAGCGTATGTAGAATAAATATTCCAACTAACCCACATATCTCAGCTCCATCGAATCTTCCAATTCTTACATCAAACGGATCCTGTGAGGCTTTTTTCCATGGACTCCTAAATAATAACATCTGGACTGGAAACTGGATTCCAGGGTGTACAACATGAGGCCAGTTTTTCTCAGAAGCAAAAGTACATTCTTACACTATCAGCAGCTCTCCTAACATCTATCGAATCATATGATGAAACTCCAATTCCCCAAAATAGTGACCAGTCATTACAGTAAAGTACTGATAAGGGGGAAGTATACGAAAGCTATGTCTGTGGAGGGGGGTCGGGGTTACAATAAATGGTCAAAATCAGTGATAAACACAGAAAAGTACACAAATTGCATGTAACGTCATGATATTGATGTTGTAAAAACTCTATAACCTATTTGCATAATGTTTATGATGGCAGAACCATGGGAAACAAAACCTAAGTAACATGTAAAACTACAACTGTCTTTAAAACATGAAATACAAAGAACCCAACAGACTACTGAGTATTTCCACACAGTTTGCTTATCTTTCTTTTTCTTCCCTGCCTTTTTCTGAACAGACAGTCAACTCCTTTTCAAAGTTCTTCATCATGCAATTGAAAATTCTACAAATAAGACTCTCTAGAAAGTTGTGCCCATGGTCACAGTAGGTGCTAGAACCCACATGTTCTTGCAAGTCTGTATCCGAAGACAAAATGGACAGAATGAGCATATTGAAGCAATACTTTTGTGATGTCTCTGAGAGAAACAATGTCCTGAGTTCCTTATTTGACTTAATCACAGTAAATACTTTAAAACATGCCATACACAAACTATAAGCTGTAGTACTTGGTGAAAGGAGTCCACCTCTGTTGATATCCTCTGAGAACTTTTTTACGTTTTCACTGACAATATCCAAGTCACTTTCCCGAAGGATTATTGATTTTTCACCATCAAGTAAGATACTACTGCAGGAAGGGCACCCAGCTTTTTGTCTTAACTCTGACCTTACAATGGCCCCTGATACATAATAAATGGCATTTGCATCTGCAATGTTAGTAGTAGTTAAAAATGTATCTTCCATTACGGCAGCAGTGAATTTATTAAAATCACACTCTTGGAGATTGTTTTGCTTGCTCTCTTGAAATGACCCAGATGCTACATCAAAATCTATATCAGAAAATTTAAGAAAGGATATAGCCTTAATTTTCCTCTCACTCTCCAGCAACTGTCTCAGAGAAGTAAAATAGTTAGCACCTGACAGTTGTCTGTACCAGCCGAAGCGGCTCTCAATGTTGTCAGAATGCAGTTTTCCAAACAGAACATATTTGAAGCTCTATAAGATATTTGCCAATCAGTGGAAGAGTCCTACACGTGTGTGTCACAGCAGTAAATGTTTCCGTTGTCAATCCAAGTTTCCCCAAGTGATTTCCACCTGTCTAGGAAATCTGAAAACTCATCCTGGTACTTCAGTTTCCAGTCATTAACTGAGCGTACAGGATCTCTTGTAATGTCACGACTGTGTTTTCCTGCAGTTGTTGTTCTCACATTTAATACATGCCATAATTTCAGAACATGAGAAATAAAAACAATGTTGGCACAGCATCTTTTCTGAGTCTCCTTAAACGAGAAAAAATGGGTAAAACATAAATAATAAACAGTCTTAAGTGAGCATCAATTTTAAACAGACTGAATTGTGAACCTAATGGGATACTTCTGAAGCAAAACAACATTCAAATAACAGAAAAATCTGAAGTTGGTGCAATTTACGTGTGTAAATCGTTACGATGCTGACATTTCCAAAATTTCAACGTAAAAACTCGACTATGATTTGTTTAAAACGGCTATGTGCCTTACATATGTAACGCAAAATGATTAGTTAAATATTAGTTTCATTATCAGATATGATATAACTTTTATCTTACATTATCAATGAAAGGTGTCAGTACTGATAACAAAGATCAGCCTTCACGACCTGCTTCTATAGCAAAGCAAATTTCTTTCAACCGTCACTACTCAATCTTGAATATCTTAAACCTTCCCAAGCTACGAAACATCTTAAACGTGTTATGAAGAAATTATGGCAAAGTCTCTTAAATACCTTCTAATAAACTCTTTGCACTTCCTTGGACGCCTTGTGTTGTTATCCGTGCTTTGACTGACAAACGAATCCACGGTAAAATAAAGAGAGCTTAACCTAGAATGTTCCTTTGCAACAAGTCTTTTCGTGAACTTTTTCTCATCCAGTGTTGAAGTAACTCATCGTCATTTAAAGGAAACATATGAAATGTCAAGCCAGCGCGATTTTCTACTGTCTTTAGGCACTACTATAGCCAACAGAAGCACATTCCTTAACCGTGCCTGTATTCTTCACAGTCAAAAATTGGCACTTTATCTTATGGCGACAGCGTTTGTTGCTGAGGGTCTGGGAACTACAGTTTGTATCGGCCTCATCTTGTACACCCAACACTAGATTTCTGAAAGGTTTCCAGTCCAGATGTTATTATTTAGGAGTCCATGCTTTTTTCTTCCAAGCATTATCACTGAAAAACAAGAGCGACTTCCGGCAGTGAAGGATAATTCTGATGTCCTTCTCTGTGATGGTTGTGTATGTTTTGGCGAAGTTCAAGGCTTTATCTAAGATATCCTTTGTTATGAATGGATAGAATAACTTGGAGTCCATTTGAACGAAAGTACACGACTATTTGTTTTTTTTAGATGAAAGCCATTCTAAAACTTCTTCCACTGTTTAACCAATAGTTTACGTCGAAGTTCCGAGTTGATGCGATCTAGGATCGTTTTACTGATTATACCAATTTCACTTCTGCACGGGCTGATGAGACGGTAAGGGTGTTTTTGGTTGAAGTTTTCCTTGTGGTCTTTGAAGCTGATAAACGCAGGTGAATTGGCTAAAGATTCTGCAAGGTTGTCAACATTATATAACGATGCAATATTTTTGGCTTCATGGTTTAAATCTGTCTCAAGGAGATGTGGTGCCTTTTGATACGTTTTTGTGACATTGTCCTTTAGTAAAGCGTTGTGCTTTCAACTGGCATGGCATGGCATATGTTCGAAGTTTTATCAGCAAAAACAAACACTTTCTTTGATTTTCGAATATTGTAAATATCTTTCTTTAATTTCCGCTGGAATCTGTCGGAATGGTTACGAAATGTAACTGATTCGTACAAATCGAAGAGTTCGGATTCAAACTGTTCTAACTCACGACAGGGTGGAGGTGTATTCCTGGATTTGAAATCGAATGTTTCCTGTGGTGGTTCAGAGTCGTCTTTCGAGTTATTATTCCATTACATTTGCCATCGCATACGTTTAATGACTGCTTCAATTTTATCAATAAGCTTCAGCTTGTATGTATTTTGATCTGGAATAGGAATATTTTTCGAGGAGTAAGCGAAGTTTATCTTCTCCATTAATGATAACAAAACAGAGTGTTCTATGGATAAAATATCAGGAGCTTCTTATATTAACAAATGAATATGAAATTTCATCAGCAACAGTGCTCTACCACATTAAAACGTGGGAGCTATCATATACCTTATGTATATATATATATATATATATATTTGTAACTTTGTGTATTCGTATCAAAAAGTGCTCAATGCATATAGCAGAGCAATATACATATTGCTAAATATAGTATTAGGAGTAAACTCCAAACAGCCAGATGTTAAGGCTTCTATTTTGACAAAATTATATATATATATATATATATATATATATATATATATATATATTACGGCGCTTTTTAAATATCTTATTCCAATATGTGACGTCACACCCTCGGTTACAGTTTTATGATCTCGATTGTAGCAACTTCTGCTCGTCGTGTTTCGCGTCGTAATGCCAAACACCATGAATAAAGGGACATTACGTTATTGTATGCATTGAAGATATTTGTTGTTTCAATACATATGTGAACAGTTGTGATCTTTTCGTAAGCGTCCCAAACTAACTCCATTACGTGGTTACAACAACCATCAAAATAAGTCGATTATATTTATTTTATGTACATGGTTGGTACCTGAAAGAGACGATTATTTACCTTCACTCTGTTAATAAGAGTGACTAATATTTGTTGTCATGGCTTTATCTTACAGAGCTATCAAACAATGAACTCTGAGAAAACTGAAACACTAAACTCGTTTCCTAACTTAAAAGAAAACCTAATTTATACCTTGTCATGAGCCAAAAAAGTCTGGAGCATTTCTCGGTGATCTAAAATGTTAAATAAATTTACCATTAACCCTAAACAAGGGTTTATCAATAATGTTTCCGATTTACCTGACAGTTCTTTATAACTGTTTTAGAAAATCTGTCACCTAACATCTTATGCTGGGTCAGATATCCAATTATGCTACAATTATTTTACGCAGCATAATCGTGAGAAATTTAACACTATTAAAAAACCTCTGGACGAAAATGCGTGAACACTAGGGATCTCAGTGTACTAATTCTCGCTTCCTGGACCTGACACACACCCGACTTTAAACGGATTAACGTCCCGTAGATTTATATCAACGTTTAATATCTTCTATGACAATTTACTTAGTACAGAAAGTGGTAGGTCCAACTAAGGCCACGTTCCTACTATTGACGAAAAACGTAATACCTCTATCGAGTTGCACTATACCAATTTAATACCAATTAAACCTGAAGTATCACAAGCCATGCACTCTCTTCTCAGTCAATTACTATCTGCTCAAGATGCCCTTGTGATGCATTCTCAGATTCCTAATAAGCGCCCCCGTGATTATAATTCTTCGTTCAAATATTGTGTATGGTGCTGGACCGCAAAAAGTTCTGACTTTGATTCTCACTTTCTCTCGCAATGCAAATTTCCTCCAGAGGGTGACCATAGCCCTATGAAAAGAGTTAAGCAAGTTGATAACTTTAACAATGAAGAAGAATTTCCTGCTAAGGACTCCGTTGGTCACAATGTTTTGATTGATCCCTCTTCTATTACAACAGCAAATCTATTACCTTCGTCAAGGGTTAGCACTCGTAGTTTTCCCCAACTGTAATGTATTAGTAAGAAATTTTATCTGTTTTAGCCCTGGATTAGAATCTGGCCTCACCACAACCCTGGGATGCTGTACAAGCTGATGTTACTACCCAGTTAATCGTTGTCGTTGAAGTCAAAATTTAACCATTAGCAAGTGGACCAAATACACTCTATCTCGATGCTCTCCTTGTCCGAGATACCTCAAGGCTATGATTTCACTCCTTACGCGTCACTGCCTACTCCTTCTACTACCACGTGTGTAAACCTATGGGTGTAGTACTCCAGCTCAGTCAACCACTCCATTTCCTGGTGAGACAACGACTCTCATAATACCACAGGACATAAAAGATGATGTTGTAGCTTTGCAACCAGCACATTTTTTAAAAGGAACGATTTCTCACCCTGACCACTAGCACACGTGACGCCTGTTGTTGCAGGCCAAATCATCTAACCATCACTACTCAAGAACTAACAGTGTTAATGTGTAATGAACACTTCTGCTAAATACATAATACAAGATATTGTCCTATCAAACAGCTACTTTTTGTTAGCGTAATTAATGAGAAACTGTTGAACAACAAGCGCATTGAACTCATTGCAAAATGTTGACACTTCAATAAATTCCTGTTAGCTAATTAGAAATTAAAGGAGCAGGTGTGATAAAGCAATTAAAAATCTTTTTATTACTGAATGTTCAATTATACTAATTATGTCAATTCCATGAGGGTAATTTGATATCTTTTGTAATTTGTCCTAGTTACGATTGTGAAAACATGAAACTGACAGTTTTAAACTAAGTTTTGTTGATTTTTTTGTCGTTCACCATAGATAGATAGATAGATAGATAGATAGATAGATAGATAGATAGATAGATAGATAGATAGAAAGATAGATAGATACATAGATAGATACATAGATAGATAGATAGATAGATAGATAGATAGATAGATAGATAGATAGATAGATAGATAGATAGATAGATAGATAGATAGAATTTTGTTAGCCAAACCTTATTTCAAAAGCTTTTAAATAGAGTTAGGAATTGAAGGAAAAATTCCTCAGTCTATTTACAAAACACAGCGATAAGAAAATAATTTTTATAAGCATTTGCATCTAAAATGCTAATATTGGATGTTCCTGTAGAAGGCAACCACACTCTTACACTGACAGAATATTCAACCTCTTTTGTTTACTTTTGTACGATCATTTTCGGTTTCGTTACATACTTTTTTCTCTTTGTTCAATACAATTAACGTTCACTATAGTTCCATACTATTATTTCCGTTTTGCATTTTTTATGTTTGGCGAACACACTTACAATTAAAGTATTTGCTTTGATCCTATATCAATATGAATAAAAATTTCATGTTAGTATTGGTAACAGAAATGTTAAGCTTTATCCTACATAAAAGTTAAAGGGATAAGGAAAATAAATGGATCCCTAAGAAATGGACTGACTTGCCCCAAAATTAACCAACGCAATGAAATATGTTACACATCCTGGATAATAAACAGTAATTGATTGGATTGACGTAACTGCTATCTGCCTTTTGATAGTCCCACAGGAGTTCTAGTTCAACATGAATATAATTCTAGATGGACTCCCTTACATTTTAAACGGAAATTGAAAGGTTAGAGGTCAGAAAGACCCCATCACGCATTATCTCAAAATATACCTGTTGTGGTATTAAAAAGGGAATCCAATACCCACTGCAGATGCTTGATTCTTTGCAATCAATGAATATTAACCATTGTTAAGTTTGAAAAGTGTCGTTAATGAAGAATTTCCAACATGCATGTGCCTTTGAAGGTGGAAACAATAGACTTCATTATCGCAACAGAAATAGGAAATTGGACAAAAGAAGGTACCTCAAAGAATATAAGCTAAATTTTAATTGATTACAAGATATTGATTAGAGCAGTAGATATATTTTCACAACTTGCTTGAAGATGAAGCGTCAAACTTTGAATCTTCTGACACGAATCTTGATTTTTATTTCAGGCTTTGCTTGTATTTGTTGTGGAACACTGGCTAAAAAATATGACAGTCAAGGAAATTGGCGGCAGGTAAATAACAAACGCCTTTGATTTTGTAATAAATTTTCTCCTGGATGTTAGCCACTTAATATAACTTTTTAATTTTAAGGTTAACGTGAGCAAGCGATATAGAAAGTAAAAAGAAAATTGCGCGGTGACAGGGGAAATTTTTCTTTTTCGATATGATGTTTTTTTGTTATTAGTTATTAATTGTGTAAGATTTTTTATCTCGTTTCATTCTTTTATCTGCGGTGAGTCATGTGTTACTGAACGCTTCGTGTTCTTCGTTTATCTCGTGTCATTATTGTCGACATTTATCTTGCTAACCACTGCCTCAGTGAAAAAAATAACAATAACAGTTGCGTTAAGTTACTGATCAGCCCAGTAGCTCAGTAATAGAGGATGTAACTTAAAATCTCAGGGTTGTGAGATCGAAACCAATGGTAAACGTTCTTTCCTCTCCTATTTTCTGTATTGACACACAAAACAAAATGGAAAATCATTATATCTTTTAAGATGTCGGTTCCATTGGATGATTCTTCTCCTGTTTCATTTTAATTCCAGCTAAAGCCAAAGCAAGTAAATAATCACACTTCATATAAACTGCAGGTTTTACTGTTTGACATCATAATTTTTTATTTTACTAACTGTATACAAAATAATCTTCTTATTTTTATTGTTTAAAGCATTGGCTGTTGCATTCAAAATTGATTTGGATAGAACAAGTGTAACATCACATATCCTCTAAAATGGTAGCAGTGTTATTGGTACTGTTAGAATGGCCTCCTGGAATGGGAGAAGAGTTCGTGGTAACAATGCTAGCTAGTAGCACTAGTATAAGTGATACCATTTCTAGAGGCAGTAGGTAGAAGAGTAACAACAGTGATCGTAAATGGTAGTGTTATCACTGCAGATGGTGTCCTTGGCATAAATGGGAACAAGGGAGTAGCAACAATAATTGCAAGGGAAATAGCTTTTTTTTTCTTTTTTTTTCAGTTTTAACGTCATTTTTCCCCAGCAATTGAGGCTCAGACGGTGCCATTCAGAGGGACTTTGATTTGGCAGTGAGGAATTTCTTGGCCAGATGCACCTCCTCACGCCAACCAATGGCTTTTTTTTCTTTGCAAAGTTCCAAATTCTCCTTGACAGCTCGGGGAATCTTACCCGGAACTCTTGGTTACTGTCCAGTTGCACTAACCATTAAGCCACGGCTAAGGGAAATAGCATCGGTACAAATTGTATTGATAATAGAAAAACAATCATTTGAATGGCCTAAGAGGTAATGAGTTCTGGTACCTTGCTATTTAGATAATGATAGACCAGAAGCAATAATAATAGTGATATTACTGCTGGAATATATTCCTGTGGTGAAGTCATTGAGTGAAAGGTAGGAGATATTATTTAAAGGTCGTTAGCTTTTTCCAGGGCCCCCTGTATTTCCTACCAGAAAAAGTGCCAGTTACGAAAAATAATGCATATTATTGTGATAGTTCTATTGGAATAAAAAGATCTGTAGTAAAGCTACTATAAAAATGGAATTAAGGTTCCTATATTGGCTTTTTTTAATTTATGTAGCTTCAAACACTGTTTTGATTTGACGACTTTTTGACTTAATTTTGGTTTTTTCGCAAAAAATGGAGAGCTTGAAATGTTTCAAACTACCAAAAAAGAAATTCAATCAAATAAAGCCATCAAAAATTCCACTTCTGTTGATTGACACATCTTTTATTTCCTAATATTTTTTTTGTCATTCCAAGGTTGTACATATCCATAGAATATTTACTTGTTTGTCAAAGTCATACACATAATTTTTGTTTCTTTTTAGGTCATTCGATCAGGGCAGATGTTAAAGCAGGAGGAGAGATTCCATAGCCAACAGAAACGTTCTTGTTATTCATACCCCTGTACTAAAACAGAGCAATGCAAAGACTGTCATGTTGGTTGTTTTCCCTATAATGATAGAAAACTCTGCATTGTTGACGAAGTACTTCCTTTAACAGTTAATGGAAAACGTAACAAAAAACCCAAGCTGGACTGGTGGTAATCTTGGACCTAGGATGGAGTTGCCAATCCGAGATTTACAGCAACACGATGAAACATATAATCGATAAAAACGGCAATTAATTTGGTTGTGTCATTTTAGTCAGAGAAATAAAGTTATGTATACTCTCACTTAATAATCTGTAAATATACAATGCATATTTCAGTCTATATTTGTTTCTATCTGTATCTTCTCAGCGTATTTCATATTTCTTCTAAAGCTTTTATTGTTATTTTTAGACATAATCCTAGATCTTCCGTCAGAAAGGTAAAAGTTTGCCGAACGTCAAAAAAGTCACGATACAGCATTTGAAAATGGTCCTTGTAATTTGATTTTTGAGTAAAAAAAAAGTGGGGTGGCGTTTTTCGCCTTTCACAGATGCTCATGTATGAAAGACCGCACAAAGAAGACTGCAAGACAAACGAACCCCTCCCCAAAGTCTCTCCACCTTTTTAATAAAATCTGATACAAGTAGCTACCAACCTTGTATTTTAAGTTCTCGGGATTAATTAGTCTTAATTTGTTCAGGCTATCCCAAGGTTCTCAGGACGTAATGTGCTTTTCCCCAGTAAGACATAACTTCCATTCCGTTGATTCTGTTGGGTTTTTTTGTTAAATACCAAGACGAACAAGAAGGAAAACTACGTAGTGTACATTAGGGCTAAAGTAAGTATTTTTGTTAATACTGTACAAGAGGTGCATGAGGTGCAATGGGTGCACACGAGGGTTATTAATACTGCATAAGAGGTGCATGAGGAGCACGAGATGCAGACGAGGGGTTATTAATACTGCATAAAAATTTTAAGAGGATTACAACAAGCAAGAGGAATAAGAGGGACAGGAGGAGTAAGAGGGGTAAGGGAAGTAGAAGGATTTTGAGGAACAAGAGGGGTAAGAGGATTAAGCGAAGCAAGAAGAGTAAGAGGGGTAAAAAAACAGAGTGTTCTATGGATAAAATATCAGGAGCTTCTTATATTAACAAATGAATATGAAATTTCATCAGCAACAGTGCTCTACCACATTAAAACGTGGGAGCTATCATATACCTTATGTATATATATATATATATATATATTTGTAACTTTGTGTATTCGTATCAAAAAGTGCTCAATGCATATAGCAGAGCAATATACATATTGCTAAATATAGTATTAGGAGTAAACTCCAAACAGCCAGATGTTAAGGCTTCTATTTTGACAAAATTATATATATATATATATATATATATATATATATATATATATATTACGGCGCTTTTTAAATATCTTATTCCAATATGTGACGTCACACCCTCGGTTACAGTTTTATGATCTCGATTGTAGCAACTTCTGCTCGTCGTGTTTCGCGTCGTAATGCCAAACACCATGAATAAAGGGACATTACGTTATTGTATGCATTGAAGATATTTGTTGTTTCAATACATATGTGAACAGTTGTGATCTTTTCGTAAGCGTCCCAAACTAACTCCATTACGTGGTTACAACAACCATCAAAATAAGTCGATTATATTTATTTTATGTACATGGTTGGTACCTGAAAGAGACGATTATTTACCTTCACTCTGTTAATAAGAGTGACTAATATTTGTTGTCATGGCTTTATCTTACAGAGCTATCAAACAATGAACTCTGAGAAAACTGAAACACTAAACTCGTTTCCTAACTTAAAAGAAAACCTAATTTATACCTTGTCATGAGCCAAAAAAGTCTGCAGCATTTCTCGGTGATCTAAAATGTTACATAAATTAACCATTAACCCTAAACAAGGGTTTATCAATAATGTTTCCGATTTACCTGACAGTTCTTTATAACTGTTTTAGAAAATCTGTCACCTAACATCTTATGCTGGGTCAGATATCCAATTATGCTACAATTATTTTACGCAGCATAATCGTGAGAAATTTAACACTATTAAAAAACCTCTGGACGAAAATGCGTGAACACTAGGGATCTCAGTGTACTAATTCTCGCTTCCTGGACCTGACACACACCCGACTTTAAACGGATTAACGTCCCGTAGATTTATATCAACGTTTAATATCTTCTATGACAATTTACTTAGTACAGAAAGTGGTAGGTCCAACTAAGGCCACGTTCCTACTATTGACGAAAAACGTAATACCTCTATCGAGTTGCACTATACCAATTTAATACCAATTAAACCTGAAGTATCACAAGCCATGCACTCTCTTCTCAGTCAATTACTATCTGCTCAAGATGCCCTTGTGATGCATTCTCAGATTCCTAATAAGCGCCCCCGTGATTATAATTCTTCGTTCAAATATTGTGTATGGTGCTGGACCGCAAAAAGTTCTGACTTTGATTCTCACTTTCTCTCGCAATGCAAATTTCCTCCAGAGGGTGACCATAGCCCTATGAAAAGAGTTAAGCAAGTTGATAACTTTAACAATGAAGAAGAATTTCCTGCTAAGGACTCCGTTGGTCACAATGTTTTGATTGATCCCTCTTCTATTACAACAGCAAATCTATTACCTTTGTCAAGGGTTAGCACTCGTAGTTTTCCTCAACTGTAATGTATTAGTAAGAAATTTTATCTGTTTTAGCCCTGGATTAGAATCTGGCCTCACCACAACCCTGGGATGCTGTACAAGCTGATGTTACTACCCAGTTAATCGTTGTCGTTGAAGTCAAAATTTAACCATTAGCAAGTGGACCAAATACACTCTATCTCGATGCTCTCCTTGTCCGAGATACCTCAAGGCTATGATTTCACTCCTTACGCGTCACTGCCTACTCCTTCTACTACCACGTGTGTAAACCTATGGGTGTAGTACTCCAGCTCAGTCAACCACTCCATTTCCTGGTGAGACAACGACTCTCATAATACCACAGGACATAAAAGATGATGTTGTAGCTTTGCAACCAGCACATTTTTTAAAAGGAACGATTTCTCACCCTGACCACTAGCACACGTGACGCCTGTTGTTGCAGGCCAAATCATCTAACCATCACTACTCAAGAACTAACAGTGTTAATGTGTAATGAACACTTCTGCTAAATACATAATACAAGATATTGTCCTATCAAACAGCTACTTTTTGTTAGCGTAATTAATGAGAAACTGTTGAACAACAAGCGCAGTGAACTCATTGCAAAATGTTGACACTTCAATAAATTCCTGTTAGCTAATTAGAAATTAAAGGAGCAGGTGTGATAAAGCAATTAAAAATCTTTTTATTACTGAATGTTCAATTATACTAATTATGTCAATTCCATGAGGGTAATTTGATATCTTTTGTAATTTGTCCTAGTTACGATTGTGAAAACATGAAACTGACAGTTTTAAACTAAGTTTTGTTGATTTTTTTGTCGTTCACCATAGATAGATAGATAGATAGATAGATAGATAGATAGATAGATAGATAGATAGATAGATAGATAGATAGAAAGATAGATGGATAGATAGAT
>RDPX01000339.1:4739-36528 GCA_003991215.1 Morbakka virulenta
TGTGTGTGTGTGTGTGTGTGTGTGTGTGTGTGTGTGTGTGTCTGTTTCTGTCTGTCTGTCTCTCTGTGTGACTCGTTCTCTGTGTCTCTCTCTGCCTCTCATTGTTTAGATTCGTGTTCTTTGTGATCCAGTCATTTATGATTTACCACTTTGCCTTCAGCATTTTCATGCATTCATCTTCCTCTCCATTTGTAATACACCACAATCCCGCAGGGTCCGTGCCACGATTTCTAAACACTCTGCATAACTGCCTTGCCGAGCTATTCATGTGTGGCGCAAACCTTCTTCTTGTAAGGTTCTTGTAAGGACTGTGGCTTAAACTTTTCTTTGAATTACAAACGAACTCCCATTACGCGGGTCTCGAATCCAAAGATAATATTTCAGATTTGTCAATGGACTGGAGATAAAATAGTCTCCGATATCTTAAGTGGGAATAATTCACACGTTTGTTTTCTGGGAAGAACTCGTTAAGAATTGTACATTTTAAACCATGTGTACAAATAAAGCAATGCTTTACTAAATAGCTCCACATTTGAATCTTTTTTTTAAAACCCTATTTTTATTACTGTGTTGATAATGAAACGAATATGTATATAAAAACTATATCATTTACGTACTTTTTCTGTTATTGGAAATACATCCAAATAGAAAAGTACATAGATTTGGACACATATATTAACTTACTTCAAATTCCATCAACTTGTCCTGCTGTTTAGCACAAATATTACTTTTTGTATCCAATTGTTCCTCGAGATCAAACACTCGTTCTGTAATGTAAAAAGTAATAACATCTACGTGCCCAATCGATTAAATATATAAAAACATGCATGTTCAAATAGTGTCATGATAGTTGATGTAAAGCCATTGGGTGAACTCACACCTACGCTGGCTGTCAAAATTCCGAATCGAATTTTTCTGGATATCATTTTTATAAGGGACGAATCCACGTTAAATAAACTTTGGCTTTCATACCTTAGAAATAAAAAATTAAAATTTAAAGGGTGAGATCGAATAATTACCCTCGTGCAAGATTTTGCACAGCACTTGTTTAAGAAATTAATATGAGAATTTTGCCCCCAAATAGCACATTCTCGTTCTTGTTTAGCAGAACCATCCACAACTTGATAAAGTTGTTTTAAAATATTGCAAATCCATTTTTAAGACAGAGCAATTCATTTTACAGATATTCTACACAATATTTCATTTCTTGTTGAATGATGGGATTGTGATGTCGCAGTTGAGCCTGATACACAGTTTCAGGTCTTTAACATAAAGTATTTGGGGAATAATACTTTAATATGGATGAATACCCAGTTTTTATCATTCAGGCCTGAAGTGGTGACTTTATGACAATTTTTATTGCGGGCTCTCTTTATCAGGCAAATGACCTGGCACTCTCAGCTTAATACCTAATGGGCAGATGTATACTCTGTGGATCAAGGGGAGCAGATGACAGTAGAATAGATGGGAAAAAACCAACTAGCTCACTTAGTGTTTTTTGTTTGTCAACAAGAAGTGAAAGAACACTCTATTTTAACTACAATTTATTATGAGAAACATGGTCTTTCTCAATTGCAAATGACCACGTTGACACAGAACTTCTTGTGCCAGGGATCGAAAGATATTCGGTGAGATGGTCTTACTTTACTTATTCCGCACACAACTACATTGTCGGTTGCTGCGACATTTATCTGTATAAACTAAGAAGAATTACGTTGCCTATTTACCAATTCTCTGCTATATGGGTAATTTCAAGTTGACGTTTTCAAATATCATATAGGCGAATGAGGCTACAACCAGAGGTACCCCTGGTTTTTTGTGATTGTTGGTGATAATAATAATGATGATGATGATGATGATGATGATGATGATGATGATGAATACGCTAATTATAACCGCTTCAATCACAGCCATTCTAGCACCGGAAAAAGGATCTCTTTAATAATCTTGTTTACAAATTAGAGTAGACATCACCGAAGATCATAGAGTTTGCTTTTCTTGGATATTGAGGAAAATGAAATAAATTAGATGTTAAAAAAAGAGCCTTTCAGCTTTAGAACTGGCAGATTATAAGACGATTTAGCTGCAGTTTATGGAGAATGGATAGTGTCCGAAATATCTCTTGATAAATTACACAACAGTTTATCATTACGTTGGAAGCGTACCTACATATCCAGCTAATTAACTATTTCAATGACAGTAATGGTTAACAACGTGCACGTTGCAGCAAAATTGTGAACAAGACAAAGTAACAAGCCATAATTCATATTTCAAACTAGTGTTATATGTTGCTAAAGCACTAAAAATAGAAATAGAAATAAAAAGCAATTGAAGAAATAAAAGATGTAGAAAATAATAGCAAAGCATAGAATTTTATGATATATGTCTAGATGTATCACCAAAGATTTAAACAAGATGTAATGCTTCAATAAATGTGAAGTAACAAAAATTATAAAAATACTTAATAAAAATACTATGTACAAATACTGTTGTCAATGCAAGTCCTGTTATAAAGTAAAAACAAAAATGAAAATGAAGGAAATCTTACAAGGATGACACAACTCAGCCAATCTGAAAAACAAAGATCTAAAGTGCACACAGCTATCAGAATTAGAGATACAGAAAAGGAAATGAACTTAAACTATAAAATTTACTAAGAGGAATACGAGTAAAAGCTCTAAAAATGTCCAATGCTACACTTGACATCCTACTACTTGATGCATAAATAAGAATGCAGGTATCAGTTGTATAACGAGGGCAAGATGGTGGGGAAAATAAAGTGGGTTAAGATTAGAGGAAATGGGAAAAAGCCTTTAATGGAAGTGATGCTGAAAATGATTACAATAATAGTAGTACAATAACAATAGTAAAAATGATCATAACAATGGTAATCTTATTAAGCAAGGTGTTAATAATAACGATGAAAACACTGGATTATTTAACGTTTCTTCTGATTTCACCAAAACTCTGAAATTTAATTGTTATATTTCATTATGAAATTATGACATACCGAATAATCAAATGAGCAAAAAGTTCAAAATGCATACATAATACACGCATATAAATAATTGATATCTTAGTACTTACTATCTGATTCATGTTGACGATTTTCTAAACTTTCAACAAGGCTGAAGGCAGAAAACAAATACAAGAAAATTTAAAAATACGATGTGCTCATTCTTGTAAGCATCAAAACTGCATTTCAAGTCATCATTACTTGTTAAGAGCGAAAAAACTGACATGAAAAAAAAGTTGTTGATATTCTTTCCGCTCTAAAATAGCAGATCAGGTTGTCATCCAGCTTCTTTACTTTACATAGCTTATCATAGTCCTTTTCAATCAATGTCTGTGTCGTAAGTGTTCAAGAAGTGCAGAACTGACGAGTTAAGTAGAACACATATGATATTATTTATAGAACTGTGGAATATATGAAGAATGCGGTTCTTTTGTTTAGGTTTGAATTGTCAGGATTGGACTTGCGTTAAAGAAAACGGTAACTTTCGTGAGAAACTGAACTGATGGGGTTCATTTTTCTATAGATATATCGATAAATAGTTTACAGTTCTATAAGATTTAGAGCTACATTAAGAAATAACAAGGGAATTTACAACGAAAGAGAAGTTTATCTTAAGCCAACTGTTTTCGCTGTATGTCTGTCTGATCTTTGGTGATCAAGTAGTAAGTCATTTCCACTGGGTTTTTCTCAGTAAATTTCCTTCTAGCAGTTGGAGTGAAAACGTTGCANACTTACTATCTGATTCATGTTGACGATTTTCTAAACTTTCAACAAGGCTGAAGGCAGAAAACAAATACAAGAAAATTTAAAAATACGATGTGCTCATTCTTGTAAGCATCAAAACTGCATTTCAAGTCATCATTACTTGTTAAGAGCGAAAAAACTGACATGAAAAAAAAGTTGTTGATATTCTTTCCGCTCTAAAATAGCAGATCAGGTTGTCATCCAGCTTCTTTACTTTACATAGCTTATCATAGTCTTTTTCAATCAATGTCTGTGTCGTAAGTGTTCAAGAAGTGCAGAACTGACGAGTTAAGTAGAACACATATGATATTATTTATAGAACTGTGGAATATATGAAGAATGCGGTTCTTTTGTTTAATAACCTCAGCAACCCACTGCAGCCTGGCAGTCTTTCCCGAGTAAAAACTGCGTCGTGCTATCATGTACTCTCAAAACTGTGACTTCACTGTCTAATCCACTACTCTACAAGCTTATGTTTGCATAGAGTGGCTTTCTTCCTCTTCTCTTGTTGCTGATATTTTTCTTGCTCTTCATTAATCCCTTGCTGATTCTATATCTTTCTTTTTTGTCTATTTCCCTATTCTCTATCCTCAGTATTATGCATTCTGTATTTTAAGTCGTCTCTTGTAGCACAGAAATTCATTATATTTTTTCCTATTTCAAAAGCCAACTTGCTCTATATTTGTATCATTACTTATTATATATTGCACTTCTGCATTTTTCACTTTTTCTTATTGTTTCAACGATTCTACAATCTTTCTGTAACTCATTCTTACCCCCAACCTACACCCCCCCAGCTTCTTCGATTTTCAATTGCTCCGAAATATAATGATTTTTAAACTCTTGCACGGTGGTCAGCGTTCAATATTAATAAACGCTTCTCGATCAGTTACAACCAAGTATTTAAACCTGGAAAACAGATCTCTTCTAATGATATCAAGTCAATCCCATGTGGAGTTTTGGGTAATTCTTATGTCGTGCTAAACTGACCTCAAGGCAACTCAATGATGCCACTCATTCCCCAAACAAATAAACGTTCGTCACACAAACAATAAACCAGGGTAAACAATGCCTCACACGCAATGTTCGTATTAACAAAAGAACAATCAGAACCCCCCGCCCCCCCCTACTGTTTACAATTTCTCAAGAGTACTATTTCTTATTAAAGAGGAGCCGTGGCTTAATGGTTAGTGCAACTGTACAGTAACCAAGAGTTCCGGGTACGATTCCCAGAGCTGTCGAGGAGAATTTGGAACTTTGCAAAGAAAAAAAAAGCCATTGGTTGGAGTCAGGAAGGGCATCTGGCCAAGAAATTCCTCACTGCCAAAGACGGTGCCTCTGAAGGGCACCGTCTGAGCCCCAATTGCTGGGGAAAAAATGACGTTAAAACTAAAAAAAAACTATTCCTTATTAAGATGCCACACATGAATGCGGGTAAATATCTATTTGTCTCACAATTTCATTTTCCATCAACATTAAAAACAGAAACAACAAAAAGAATACCTGTAGCCAACTCGCACAAGTACAATTAAAAATTGTTTTTTTTGTCTCGGCAATTAATTACACAAATGTAACACGTGGTATTTCTGTTATTGATTAATTACAGCGTTGTAAACTAACGGGTGGGTATGAAACGAGATTTCAGGCTAGTCCATTATTAATGCAAATCAGAGATTCTTTATTCGCCTTAAATTCACGGTCTCCGAGGACAAATACCCCCGTCCTCTTGAACTAAAATTTGAAACCCAATATCCGATCAAAGCATGAAAAGGTGTACAAAGTTAATGGTCATTCATATCGTTATTAAGAGTTTAGTTTTCCCCCGAATATAGAACATTGAATATTTTCAAAACATCTTCAACGTCTGCTGGGTCCTTTTCAAAATGAATCAATTCACCTTGACCTTAATGTTAATATCACCCTCTCACTGCTTTTATCAAAAACATACGATCTCGTGTTGGTCAACAACACAAATTTCTCTTTTCTCCTTTTCGTTTGTATTACCTGTACCACCCTTTACTAAAGCCTTTACATGTTGTATATAGTAGCACAACAAAAATAAAATATGGCTATGAAAAATGACCGGATGAACACTACAAAGATACATTGTTTGATTGTTTGGCAGCTGCACAGTAAATATGAACTGCAACATTGTTGGACATGTATTGAAAGAGTTAAACTTCATTTCGAATATCGCCTTCTTGTTTTTCTCTCTTCCTCGATTTAAGTCATAAGTCACAAGCTGTTCAACATGCTAGCCACAATGTTTCCGGGTTTTTCAAAAGGTAAAAAGATCTGTGAGAGGCGACTATTCTTGACAATGTTTGAACCATGCATTAAAAACACAATTGAAATCAAATTGGAGTGAAACCAAGAGCAACCCGCTTAAAAACAAACAAACAAACAAACAAACAAACAAACAAACAAAAAGGGAAAAAAATGGCCAGCAAAAATCACCTCTGATCAAGGAGGCAACAACAGAATACTGAAAAACATGAAGCTACCATATATTGTTCCTTGCTATCCCACTTTTTAACATGAAAGCCATTAAAACCTGAAATTCCAAAATCGATTCTGTCAGTAGCGATGAAGTGCTTAAGTGAACCAAAACCATTTGATGGCTCAGTCAGAAGCTGATACATACACTTTCCTGATAATCAAGCCACAGGTGCTTTGCACAAAAAACCACCCCATAAATCAAAGGCGCTAAAATAACACCTAGTGTCATGTTGCGGGTTTTCAACAAAGGAATCCAAAAAAAGAGATTCGTGTTGTCCCATTTCCTTGCTGGCGGTGCACAGGAACCACACACAAACACATATTTTTGTTGGACCAGCACATCTGAAAATGAGCATAAATTGCACACATGTACGAATTGAATCAAGGAGGGGGCAAAAAAAAAAAAAAAAGAGAGGAAGCCGAACCAGTGTAAATATTGTATCTGACACACTGCGATGTGCATATCGTGATTCTGTTATCTTTATCTCGACACGTTTGGTAAAATAAAGAAGTTCAGGGTGCAAACGTTTCTAAACTGGTGCTTTGCTAAATTAACGTCATGATATTCAAATATTTCGAAAAGTTATCTTGCTTGAAAATAAATTTTAATATTTAACAATATCTAACTATAGCGAGGTAGGCTGGTGACATTTATATTATACTGCCTGATGACTGTCCAAACATGGAAATACAAATGGATAGAATTAGGTTGGTTTCACTTGTCTGCACTGCGGGTGGTCTGCATTTGAACGTGTATGCACTTATATTAAACGCGCGCGCGCGTGTTGTTGTGTAAAGGCAAATAGCCCATGGGTTACTGTGTCAGCAGCACGTGATTATTCAACTCGGTTCGGTCTGCCATTAAATGTCATGCCTATGCACACCACCCAGTAAATAAGTAGCTGGGAAAAGATTGGAAAGTTAAGGCACAGGAGAGAATGTTGGACACGAAACTCAAATGCTGTGCCGGGCTAAATAGGTGTGGTTCTTGTACGAATCATGCCTTGAACTTGTTAAGTGTTGATACCTTTGCCTTCGTCTACTGACGAAGACTAAAATAGAAACGTGTAACACGTTTAAGTTCTTTTCTGAGAAGTTGAAAATTATTTTAAAATTTTTATGTAATAGGTGCTTATACATTATATTATATCTACCTCTATATATAAATAAATATATATATATATATATGTATATATATATATGTATATATATATATATGTATATATATATATATGTATANCATTAAATGTCATGCCTATGCACACCACCCAGTAAATAAGTAGCTGGGAAAAGATTGGAAAGTTAAGACACAGGAGAGAATGTTGGACACGAAACTCAAATGCTGTGCCGGGCTAAATAGGTGTGGTTCTTGTACGAATCATGCCTTGAACTTGTTAAGTGTTGATACCTTTGCCTTCGTCTACTGACGAAGACTAAAATAGAAACGTGTAACACGTTTAAGTTCTTTTCTGAGAAGTTGAAAATTATTTTAAAATTTTTATGTAATAGGTGCTTATACATTATATATAACTATGTGTGTGTGTTTGAGTGTGCATATGCAACGGTAAAGGTGGGTAAATAAGCACGATTACTACATATTCACCGGTGATTGTGTGATTGTGTACAAATCCCAGTGATGATGGCAAATGAATAATATTTGATTAAAACCCGATTTTGTAACCATATTCTCCGGTGAAATTGGGAACAAAACAAAAGTGACGTTGTCCACTTAAAACCGTTGATGTCCATCAATGTGGAAAATTCTAGGCACACACCACATTTCATCATTCTTTGTATGCCTGTTGGGAAATTAAACGAGGTACAAACTTTATGAATGTGCTATGTTCTATCCATAATTCTGGGAAACAATTTCCGTATATTTGTTCTGAGCTCAAGCTTTGTTAACTGGTCTTGGCTAATCATAGTCTATTTAAATCCATTTTCTGGATGTCTGTTAGGTTCATGTGATCACAGCTGTTTACCTGATCGAGTACCCTGGCCTTTACGGCCAAATCCCTTCGGTTTTTTGGTGAATTTTTCTTTGTACGCTTGGCATAGATTTATACACAACATGACACACTCATTTATTTGATTTATCTCTTTTAGCGTGTGATTCTTTCCATCATGCCTAATTCTGAGGTCTGCATCGTGAATATTTTTCTGCATAATATAATATACCTGACGCCTTTTTCTATCATCATCGTGTATATAAATTTCATCATGCCACCCACTCTAACGACATTATATTTTTTAACAGCGTATATTCAGTGAGGTTTTTCTTCTAAACGCCGGATTTTAATTAATTCAGGTTTTAAAACAAGTTCTCATACTCTTCTCTGGTGAGAAACAAGAAATTAATGTTTTTACTACGGATTAATATATCCAGTTTTTCGTTAAACAGCACTGGCATTTTTATTTCCGAGAAGCCACAATAAATAACGACTCGAGACATCAACACAATCTTTATATGGCTCATACACATTTGCCATGTCACGGGGAATGTGTATAACATGGGATTGTGAACAAAGATTCACAAATCCACAGTTCATTTCATGACTCACACACGCATAGTATAAGAAGGAAGTCCAAGCAATTTTATGCGACAACCTTAACATGAATTATTAATTTATTTACTGCGGCGAGCCAAGAAATCATTTCTTATTTTCACAACGTCTCATGACAAAGCACAAATATTTGCCAAATATAGGAACACCATCTGGCTAATGTGGTTATGGTGATCAAGAATTGTACACTCCAGGTTAAAGTGTAAAAGACGTATGGAAGCAAAATTAGATGTACTCTTATCCATATTTCCCCCAAATCATGAAGATTGTACAGAAGCCCCGGTGAATGTGTACCATCTCCGATTATACGCATTACCAGTAACACAAACACATACACACACACACACACACACACACACACACACACACACTTAACAAGCTAAAAGTTTTCTCGAAGTATATATATATATATATATATATATATATATATATATTATATACACTTGGGAAAACCTTCAACTGCTTAAACGTGTCAACTTTCACCTTTGTCAGTAATACAAGATCCAGTTAATTACAAGTGATATCCTGATATATAATTAACAGCAAAAAAGAACAATATTCAATTAGGTAAAGAAGGAATACATATAGTGCCGTCTAATAAAAGATATTGGAGAAGGCGGTACCATCTGTCCACATGTACTTAAAAAAATTATTTTCAATTTGTTAATTACCTAAAAAAATACATAAACAGTACAACCTAATTACAGAAGATAATACAAGTAATTTCAAGAAAAGGAATAAACAGTGCGATCTGTTACAAAAGGATGCACGAGATAATGATAGCATCTTCCACACAAACACAAAAGAAAACTTTGAATTTTATAAATGAAAGAAATAAACTAGGTTGGGATACCCAACCCACTGGCGTGTGGACTACGCTCTGGTGCCTAGTATCCCAAGTCCTAGTCATGGGTAAATGCCATTAGAATCTTAAGGAAGCTCCTTACGATCTGGTGAAGACAATCTTTCTAGAAAAAGACAACTCTTATGAAAAAGTGGCAGCCAAGTTGACTACCGGTCATCTTGCACGGGCTTGTCAATGGGATTTTGTTATGGAGGCTTGGAGAGTGGCACTCGTGTTCGTCAATCTATAATGTACAGATGTAACTTAAGATCTTTTTTCTCTCTCTTGCATTTCAACTGAATGTCCTATGGCGATGGAGGAGTGGTGATGGAGGAGTGGTGATGGAGGGGTGGCGATGTGTACAGACCTGACAAGTTGGAGATAAACAGTTATAATTCTACACATAAACGACAGTATCACTTCTTAACATTGTTGTTGTGTTTTCGCATGACAGAGGCCGACACCGGTGGGGGTCCCTGTGACTAATAACCCCTGTTTAGAGAGAGCACTGCTCACCCAGAGTCTTGGAACAGTGCTTTAAAAGATACAGTAAAAATTGTCTACCACATTTTCATTGGTTAGTTTCTTGCAGCTAAGGTTTGTTCAGTTAAGCAGGGATTAAACTACAATTTCTTACCACAATGGAGTAAAACAATCTACTCTGTTGGCATATACGTACTCTTCTTAAAAAAGCATCATTCAACCGGGAAGGGTGCAAGGCAGCGCTTGTCACTGCAAAACTACAGTGCCTTGATATAGATATTGCTGTTTTATCAGAAGTCCGCCTCTCTGAAGAAGATCACAACACAGAACTATCATCAGGCTACACTCTCTTCTTGGTTGGTAAAGCGAAGGGGCTGACGTAGAGATGAAGGAGTTGGTTTCGCAATTAAAGTATCCTTGCTTAATCCTGTAGAATATCCTTCCAGTACCTCTGATCGCATTATTGCTATCCGTGTTCTTCTCTCACACAACAAATTGGCCACTATTTTTCGGTCTACGCAACAACTCCTCAAACGAATGAACACGACACCTTATGTTTCTACGAGTCTCTTCGCTCTGTTACTGCATCTACTCCAATTAACGGGAAAATAGTGATTTTCGATTATTTCAATGCACCTATTGGGAAAGATTATGTGACTTAAAGTGCTCTTGGTCGTTATTGGTTCAATAAATGCAAACGGCCTCAAGCTGCTAGCGCGGTGTTCAGAATCTTGCGACCTGCAGCACTTTTTTCACCGTAACCGAACCACAAAGCTAATAGGATTCACCCACGATCAAGACATGGTCGTCCTATTGACGTCATCAAAACTCGAAAACGCGACCTTCGTGATGCATATACTGTTGGTGTCATTTGCAATGAAGAATGCGATACTGATCATAAGCTGGTGAGAGGAAAGTTTAATTTAAGAGTCCCTACGAAAGTTCGTCATTCTGGCGTTAAGGTGTCTAACCGGAACAATGTCGTAACAATGTATAATGTTAAGGTTTGGAACCCCAGGTCGCATTTTTAAGCTCAGAAGGTTTAATGCTAAGACCAAACTACATGTCTTAGTTAGTTTCTGTATGCAGACGATGCTATTTTCTTATCACACAATAAAGCTGATATGAAGCAAATAATGGATCGTTTTGCTGAAACGTGCACTGCCTTTGGTTTGCAGATCAGTCTGTCCAAAACAAGGGTGAGGTTCACTCCTGCACCAAGTGAACCATACTTGGAACCGAACACCATGGTCAATGGTGCTAGGAGTAGTTGATTTGTTTGTCTACCTTGGTGGTTCTTTGTCAAGGGGGGAGGGGGGCTCTTGAAACAGAAATCCACAGATGAATTGAGAAGGGTGGTGTAGCTTTTGGAAAGTTAGAGAAGAGAATGTGGTTTGATCGTTGTATCACAAACAAGACAAAGATCTAGTTTTACAGGACGTGTAATAACCACACCCAGGTATTCGTCGGATATATCGACAGTGCATAAAAGGCACATTTAATAGCTTGAACGGTTTCACTAAAAATGCTTAAGACGTATGTTAAAGATCACGTGGGAAGCACAAGTACCAGACACTGAGGTTGTTGTGAAAGCAAGCTGCTCTAGCGTCGAGGCTCTTGCAATCAGGATTCACATGCCTTGGGGAGGTAACATGGTTCAAAGTAAAGGTTGTAGGCTAACGAAACAACTTTTTTATGGTGAGCTGGAAAATGGCAAGCGATTTCACAAAGAACTACTTGAAAGCCTCATAAAGTAACATTGACAAGTGGAAAGAACTCACTGCTGAGGTCGGAGTAGCGGAAGCTTGTACGTGAAAGAAGTGGTGCTCGAGAGTGAAGAAAGCAGGCCCACAACGATTTGAAGCGAGGGCTTGGCCAAGGTTTAGATAATAGTCGTTACCATGACACACAGAGCTGGAAATACGACACTTGTTAGGGAGTGCTTCTGTCAAAAAGCTGGCTATGTCAATCACATTACATCACACAAAACTCATAAACGGGACAAGATGGTACCTTCTATGCCAGACCAAACAACCTGTGTGATATACAGCAAAGTCTGCAAGTCTACTGTCGGTTGGAAAAGACACATGGCTGTTCATAAGTTTAGTCTTCAGCCACCGGAAATAAACCAAGTGAAAATCACTCAATTCATATTTGACATCTGCATCAAAGTGTGCAAATCTACAACAGGGCTGCAAAGTCATCTAAGAAGGCACGAACGAGGAGATGGAGAGAACTCAAGATGACGGCAATCACTTCGAAAGATGCAGCAACCATCATATATGTACGTTTACCTGCCTAGTTGATAAGAGTTTCTCAATGCAATTGTAGAGCATTCACCAGTATCAATCAAACAAGATATTGAAATTAAAACAAATTAAGACTTCATGATACTTGTAAATAAATAAATAAATACAAAAATTATATACCTATAATCGGCATCACAAGTCGGGCATGTAACAATGTTATCACATTACCAACATCCCGTTCCTTTGATTTTGGCTGAATGCAAGATTTCTGCAATAATTCGTTGTGGCCAAAATGATTTTTGTTCACGTAAAGTAAACATATTCATATCTTAATTCTTTGTAATACAATTCACTCACACCAACTGTTATACAGTTTCAACCATTTTCTTATTAAAGAGGAATAGACTCATTTGTGCAAAACAAAACGGATCGAGGCCCCGGGCAGTTTTAGTCACTGGGTATCTAAACAATTAAAAGTCCATTGTTTTCGTTTGCAAAGAGAAGTTGACTAAAGTTTAATGCAAATTAATCCTAATGCCATTACATGAATGGCAGACTGCTTTGTCAATTACTTGGAACTGCTTTACGGAATTGGGGGTTTGGCAATAGATGCTCTGCTATGACCAATTTACATTTACCGATTTGGCAAATACACATACCGTCTTTTTGTCCAAACTCGACTACAGGAACATTTTTCTCTGTAACAACAGTGACAATGCACTTTTCCAGGCATCGGAAAAGGAACTTTTGATGTGTTTTTGTCACCATATCAAGGGTAGTTTACACAAATTAATTTAGGAAATGAAGAAGGGAAAGTTATAAAACTTAAGAGTAGTAGAAGCATTTAAGATAGTACTGATGATGAACATGTGTTTTACATATGCTGGTATTTAGATCACTGATGACAAAAAATAAGTTTAGTTAATGAAATAAAGAAGTGAGTTCAATTGACTTAAAGACATCTGACATGACAAAGAAATCAAGTTGAAATTGTAGTTGTGAAAGACCAGAGGTTGGACAAAGCATTCTGTCACTTTTCACGACGACAATAGAAAGATCCATGGTGCGATAATTCTTTTTATTTCTTCCTTTGCTTAAAAATGTTCTGTTACGTCTACTAAAATTAAATTTGGTCATGGCGAAGCACAGTGGGAAATGAAGTGAAACGTAATTAGCTTCTGCTGGGATTAGCGAGGCCACACACTGTGGTTCCTTTCAGATAACAGCCTCCTGACAATGTCCGGCAATGTTTCGTCTATATTCTTGTGAAAATAGTATAATTTAATGTCATTCAACAAAAATCTGTCTAAGAAATCTGGTATTTCAAAATAGTCCTGCAGCGATTGTTTCACATTACTTTATAAAATTAAAGAAACTTACTGTTTGAGATCGTTGATCTGCTCTTCCAAATCTTCCTTAATATGATAAGTACCCTACGAAAGAACACAGAAGAAAGTTGTCATAAATAATGAAAAAGGCTACGGTTACCCAAGAAAACGTCTGTTTTGTCAAAAATCAAATTGCAACCATAAAAAAGTTAGATTATATTTGAGACTGGTAATTAAACCTGAAGATATCCAATCAAAATACAAATTGTATTATGTCTCTTCAAAGTGCCCTGGCCGTCTCAAATCATAACCACTAAATCCCTTTCAAGTATCTTGACTATGAGGGAATGTGCAGATTACACCTGTTTGTTTATTTTCAGGGTCACGTAAAAAAAAAGAACTGGGCATTTTAGTAATATATATATATATATATATATATATATATATATATATATATATCTGACATGACATCACTATTTCTTTTCAAATCTTTTGATTTCCTGGTTTCCTCTATTCCCGAAAAGATGCTAGAAAGCGTTTTACCCTTCTTGCAACTATCTTTCTGATATAAGATGTACTAACACAATCACTTGCATCTCTTATGGGAGAAACCACTTATAAGTGTTGCCTAATGATTCATCGCCTGCTTGAATCGGGAGCATTTAACATAAAAAGTTGATCCGCCACACGCCAAGCTACACCGTCNGTAATATATATATATATATATATATCTGACATGACATCACTATTTCTTTTCAAATCTTTTGATTTCCTGGTTTCCTCTATTCCCGAAAAGATGCTAGAAAGCGTTTTACCCTTCTTGCAACTATCTTTCTGATATAAGATGTACTAACACAATCACTTGCATCTCTTATGGGAGAAACCACTTATAAGTGTTACCTAATGATTCATCGCCTGCTTGAATCGGGAGCATTTAACATAAAAAGTTGATCCGCCACACGCCAAGCTACACCGTCACTAACGCAAATATTCGTTTCCTATGTTTTATCTCTTCTCATCAAGATGCAAAACAACCTCAATTACTTTTCTTTATTAACACTTATCAATACCATTTATTTAAGCTTCCGATGAAGACATGGGTTCAGTACTTTTTAGCTGCAGTCTTCTTTAAGCAAATCCACTGAATTATACTAGTATCAACAAACAGACGACAAGAGAATGGTAAGGCATCGGCTACCATATGATATTAAAAATTCGTTAAAATATGTTCAATAAAAATATAAAATATTGGAAGAAGTTATAAACAATTACCTTAGTCTTCATAGGTGAAGAAAATTCGATTGCACTTTCACTACAACACAAAAATAATAATCATGATCATCATCGAAGGTAATATCGTGGTTCAATATGAAACAATATAGGCGTGATAATCACATTGATCTAACAACAATTTTCCCCCTAAATATGCACAAACATTCTAATGCCAAACTTTTGGTGAAGATCGTTTGAAATTTTTCCTTCCGTAAAAATGATCATGAAATTGCAAGTCTCCTGTACCGAACACTGTTATTCTATACTGGTTGTTCATCCTATTTTAACAGTGAAGAATCGATGGACAACAATCAAACGCATAAGGAAAGACATACATAGCTTAATGTAGTCTTAACATTTCTAAAGTGCAAAGTACCAAAACTCTCCAAATTAAAAGAAAACTCTAGAATGTTAACACATGCAGTCATACCATTTCGAGAGAAAATGAGAAAAAAGAGAAAGAAAGAAAGAAAGAGAGCGGGCGAGAGAGAGAAAGCATGAGAGAGAGAGAGAGAGACACACACACACACACACACACAAACAGAGAGACAGACAGACAGAGACAGAGAGAGCAAGAGAGGGAGGGAAGGATGGGGGTCGGGCAAGAAAAAATATATTCTGAATAAAGTAAAATGAAAGAAAATATGGTTAGTGGATCAAAGGTCACAAGATTGGGAGTATTTCAAAGAAATTTGTTCCACACAGTTTTCGGATAGTAGGTAAAAAATCAAGGTTTGCAAATTATGTAAACACTAGCTAATATTTAATCAATTTCTCTTTTAAATCGCCTGCTAAGCACAAAATATTTTCTCTTAGGAGGGAAATCCAGCCTAGGCGACGTTTCAATGGTTCTCTTGGTGAGCTTATGTTGAATACATTTCGTGGGCAATACTCCCATTAATGACTATGTTTTACCTGCTCTCCTTTGCCATGGACGAGTTCTTCTCGTTACGCTGTAAAAAAAACAAAACAAAAACCCACAAAATTTTATTTTAATTCAAACAAACAACAACATATATTCATAACAATTTTGATTTTACCTGCAAGTTTTTAAGAGTTTGTATTAGAGGAAGCATTCCAATATTGATACAAAGATCAAGGAAGAGCATATGAGTTCAATTAATCCACAATCAACATTTGTATTACGAATATTTCATCATACTGATTAATAATAAGAAAATGGTTATAAAATCTAAATATTGATAAATTACAAGAGTTCAAACATAGTGAATAACTTGAGTAGTACCGGTAGTAGTGAAGTTCAATTTAATGAAAAACTGCAATTTCTCGAGAAATAAGTTGTATTGAAACTCAACATTATATTTCCAAATACTTTGTTGTGCTTTGTTTAACAGGCATGAAAAGTAGCAAACAAAATATTCATATTTATGGAAAGAAATAAACAAAAGTGGATATTAAATGCAACAAGTATTGCTAAATCAAATTCTAAAAATTCTCTACTTCACCGTAACAAGATTCTAGATATTCTGTACAATAGAGTTAATCGAAAACATTAAAAAGGTAAAAGGAAGAAACACACAATTTCATTCTTTCATAAGATCTGACAATAGGGACAGTGACAATCTGTAAAAATGAATTGTCAAAGTGCTATCAGGTCACACATCTTAAAGAAAAATAAATTCTTTAACTATCAAGTGGGGGACACTTTGAAATGAAGCAGAGTTTATTAATAATTGATAAATAAATTTCACTATTCCAATGCGTGCGTCAAATGAAACACTGAAATGAAGATACCTCGCCATCAGTCCCCTCTTTTTATTGTTGGATGAGTTAACTGGTTGCCCCAGTAAACAATAAAACCGAGGTACATACAGCTACAACAACAACAACAACAACAACAACAATAAACAAAGTTCATGTCCAGCATGACAGCCCGCACAGGGAGATGGTATTCACCTGCCGGACGAGAAAACTTAACCCCGGCTACCGACCAGTAGCTTTAGAGGTTAAGCACCTTCCTCAATATGTTGCTAGTTCCAATGATGGTAAATGTTTGGAGTCCACCCAAGACATCAGGGATGCCCAACTCTTTCAAACTGCGCTCCAAGCGCTTCGTCACCACTCCTAAGCTTCCCACGACGATTGGGACAACGCTGGTACATACACTATGTAACTTTCGGATTTGTTGGGCCAAGGGAGAATACTTAGTGACCTTTTCTTCTTCTTTAGCTGTCACATTTCGATCGGAAGGCACAGCAAAATCTACAACCAGCCATCTCTTCTTAGTGCGGTCAACAACAACAACATCCGGACGATTACATTCCACCTGTTGCATTGTCTCCACTGATCTATCCCACCAAACTTCAAACCTACCATCTTCACTCTTTCTAACTTTGTCAGGCACCTCTTCAAACCATTTCCCCGCACATTTCAACCCATACTTCTTGCACAGCTCCCAATATATTCTCAATCCCATCCTATCATGTCGCCTCTTGTACTCCTTCTGAGCCAGTACCTTACACCCACACGCAACATGCCAAACTGACTCAGATTCAATTCCGCAGATGCGACACATAGGACTAACACCACCATCCCACTTCGACTGCGCCAACCTTGTCCTCAATGCTTGCTCTTGAGCAGCAAACACAAATGCCTCTGTGCTTTTTGCAAGGAAACCACCTTTAACCCACTGTACTGATCTCTCTGTTGCATTTTCATCCATCTCCCGAAAGAACCTACCATGCATAGCCTTCTCCATCAATCTCTCCTTTCTCTCCTCAACCACTCTCGTCTTGTAATGCTTCTTTGTCTCCCTTCCATGCATAATCATTCCAGCCACCTGTTCCAAAATCGTCTCCTCAGTAGCATGTACATACTCTTCTAACCCTAACTCTTCCTGCCTCACACAATCTTCAACGCTGATCAGGCCACGACCCCCATCCTTTCTTCCGATGTACAGACGATCTACACTACTATTCCTATGGAAAGCACCATTCATCGTTAAAATCTTCCTTGTCTTGGTATCAAGTTTACGTAGCTCAGCATCAGACCAATCCAGTATTCCAGAGCTGTATCGGACAACACTAACTGCCCACGCATTGATGCCGCGAACCAAGTTCCCAGCATACAACCTCGACTTTGCCAGCAATTTCACACGTCGTAGGTACTCATTCCCAATTTTCTCCTTCATCTTCTTCTGCATTACTTTCGCCCCTTCTAGCACTCCCAGGTACTTGTACCCATCTTCATCAACCTCCTTCATCAACTCCCCACTCGGTAGCTCGATTCCCTCACATTCAGCCCTTTCACCTCGTCTAATTTCCAAAACAGCACACTTATCTAACCCAAACTCCATCCCAATGTCCCTAGAGTAAACCCTCACCACCTCGACCAATGCCTCCAACTCACGTTTACTCCGTCCAAATAGCTTCAAGTCGTCCATAAACAATAAATGATTGACCAACACCCTACCGTGACCGAAGAAATATCCAAGCTTCTCTCTGTTGAGTAAAATACTCAGCGGGATCATTGCAATAACAAAGATCAAAGGGGAAAGGGAGTCACCTTGGAATATTCCCCGATTGATGTTAACTTCACCAAGCACCTCATTATTAGCCGTCAGTACTGTCTTCCATTCAGCCATACTTCCTTTCAGCAAACTCCGCACATTCTCTGCAACTCCAACCATGTCCAGCATCTCCAAAATCCAACTGTGAGGGACCATATCATATGCCTTCTTGTAATCAATCCAGCACATGCTAAGGTTTCTCTTCATAGCCCTGACCTCGTGCAAAATTGCCTTATCGATCATCAATTGATCTTTCGTGCCACGTGACTTCTTCCTGCATCCCTTCTGTTCCTCAGGAAGAAGATTATTATTTACAAGATGACCGTAGATCTTTTCAGCAAAGATTCCAGAGAGCAGCTTCCACATCAATGGTAGACAAGCTATCGGCCTATAGTTACTAGCTGCTGTCCCCTTTCCAGAATCTTTCTGAATTAAAACTGTCCTCCCCTTGACCATCCAGTCGGGTACCACGCCTGACGTCAAACACTCCTGCAGAGTTGTTGCAATTGACAAGTGTAGCGAGGTGAACTTTTTGAACCAGTAACCTCTGACCCAGTCAGGTCCAGGGGCTTTCCAGTTTGCCATCTTTTTTATCCCTGCCTTAACATCTTGCAGAGCCACCATAATGTCCTCTTGTTTCTCTACGTCTGCAAACTTTTCCCTTACATCACCCAACCAACTTGCTTCCTTGTCGTGTTCCTTTTCCTCGGACCAGATAATACACCAGAACTCTCTTGCCTCATCTGCATTAGGAACAGAGGATTCCATCTTATGTCCATTGCCATTAAGCTCCTTAATAATAACAATAATAATAATAATAATAATAATAATAATAATATCAAGGAGACATTACCGCTGAATGAAATGACATCTTATCAGTGTGCGATAATTCTATAATAATAATAATAAAAAAATAATAGACTTGGCTTAATCTTGGAGGAAATGAGAAGAAAAAGATCTGGGTCTGTGACATGACCTGTCAACACCAGCAAAGGTGGGGAAACTACGGACGTAGACAGACCAAGTAAGTACCAAGGGTTGGCATTCGAGGTGAGAAAAAGAAGCCATGGGTTTGAGATAAAAATTGTATCAGTTTTTGGTACCTTCGTTGGAGGCATAAAGACGATGGTGAACACAATTTCAGCAATATTCGACGAAAAGGATACTGCGAAACAGAGAATGGAATACAAAAAACAATATGAATAGATGGCCAGGCTATAATTCATCAAGTGATGTCAGGACAGCAGTAAATAAGAACAAAATATCACAGCATAGGCAGAGAACATCAGCTTATGGAATGTCATCACAAAGGTTTTCCCGATTATAATTCGGGCTATGGGTACTGTAGCACTCAAGTTGAAACGGTTCTCAATGATAACTCTGAAAACAAGATTAAAAATCTTTCAGAAGTCAGCTTTGTTACACACTACAAGACAGATCCTTGGTATGTATCGAGCTAGATGCAAACTGATAACAAAATGTTACAAATCCTTAAGCTCAAGCATTATGGAATATCATTAATATTAATAAAAATATTACGAAAAAAAAAATATTAATAAGAATATCAATAATAGTAACTATAGTAAAAGCAACCATAGCAATGACAGTACTAATAACAAAAATAGTAATTTTTCTTTTGACAGGTAATTCCACATTGAAATCACATTCATCTCCGTAGTTTTTTTTGCAGTTTCTATCTTGACAATGTTATATTTCTCTACCAGTCTGTTGTAAAGGTACAGAAATTTCAAAAAATTGAAAAGAAACGGTTCTAATTAAGTTGAATGTGCTGTTATTTCTTTTAGTCTATTTCCTGTGTTCCCACCTATTAATTGTAAAAATAATATAGATACCGACCTGGTTCAAATCCAGTTTGATGCACACACGTTTTTCTTTTTTATCCGTAAACATTACATTTATTGTTTACCATATAAATAATTGATCCAATAAGCTTACTCATGGTAATTAAATACATTACCACTGCAATAAAACGAACAGAAACTTATATTTCAAACAAAAAGAAAAATTTTTCAGTCTTGTCAATCAATGTGTACTGCGTTCCCAAGTCAATTTCAAAGCAAACAGCTTCTTAACTTTATTAAACAATTATTAACTATTTCAGAGAACATGCAATCCCATTTTAACAGAACTTCCTAAAGAATTAATAATCTTAATAAAAGTGTGTAGCTGTCATATTGAAAGGGTTTCAGCGAAATAATCTACAATTTGCAAAAAAGGTAGAAATAACTTTTGTAAGCCTCTTGCTTCTCTTCCTCCCGTACTTTTCATATTAAAAGTTTTAAATACATGTTAGTGGTATCAAATTATTGGATATTTCATTTACATTGTAACAATGTGATATTGATATTAATTTCAAGCAAAGCAAATGTTGAAACTACTCATTTTGTTAAAAAAGCGAGATAATAGAGTTGGATTCAGTGCAAAGAGCAAAAAAAAAAGGGGGGGCGGGGGGTGGTCCCGAAGCAAAGAGTGACAGAAAGTGTGCAAACGCGTTAGACCAACGTCTGTGTGAGAAAAGAGCGAAAGTACGGGAGGGAGAGGGGTAGTGGGAGAGGGGTAGTGGGAGAGAGCGAGCGAACGAACGCCTAAAGACAGCTTTCCTAACAATTTAATGCACTTGGAAGCTATAATGTACATAAGGATACACTGAATAGAGTTGATTTGTTCAGCAAAAAGCAAAGGGGTACAATGGTGTGATTATTGGAAACCCTGTTGGTGTCATGCCATAAGAGAGCCATTAAATTTAAGTGTTGTTATTAAATTATTATTGGTGTTAAAAACTGTGACATTAATGTGAAAACATAAGATAATAATAAATATTTAGTTTTCTGTTAATTCACTGAGGGCTATAAAGAGATTATATTTTTGAATGCGGAATTTCCGATAATGTTCAGTCTTGAAAATAAAGCCCTATAATCACAATGTCATATGCTACAAGTTATCTTCTACTACGGTCACCACAATCCGATATGACCTGTCTTGGGACCATGCGCTTCAGCATTAAGCCTCTTAATTCAATTTGTTTCAAACGTAAGCCAACTTCACTTGTCATGTAACTCAATGTTAATTGTTGGAACCCAACCTATTCTGAGTCATAAACTACAGCAATGGATGTAGATCTCGATCATATAAATAAAATATTCAAAAGTACAAGATACCTCTTGATTATTGTAGTATTTTTTGAAGGAAAAACCATACAAAACGCCAAATATAAGAGTTATTTACTGCATCTCCTAGGCATAACACAATAAAACATAAAATTGTAAGACGATATGGGTTTCTGGCAGCCACGAAATTTCTCAGAGTTCCGCAGAGTTCTTCGAAATTCTGGGAAGTTCTCCTTCTGTCTCTCTTCTTCAGTCAGTAAGTAAGTCAGTCTGTCTGTGGCCCTTTTTATTTAAACAATTTTTTATTGGCCTAATCTGATACAAAGTACACCAAACGAATGAAGGCAGGCGAAATCATCTGTGATGATAAACGTCTTTCACCTATCTGTTTCTCTATTTCTCATTCTATTTCATCTATGTCTGTCTTTTTTGTCTCTATATGTGTACTTTCGTTGTCTTTCTCTTCGACTCTGTCTGTCTGTCTGTCTGTCTGTCTGTCTGTCTCTCTCTCNGGTTTCTGGCAGCCACGAAATTTCTCAGAGTTCCGCAGAGTTCTTCGAAATTCTGGGAAGTTCTCCTTCTGTCTCTCTTCTTCAGTCAGTAAGTAAGTCAGTCTGTCTGTGGCCCTTTTTATTTAAACAATTTTTTATTGGCCTAATCTGATACAAAGTACACCAAACGAATGAAGGCAGGCGAAATAATCTGTGATGATAAACGTCTTTCACCTATCTGTTTCTCTATTTCTCATTCTATTTCATCTATGTCTGTTTTTTTTGTCTCTATATGTGTACTTTCGTTGTCTTTCTCTTCGACTCTGTCTGTCTGTCTCTCTCTCTCTCTGTCTCTCTCTCTCTCTCTCTCTCTAAAAAAAAAGGCTAATGGTCACAAAAGTCCAAATAAATTAACAAAGATTGGCTGATGTTGAACTTTCCGAGTAAGGAGCTTTAATTTTTAATTAACTTATTGATCTTAATTAATTACTACTACCTTATATTAGAGGATAACACAGCAGCAAAGCTAAACATATGGTGTTCACTTCTTTACATTTTAAAATACTTTCTGCGTTTGTTTGCACGGTGGTTAAACATACAATTAATTAATATATTAATACATAGTACAATTAAAATACAAAATCCTAAGACGTGCTATCCTATAGTGGTCAGAAGAAAATAATAGAAAACAGGGTGATCTAGAGATTAGGTTGTTTGTTCGGTTTCTTTTCGGTAGTGCTGGAACCCATATTTATGGAAGAGTGTAAGGAATGCTTAGTAATAAACCTAGCGATGGGAGAAGTATTCCTCCAAACGTAGGTCAGAAAAAGCTTACAACTTGTGACATGAGAATACATCAATAAAAATGAAGAATTGGCATTAAACGATCTTATCTTAACAATATTATTACACAACTTGATTGTAATTGAGAAGCGTGACTTTCACTGCGACCACACCCACTAGAGATAACTATTACGTAGGGGAACCTATGACAAAAGAAGAAGACATACATGCTATTTTTCTGTCTTTGGAGAGGCAATGGAATTGTCAGATTCTGCAGAGTGAAAACGAAAAATCAAAAATAGGTGTATTGCTACAAGACAAATGGTCAGGGAAAGTGTGAAACTAGTCATACACTTGTAATTTGAATGAAAATGTGTTTGTCTAGGTAGAATCCCTTCGAGACTAATTTTCGTAACGCATAGGTTTGTTCCCAACACCCTTTTACAGAAAGAAAACATCGATGTATGTTTGCCGTTGAAACGAGTCAAAATAGACATCTCAAAACAGCAACACTTGATGTAACTCTGACATATTCTAAAGGCATCAAAATTACAACGTGAATGCTATGAACAAAAAGATGATAGCTGACAAAAATGCTCATCATCATATATAGACGACTTCATTAGATAACAGTTAAGCAAACAGCATAAAAGCAAAAGAATTGGCTTCGAAATTCTAGCTGTTGTACACACCCAAACTTGAAACTGACCTCTTCCTCTATGTCAGGATGGGCAAAGCATTCAAGTCCTACAATTTAATTGTTAAGAGGCTCCTATCCTAGTTGAAAGCATGGGAGGCATTAGATGAAAAACGAAACTAAAAATATAATAGTAGCATTGACATATACCATTACATAATGAGTTATACGAAAGATGAATTTTATCGCAAACAATACTATTTTGTTTGTAACATAGTGATCAATAAATGAAACATAAAAAGCAAGAAACTATCTTCCAAAGAACTATAGCACTACCGAAATTCATTACCATCACGGTATAATAATAAATTGTCAAACATGACCACCTTTCATTTCCGTAACTGATAAACGAAGAAACCGTGGAAACTCTGAAAATACGACTCTTTTGTGGGCTCCAAGTTTACGAAGTAAAGAAAAGGAAGAATAGAAGTAAAGAAAATGGAAGAATAAGAAGTAACTCGACCAGAATCCTTCGATCCTAAAAACCTGTAAAAGACAAAATGTGTCAGGGTCGATTTACTAGGCACAAATAAAAAAGTAGCATCGGTCACTCCTCCACGGGAAACTTTGTGTAACACAGGAAATAGTTGCACGAAACTCTGCTGAAATAGTCTTAAAATAATGAAGCCTTTGAGTCCCAAGAGTATTTTCCAACGGATATGAAGAAAATGCTAAGTTATGACAACCCTGTGTTGGGCTTGCAAAGATGCATCTGTGTAACAAAAAAAACAATGCTAGACCTGTATGAATTATCAGTGCAAATGAATATCTATTGTTAACCTTGAAAAATTCACCTGTGCAATTAACAAGCAATGTTAGTCTTCCACCTGTGCAATTAATAGCTAATGATAGGCCTTTGAAAATTCTTCTCTGCTGTTAATAACTATTGTTAGACATACCAAAATTAATCTGTAACCAATATCTATTGCTTCACTACACAAACTAACAATTCATCTATGAAATTATCTTACTAACAACTACTGCTAGTCTTGCAAAAATTTAACTGTGCAGTGAATGCCACCTATTACCACACTTGTACAATTTACAAGTACAACTAGTAAGTTTGGTCAGGCATGTGGAAATTCACCTGTAAAAAAACAATTGTCACATTTACAATTACAATTGTAAACATTGATCTCCTTCGAATCACCAGTGTTTAAATTGAACACGTTTCTTGTGCAATTGACAACTTTCGCTTGGCTTCAAAACTCATCTCTCTGACTAACAACTTTTATGTTTATGACATGGGAATGTATGGAAATTAATTTTAAGACATTAGCTTCATATGCTCCCATATATATCATGGGATCATATAGAAGGGCTTAGAAAATACCTGCCATCTGAACAGAAGATTGAGATATTTAGCTGCAGTACCGACATTATGAAAAAAAGAAGAAGAGAACTGTTTTGACCAAATCGTTAATGTCGCATTGCCTCCTAAAGAAGTGCGTTGACGACATTGCTCGTTATTAATAGAGAATTACTGTTAAAAGAGAAGCATTTATTATAGAAACTGTTACATTGGGCCATTAACCTCGCTAAAAAGTGAACAAAACTCATTTTATTTAAGCTCTGGTCATGCCTACATCCTTTTCTCCTTTCTCTTTCTGATTCATTATGGGGCGGGCAACGTACAGATCGATTTTCTTTGTCTTCATTCACAAACCTTAATGCAATCATATCTTACTCATATGATATACAAAAATCAAATCAGGAACATTGACTATTTTTACTAATTAACACAATATTATAACTATAATATCCAATGTCCAATGTCCTTAGTAAAATCATACAACATAAACTTATTAAAAAGCCAACTTACAAGATATACAAAAGGCTATCTTTGCTTTTAAGAGTGCTGCAGTGAATACTTGATTTGTGATTATTGGGTAACATACTGGGATCTCAAATACCTAACAGGTTGTCCAGTTGCGATTACGGGAGTTAATCCCAAAAGTCATCATGCACCAATCTGTAATCTGACTATATTTGTGTGCTACAGTGTTTGTTATAACAAGCTGTTTGACAACAAAGTCTTCTTAAAAGCAACACCAATTCAATGAAAAGAAAATCAGACTAATAACAAATGCATTAACGACGTTGCTGTTTTATTAAAGTATTAAAATGGCAAATAGTAACAGTGTGAACTTAATTTACTCACCTTAAATCGTTCGAAAAATGCTTTAAGATAATCAAGTGGACCAATTTCTGGGCCATCACTGATCAAGTCGACATCAAAATGATTAGCAAACATTGGCTTTGGTACCATAATATTCTAAGCAATGACAATCTACAAAATCGATTTTAGGGTTATTCAGTTGGAGGTCCCACTTGTGTTCATCTTTAACTTCCTATTTCGCTAGGCTGCTTTACCATTCCATTTAAGTTATAACTGCTCGTATTACGACTAATCTATTTCGCTGGGAGAATATTCAGGAATGTCATCAATAGCTGCGGGTCACCGCAGTAATCCTGATGTTATAACTCAGTCGGATATCCAATAATCCTTCACAAACGCTCAATAACACCTGAGAATTGAACTTAAGGTTCGAATTAAACCACAAATATCAACACACCATGTCGAGTGTGACATTTTCTTGCAGAAAGGTTTCATGTCAATATATCCATTATCGATGCCCGCCCTGGTATATTTCGACTTGGCTCTTTACACTTTCGACATTCTGTCTCTAGTTGTTAGGTTATTTTATTAACACGAGTTAATTGCTATACACAAGAGATATACAACGCAGTATTCACCCAGGTGACAACGATTACAATCACCACTTGAAATAAACAGGGAGGAAATTGTGAGATAAGTCCAAATCGACTCACTGCAAAAATATAAACAAACAAAATGTACAAATAACAGGGTCAGCCCACACCCCAGGACGGCTTCATTATGCTCTGTGTGGTTTCATTTGATTTTTATATGCACCAGTGATAGAACAGAATCAATTTTCACCGTAAAAGAAATAACTATTTACTTCATAAGTGTGTTAATTATAACGCCAAAATTAACATGGTTACTTCTATCATAGGAAAGGAAATCATATTTCAACACAATTCTTCTTTATTATTGTAAACTATTAAAATATTGTCTCCAAACGTTTGATCGCTGATAAAAAATATAAATGGGTAAATTTGGCATACCAGGTCAATTATTTGCCTGACTATTTCAATCCACAATGACGAGACAATTTTACGTGTTTTCTGAAAACAATATGCTTTCTAAAATGACCTCCAAATCAAATCGCTGTTGAGCTAGTTCTTCTTGACAAAGAAAATATTTCATGGTGATATCCATCGTTGATCTTAAATGGCAAATGAACAATTACAGTTATGTACTACTACTATACAGCACCCACCAACAAATATCTACTTTCTTGTAAGTTGGGATGTCTGTCGAGTCGATCATTTTGGATGAAAACAATATTCCTTCTGTAGTTTGGTCTCATATTGAATATCCTTTTAATCTACTGTAAACCATAATATAGGATCGAATAAATGATCACTGTGATGGATGAAGGTTACAAAACAGGTTATGTTATTTAAAGAATGTTTCTTGCTCGATAATTTTAGGTTAAATCCTGTCTTGCATTAAAAGGATCAATTCTACATTTCATTCCACACCTATCTCATCATTTCAATTCATTATTCAAAGCAGCACACTGACAAATATCTAATCGCTGTCAAGGAGATATTACGATGAGAAATTAGTTTCGAAAGGAATCATTGAAGGTTTCTACAGGAACACATTGTTGAGGGGGAAAAAAATATGTCTTTTCAATATATGATCTAATGCAAAATACTAGAGGACATCTCTCTGCAAAATGTTTTGTTTTTTCATATTTGTATCACTGAATTAAAAATCTAAATCGAACACAAAAAGTCCAACAAAATCCTTGTCTATCAACCATCACGAAATCGATGGAGCTAAGAACATTATTGTCATGTATTTGAAAATTAATTTTCTTACATTGTTCAAGCTGTTTTCATCAAAACCTGTTCTTTGCTGTGTGTTATCTGAATGTCAAAAATACATCTGTGTCATTTTGAACAAAAGATGCTGTTTCCGTTTCTTCTGTCAAGAAAATCGGCGATTTTTAGTGCAGACGATGTAGAGTATATTTTTTATTTCAAAGTAGTATCGAAAAAAGCAGCTGCGATCTGTTATATCTGTTTAATCTGATTAAAAATACAAACTAGAATAACGATGGAGTTTTAAAATCGTTTAATGTGTTACAACATGTCAATAATGCGTGACAGTTGGAACTCGATTAAAATACTCTGTATAATGGAGTGAAAAAATCCATCCATCCTTGGTAGCAATTCTTCCCCGTGCTAGATGCAAATCTTGTAAGAAAACCAAACCATTGAGTTATTCATTCTATTAGGGTTGGTCTCTTCTTATAAACCAATTATCACAATCAGTATTGGCTTAAGCAGATCAAAAACCCCGCTCATAGTACATCGTCAATATTCTAAATTCGCTGTTAAACATAATTACAGATTACTACACTTACTGGTTGATCATCTTGTTTTCTTTCTTCCAAAAGCTATGTTTTATTACTATCCTTTTCAACCCTGGTTTAAGCTATAAGCTTATTGATTGTTAATTTATTCTAAAAAATGAACCCTTTCCCAACAGAAGCATTTCAGATTTTGTGCTTTGTAAAGAAATCGTTTTATTCGATTCGATGTTTGGAAACTTTGTGCATTCTGACACCATATTCACTATTTATGTTTCACTATTTATGTTTCTCTATTTATTTATTTATTTATTTATTTATTTACTAGTTTATTTATTTGTCTCTTTATTTAACTATTTATCTTTTATCTTTATAATTTATCTATTCATTTATCTATTTCAAAAACACTATTTATCTCATTATTTATTTAATTATTTTTTTATCTGGTAACGTTCTTATCATATCACTCACTTTTACTCTTTTACACAAAATGTCTGTTTGAAAAGAATACTAAAAAAATTTCAGTGTTACAAAACGTGTATCAGACGAAAAAAAAGCCAACTTGTGCAGTAAAAGTATACATCAAAATAGTGGTTTCATTTTCTTAGCTTTATTTATCATCTTCTGATGGAGTATTAAGTGTAAGGTTATTGTATAAGAACACACTCAGTTGAAAGAAAATCTATGCTCTTTTCATTGGAGAAGAGCCTATATTTCATGTTGTTCTATCCTGTGAAGTACATCACAACTGCGTCCCAGAATAAAAGCAGTAAGCAGCAAAGCATTGATGAATGTTCAGTAAATTCTCCTAGGAACCCTGGAACAATTTAGCCGATGACAGAAAGGTAACTAATAAAACAAAATATGCTTGCTAAACATTACAAACATTAAGCTATTCGCTATTTACAAAGTATCAACCAGATATTAACTCCTATCGAAGTTAGCTACATAACAACACATTTGGAACTGAAACAGATAGAAAAAAAACAATAAAAAACATTGACTTCTTCTCCTTCTTCTTCTTTCGGCTTCTCCCATTAGGGGTCACCACAGCGGACCAGTCTCCTCCATCTCTGCCTGTCCTGGATGTCGCTCACAGACAGTCCCTTCTCCTTCATGTCCTCATTTACCGAGTCCGAGAACCTCCCTCGTCTCTTTTTGGTCTCTCTCATAAAAAACAATGACTGCTTTGACTTAATCACATTAAAAAATTCAGACAAAATTGTTGTTGTTATTGTTGTTATTGTTGACGTAACATGCAATGCAGTGGTGGTATCACTACGATTTACAAATTATTAACATCTATTATTACTGAAAGAATGTACGTTTTCTTAGATGACAATTCTATTCTTCCACTAGAACAAAAAGGTTGTAAAAGAAAGTCGTATGGATGTAAGGATCAACTGCTTATCAATAAAATGATTCTTGAAGATTGCCGAAAAAGACTTAAAAACCTTAGCACTGCGTGGATCGTTTATAAAAAAGCCTTTGACAGTGTTCCACATGATTGGATCCTTAAAAGCCTCGAATTATATAAAATATCGCCAGTAATTACCAACTTCCTCAGAAACAGTATCTCGAAATGNTACGTTTTCTTAGATGACAATTCTAGTCTTCCACTAGAACAAAAAGGTTGTAAAAGAAAGTCGTATGGATGTAAGGATCAACTGCTTATCAATAAAATGATTCTTGAAGATTGCCGAAAAAGACTTAAAAACCTTAGCACTGCGTGGATCGTTTATAAAAAAGCCTTTGACAGTGTTCCACATGATTGGATCCTTAAAAGCCTCGAATTATATAAAATATCGCCAGTAATTACCAACTTCCTCAGAAACAGTATCTCGAAATGGAGCACACAACTTCTCCTTTCTCACAATACAGGTACTACCAAGTCTAATCTTATTAAAATCAAGAGAGGTATCTTTCAAGGGGACTCACTCTCCCCACGTCTTTTCTGTATCGCTCTTATTCCTCTATCTAACGAACTAAACAACTTGAAATCTGGTTATAAAGTTTTCGATAAAGCAATAAACCACCTATTTTACATGGAAGATCTTAAGCTTGTTGCTAAAAACGATGACCAACTGGAAGGGTTACTGACTACAGTAAAGCAATTAAGCAATGATATTTGTATGGATTTTGGCCTCGATAAATGCGCCAAGGCGACGTTTCTACGAGAGAGATTAAGTGCTACATCGTCCGTTATAATTGACAAGAAAACTATTATCAGAGAATTAGACCCAGAGGAAATGTATCAGTACTTTGGAGTCAATGAAGGTGACGGAATTAACCATGCTGCTCTGAAGGAGAAGATTCGGAAAGAGTACTATAGGAGAGTGAGGTTAGTACTAAAGACAGAATTAAATTCCAAGAACAGGATTGAAGCTATTAACACACTTGCTATTCCTGTTGTGCAATACAGTTACAACATCATAAATTGAAATCTTCTTGAAATAGAAATTATGGACCGTAAGAAAAGAAAGCTACTAACTTCAAATAATATGCTCCACCCCAAATCAGATGTTGACAGTTTGTACCTGCATAGAAGCAGTGGAGGGCGTGGACTTATTCAACTCAAACTGTCCTATAAAATTTCCATAATTGGTATGAAGAAATATCTTGAAACCTGCGCGGATTGGATGTTGGTTTTAGTCCGTCGTCACGAACGTGGCAAAACATTACACTCAATTACCAAAAAGGCTAGAATGTTTGAAAATGACCTGAACATCGAACCTGAAGACGATGAACAAAACCTTCAAGCCACTACCTGTGCTAGAAAAGCTAAAAAATATTCGCGAAGAAAAACGCTAAAAAACAACTTATTTATCGATGGAGCCAGACGTCTCTGCACGGACAGTATGTTCTCCGAAGCCAAAACCCTAATGTAGATCAAAATGCAACCCATCAGTGGCTTAGGAGTTCAGGGCTGAAGGCAGAGACTGAAGGCTTTGTCATTGCCGCGCAAGACCACAGTCTACAAACTCGAAACTATCAGGCATATATTCATAGAAATAGCGCAGATTCAAAATGCAGACTGTGCGATAAACAAACTGAGACGGTTGACCACATAGTTGCCGGTTGCCCCATACTGGCCCCAAGTGAATATATCAAGCGGCATGACCGTGTTGGCCAATATCTGCACAATGGTATATGGAATCGTTATGGGATTAAAACCGACCACAACTGGTACGAGCACCGTCCAGAAGCAGTTGTCGAATCAGAGAATGTCACGATCGTGTGGGGTTTCCCTGTGCATACAGACCGCCGCACTATTCAGGCAAATCGACCTGACATCATCATTAAGGATAAAAAGAACAAACTATGTACACCAATTGATATGAGTGTCCCCTCCGACATTAATATCGCAGTTAAGGAGTTTGACAAGTTAAGCAAATATAAAGACCTGGAAATTGAAATACAAAAGATGTGGAACTTAAAAGCCACGACTGTGCCGGTCATAGTCGGGGCACTTGGAATGATCAAGAAGGGAACTGAAAAATACATCTCGAAAGTGCCAGGCGAACATAAGCTCCAAGAAATTCAGAAAATCGTCCTTACTAGCACGGCTCATATTCTCCGTAAATTTCTCACAATTTGAATTTTATCTCCATTAAACTTGTCCCATTCTTTTTAAAACCTTTACCCACCTTAGGTCACCGGGGTGACTCGGTGGGTAATTGTATATATTGCAAA
>RDPX01000339.1:44534-56462 GCA_003991215.1 Morbakka virulenta
TACTACTACTACTATTACTACTACTACTACTACTACTACTCCTACTACTATTACTACTACTACTACTACTACTACTACTACTACTACTACTACTACTACTACTACTACTACTACTACTACTACTACTACTACTACTACTACTACTACTACTACTACTACTACTACTACTACTACTACTACTACTACTACTACTACTACTACTACTACTACTACTACTACTACTACTACTACTACTACTACTACTACTACTGCTGCTGCTGCTATCACTTCTTTCCTTAAATTATATTCACCGACAGGCATATGGTGTCTTGATTAAATTGGGTTTCAAAATTATTTTATTTCCTTTCCTAAACAGTGATCAGTTCACCTGTCCACCTGTCAAAATCGAAGTTAACTTTCTATATAGTTTGGTAGGCCAATGTCAGACAGAGAAATTCAATACCACAAATCAGGTTTTTATTTTTGATATCGACCTAAGATGACAGGACCTCTTGATTAAAACAAGCTCCGAAAAGAAAGTAATTCAAATAGTCGTACGGAATGGGTAAAGCAGTATTTTCAAAAAACTCAAAGTAGAACAAATGCTATGGAGCTACTCTTCACACGATTATTGACTCTTTCAACTCAACCTAGCTCACCAAATCGCACGTCAGATATTAAAAATACATCATATCGATTACTATTAGTTTGTTAAGACATTTATCCATATAATACAAAAGTAAATTTACCTCATTACTTTAGTTACAATCTAAACTGTGCTAGTTTAATGAGCAATCAGAAATTAGGTTGTAACTGTATAATATAGTTAATATAAAACATGCATATTACAATGTTACTGGGTGCTAAACTCAAAAAATTAAATTAAAACTTTATATAGCTGTATACCTAAATAAAGCTGCATAGTTACCTACACTATGGTACCTATGCGATGCTTTAAATTCCCAAAACATTAAGGCCAATAGCCATGAGCAAAAGGTTTGTTTCACCACCAAAATATTGTGTTCCAGCAGTCATTAAATTGCAGATTAAGGGCGTGCTATGCCAGAAGAAGCGAAAAAGATTTGAAATATTTATAGGTATATTGTTCCCAAAGCTGTCTGTCCAATCCTAATTCCAGTACCGACTCCCCTTCTTCTCCCCTCCTTCTTCCCCCCCCCTCGAATGTTGCCATTAATCTTGTTTTTTCCCTAATGATGTCAATCCCCTATATAGCCGATACTTGGTCCAGTTGCTTCAAATGGATGAAAAGTTTATAGTCGCTTGTCTTAAGACCATCCTTTTTTTGGTTTTAACGTCATTTTCTCAGGTAATTGGGGCTCAGACGGTGTCTTTCATAGGGACTTGGGTTTGGCAGTGAGGAATTTGACCAGGTGCCCTTCCTGACGCCAACCAACAGCTTTTGTTTTGTGAAGTCCCAGAGTAGCCCTCTCGGGGAATCAAAGCCGGAACCTCTAGGTTACGGTACAAGTGCACTAACCATTAAGCCACGGATCATCAAGTCATAGATACATACAAGAAGGGCAGTGGTCATCATCCTCTGTCAAGTTCAGAACCCGGCAACAGCACGCAGCCATCCACCAACACCAAACGTAGTTGCCTACCATCCCTGACGTGCACAGACGGGAAATGCCATGGTGGAAAGGAGCGTGCAAACGGTTGCAGTTTNAGTTGCTTCAAATGGATGAAAAGTTTATAGTCGCTTGTCTTAAGACCATCCTTTTTTTGGTTTTAACGTCATTTTCTCAGGTAATTGGGGCTCAGACGGTGTCTTTCATAGGGACTTGGGTTTGGCAGTGAGGAATTTGACCAGGTGCCCTTCCTGACGCCAACCAACAGCTTTTGTTTTGTGAAGTCCCAGAGTAGCCCTCTCGGGGAATCAAAGCCGGAACCTCTAGGTTACGGTACAAGTGCACTAACCATGAAGCCACGGATCATCAAGTCATAGATACATACAAGAAGGGCAGTGGTCACCATCCTCTGTCAATTCAGAACCCGGCAACAGCACGCAGCCATCCACCAACACCAAACGTAGTTGCCTACCATCCCTGACGTGCACAGACGGGAAATGCCATGGTGGAAAGGAGCGTGCAAACGGTTGCAGTTTATAGGAATTCACAAGCCGAGAGCAGCACCGATAGCCCATCTGAATCTCGTCAGTGCATTGCTAAGTTGATCCGTTTCCATAAGGTCATTGGTGAGTTCTGCTTCTAATGTACGGTACGGCGTTTTATGCTTTTTCGAGCGTTTTTCCATAAAAAGTTGTTTATCATAAATAAGCAAAACATTGTGGTGGAAATGATACATCTCTGTCCCTTAACTTGGTGTTTCATAATAAAGTACTTATGTAGCCATTTAGAAAGAAAGCACGTCTGCTCTTTAGGAAAATACACAACCCGTTGACCAACAAAAAAGATATACTTTGCTGGATAACTTTCAACGTAATATGCCGTCTGCCATTAAAGGTACAAAGTAAGAACTAACCAATATGACCACCGTTAGTCTTGTTTGTTTTTCTAGGGTCAAAAAGCAAGAACAGGACAGAACTTTACTAGGATTTTTCATAGATAAAGCAACGGGTGTATAAAAGCAGCATTAGAGACAACCCGGGTCTAATGCAAATTGCCTCTGCTTTGCTGATACCCACCTATATGTAGTCGTCTGCCTACAAAAAGTAGAGACCTTTCTTCGATCCTACTTTTTCAAACTTCATAAATACATGATGAATTAGTATCTTCTTACAAAGGTATCTTCTATTTATTGAAAAAAAAACACAGAAGAGGCTTTAATTTAGGTTTTATGATTTCTGTGCGATTAATTATGGAGTCGAAGAATCATTATCGATAAGCTATAATTCCGGATAAACCGGAAAAGCTTCTTGAACTTCTTTGTTGGTTTTACCATTCCTCAAGGGAGGCATTTCCAAGTACTGTCTATGCCGTTTTGGCTTATTGGTTCTATTTACATGTAATCTCTCTTTCAATATGGTTAAAAAAACCAAACCACTACAATATCTCTTTCAGTGCCCATACATGCTCAATTTACTCCTTAATTTCTCAAAATTCGCTTAACAGTCTTTTGCAACGCCAATCTTCTTATCATACAATCTCTTTGTCTCATTGTCTGTCTACATTATTCTCAGGATTTCTCTTCGTCACAAAGATAAAAATCAATGAATAATAACTACCAAGAGGGAAATTCTGTGTAATAGTTTAACCCTCATTCAACTTCGTAATTCCAACCGCAGTTTTAACTTTTCGAATACTTATTCGCATGAAAACCTTATTTGTATTTGCAAACAATACAATAGATATAATATAATAACAATATAATAGATATAATATAATAACAATATAATAGATAGAACTCTGAATACGAATAAGTCAATATCAATTTAATCCTATGGGGATAAAATGTTACTAGGTTAACAAGGTGAAGAAAAGCTTGTTAACATCAAGTACTTTCCTGAAGCTTTGATTCTATTCCTATTGGCAGAAATATTTGTACTTCCATCGTGACCTAGCGCTTATATGTACATACTAATCACATAATTCTGGTTTTCGTACTCTAGAAAATGACAGATGTGGATGTTTCATCCCATCTTTCCACCTACTGATAATACACCCACGTCTCTTCCTAGTCGAGCTGGGTAAATAGTAGATTGTGTGATTAATATCTCATTGTGAAAGCTAGGTCACACAAAAATAGTTCATTCGTAGTTGCTATGGTCATGTATTTAAAACAAACAAATATATAAAAGATACAGTTGTAAAAAATATCCTTCGTACATCCTATTCAAAATTGAGTATTAGCTGGAAATGAACATAACAGAAAGTAAATGCTTTGGATGTCGAGTCGATTCCAGAACTCTTCAACTTCCTCACCTTTTGGGGGATCCTTAATCTCAATTTGACCTTTCCCTATTTCCCGATAAAACTTTTTGGCATCGGTTTTGAAAGTTTTATTTTGATGATAGAACTTATTTCTCTTATCAAACCTTCTCAATCCGTGTGCTTTAATTTATTTTTTTTTGTTTCAGTGTTTCTTTGATTTCTGCTATAGATGCTTCGTCTGTAAACGGATATTTTTTCTTAACTTTCCTACTTTTCCTAGTTTTAACAGCCGTTCCTTTTGAGATTTCATCTAAAATTGAGATCTCTGCCCGCAGAGATTCAATTTCCTTTTGGATTTTTACCTTCCACGAAGGGGCCTTATTAGTGTGTTTTTTACCTTTTTTCTTTACTTTTACACCTAATTGAGCAGTGACAGCTCTAGCAGTTGAATATATAAGATTGTTAATACTGCAAATTCTGGTTTCGGTTTCATTAATGATTTCCCTTAAAGCAACGTTGTAAATTTTAATCATCTTTTTAGCTTTTGAGTTTGCAGCAATTTTAGGTAGTGATTCTCTATCTTCAATTTTTATAAATTCAGTTTTGCTTAGTTCCCTAATGATGTCGTCACGTGCTTCCGCAATCTTGGCTCTGTTGTTTTCTAAAAAGTCATCTATCTCAGGCTGATCATTATTATTGTTCTGATCTTGTTCTTCATTTCCAATCACATTAATCACATTTTCTATCTCATTTTCATTCATCCTGACTACTCTCACAATAGCTTCTGCATTTGCATCTCCACCTTGTTCTTCCACAACACTATCATCACCTTGCCTGTTATCATTTCGAAATTGGTCAATTTGCCCGTCATTCAGTCTTTTATACTTGAATATGTTTCTGCGCACATTTGCAAGTTTATTACTCTCAAAATTCTTTTGAAAGTCATTGCCAACTATTTTCTTCCACTCAACATAAGTCTGTTCCGTTAAATTTTTTGTGGGCCTCCTTTGGGATGTATAAAAGGCTCGTAAAACGTTTTTATAATCCTCTATGGACCATTTATGTCTTTTTGCCTTTTGAGTTGATGGTGTTGGAATCACTACAGGTTCAGGGTTAGGGGGATCCTGGTTCTGATTACCTTGTAGTTCATTTTTAGAGGGATTCGTTCCAGTAGCAGATTTTTCGAACACCCCTGCTTTGTTTCCTACTGAGGGACGCGACCTTTGGTTATCCGCGCGACGGCCGATGCGGCATGATCTGTTTCTTCTGGTTTCAATAAAAAAGGGGGTTGTATGTTAACCTTACTGCCAAAGTTATACCGCATTTTCTATTAAAGGAGTAGGATAAAGCTAATGATCAAGAGTTTTATCCACATCTTCATATGTCCAATTTCTTCCCTTATATTCTAACGGGCTCCAACAATGTTGTCTTCAGCAGTAAAGCTACAGTTACCTTACATCCGTCTCCTCTATTATCTCTATGACCTCTACAGCTCTTCGTCACTAGTTTTAATGCTCCAGTAGATGTTGGTATAACATCCATCTTTTCATTTTCCATATTCTTGCAACTTCAAATTTTAGGTCGTTGTATTTTATGGATTTTTCTTATTCTTTATTTTTCATTCGAATATCAAATTGGCAAAGTTCCCCTCTCGACTTCCAACTTTTAGTTTTCGTTTTAACTACAGTGATATCAGGTATGTGACTCTGGCATGTACTTTTTTCAGTCAATTCAAATCTCCGCTTTTAGGACAGTTTCCAATGTCTTACTTGGGCCAAACCGTAGAGAGTCAAAGGTACTAGCTGAAATGTTTAGAGCGTTAAGCAAGATTTCAAAGGGCTTTCACTCCTGGCTTTCAGCTTTGTAAGAACTGACATCTACTTTGGAACCTTGTATGTCTAGAGATATCTGATAACTGAGAGATATCAGAGAATCAGGGATTACAGCCTGAACTCCAATAAATAGTCAAGTGGGTCTGTGCCAATTCATAATAATAATGATGATGATAATAATAATATATAATAATATATAATAATAATAATAATAATAAATTGTACTAAATCCGCAAAGAAAGTAAGCAATAGGCTAAAGCTGAAAGCCTTAAATTCAAAAAGGATTGCTAGGAAAATAAATTTTACATATCCTAAAAAACTTTATTATCCACAGGATCAGAGCTTGTACATCAGGTGCTGTACATAAATAAATGTTTAAGTATTGGCCTGTACAAAATAATTCTTAACGCAAGGACAGATCTTGTCAATAATCAAGTAGGTTTTATTTTTATGGTCTTTAACAAATGATTTGTTTGCCCACATTTCGTCTGTCTGGATAATGAAATCTCAAAGAATTGTGGCATTCTCATTTTTATTTCCGTCGTGCGAATTAGGTATCCAAAACGAAAACATCGAACGTGTATCACACACAGTAGCCGCAAAGCGTAGAAAGTTGGACAAGATAAACTCCAATCTAGGTGGCATGAAAAACCTCTGCATGGACAGTTCGCAGCTCGAAGCAAACAAGCTGATGTATATAAAACTGCAACTCATCAGTGGGTTAGAAGCTCCGGACTTAAAGGGGAAACAGAGGGATTTATTCTTGCAGCCCAAGATTTTTTCACCCTTACAAACAATTTTTTTCCACAAATAAAACCTCCAATTTCACTCACCCTAGGTCACTGGTAGTGACCCGGTGTTTGATCTTAACAAAGCAAATGAAGTAAATTTTTTGAATAATAAAAATAAAAAGAAAGACATGATATGGCACTCACTTATATTCACTGAAAGATTTGTAAATACTACCAGATTCAAGTCAGTAACAAATGATATGAACATAAACCAACCAAATTTGCTGAAGGAAATGATGTTACAGTATTATGGGATATGCTTATTAACACAAACAAAAAGATCAAAGCAAACAGGCCGGGTATCGTAATCAAAGGTAAATCAAAGAGTTTTTGTACATTAATTGATATGGCTGTACCATCAGAAAGAAATGTTGCGACAAAGGAGATCGAGAAGATTGCAAAATGTGGAGAACTAAAGCAACTGTCATTCCAGTTGTAATAGGAGCTCTTGGACTTATTAGAAAAGGAATAAATCGATATGTTGAACAAATACCTGGTAATATTAGAATCGAAGAACTGCAGAAAACGGTGCTTCTTGGAACTGCACATTTACTAAGAAGAACTCTATCCATGACTTAGCCCCAGGATCATAGGTTGATCCCGGCATATTTAAAGGTCTGAAGTACACAAACGTTGTAAATCACGTTTTTATAATAATAATAATAATAATAATAATAATAATAATAATAATAATAATAATTAAAAAAAATAAAATAATAATAATAATAATAATAATAATAATAATAATAATAATAATAATAAGCATCAAATAATCAACACGAAATTAGAAAGGAAACACAATATTCAGATGGCAAGTATGATCTAACGAAATACAATCCAACATATACAGTAGCCACGACGTAATGGAAACCATGTTAACAAAAGCGAGACGATCTTGCTTGAAAAAGTGTTCAGTTTCAGGCTAGGTCTTACATAAAAATATCTAAGTGAAAAGAAAATCCTTAGCATCTGCATCAAAGCTTACCTCTTTTCCATATCTTCTTGTGATACAGAGAGATCCCCAAGACTTTCCAGAATTTTTCCTTTGCTGTCTCTCAGACACTTGTTTTCAGCTAAAAATCAGAACGCACGTGGCACTTCAAGATTTGAGAAAACTAGTGAACCCAAAAAGCCTTTAATTCCGGTTAAACCCAGCTCAGACCTTCTAAAGTGTTTCCTTCTTTCCCCAAGCCGCATAAAAAGCAACAAAATCAATATCTAATTCTCGGGTTTTGCCTGGGTTTTCTATTCCACAGTCATCGTCTATAACTAGTCATAAGTCTTTGTCAAATTTTATAAAAAGCAAAACAAAGATGTATATGGATCCGGTCGAAAACACCGCTATTATCTGTGCATTAAAGAAATTACCACAAAACAAAAAAGCACTTTATGGCAAGCTAGATGTTAAACATCTTGTGGAGCAGATGAAAATAAGCGATCAGCCATTGGCATAAACATATTTGTACCAAGATATTCACGATATTTATACAACAAATACTATATTAAAAAGCATCAAACAGAATTACGAAGTAAATGGTTTAAAAACCGGGTGCAATGTAATGAAACTGTATAACCTTATGTTTATTACAAGTAACAAATATTTCATCATACTTTTGTTCTTCCGTGAAATGAAATTGAAAGGTGGCACGAGGGGGGGAGGGGGGCAGTTAGTGTGAAAAGATGGAAGGGACCGTCAGTGTCGAAGAAGGGAAAAGTGTAGTCATTAGCGAAAGAGGAAAAAGAGCTGTCAATAGCGAGGGGAAATGGGGCAGTCAGTAGCGAAGGGGGAAGAAGGGAGAAAGAAAACATAATACAAAAACTAAATAAAGCAGAAAAGAAAGAACAGCGATGTGAAAAACGAAATAGAGAAAAATAAAGAATGCAGGCCTTTTTTTCTACCAAGGTATTCACAAAACGTTTTCATTTCATTTGGTTTGTGTTGGTTTCTCAAATCTGTTGCGCTTTTAAACATTTGCCTGGATGAGTCAAAAAGATGACAATGATTATGATTTTCTGCGTACAATGGGAAAAAATTAGTCCTTATTCCAAAAGTGCAATTTGAAACGCTTTGGTTTAAAAAATATTAATTGGCAGCCAAAAAAATTTCTTTTAGTGTCAAACTTTAACATAAATTACAACAGTTTTCAAATTTCAATCCACTGAATCTTCACGTTTGCCTAAATAAATTTGGGCAAAGTACTTCTTGACATAGCATTTCTTTAATGGACCAACCTTTTTTTTCGTTCCGTCCACGCATTCGTCTTACACAGCTGAATCTTTTTTCAATGGAACTGATAAAACATTTCTATAGCAAAATTACTAAGATCATCACTGATATTTGATTTATTTCGGCTTTCCTGATTTGCTGGTATTTTCTTAAGAGCAATTTACAACAAAGCCCAGATTTCGATGACTTTCTAAAAAATCTTAGCACAATCTAGTAAGCTAAGTTTCAAAAGCTACTTGAAAGGTGACCAATGGCATCAGGTACCACTCTGACCTCATAACATTACCATAAATTCCTTAGTTTTCTCATCAATTTGACACGTTAATACTTTCTCTTCTTCCAAGGAAGACGACTCTCTCATGGGTAACGTCTTTCCCCCCCCCCCTACTTTTATTACTATCAATATCAAATTGTAAAACAATATCATACCATGATAAAAAATCTGCCTTTAGTGTGTAGCAACAAGAACGTTGGCGTAAATCCAAATTCATAAGTTACATATAGCCAAGTGCAATATGGAAACATCGCCCCCGTTCGCATATGACGCCCAGGAACAAGCTTCAGGCATTCACAGAGAATGTGTATTAATAGATTCCGTCCGTTCTCCACACATTCGGCATTTAATTTCTCCTTCATTTTGACTTTAACGTTCTGGTTGGTAACCGTTGATTTACACCTGCCATTACTACTATTATTATTATTATTACTATTATCATTATTATTATTTTATCTATTTTTCTTAAATAAGTACTTTTGTTTGAGAAGTTCATAGCGTCCAGGTGTTAATCCCTTTTATCAAGTTCCTGCTATTTAACTTGTTTTCCAGTATTTTCCTTACTCGGCGAAAATATTCTTTACTGATTTTTTCCTTCATCTTATTTTTCATAATTATATCCCTCTCTAAGACTCCCAGATATTTGTATCCTTCCTCAGCATTTAATGCCCTAATGGCATTGTCATCCAGCATCTTCATTCCATTTGAGTATGACATTTTCCCTCTTTTCATTATTTTTCTAAAGATCAGAGTACGTGGGATCAACGCTATAACAAACAGTAGTGAAGAGAAGGAATCTCCCTGAAGAATTCCTCGTCGGCTGTTAACTTCTGCAAGGGTCTCTTTTCCAGAAGACAATTCCACCTTCCAATATTTCATCGACTTTTTTACTAGGTATGACACATAACCAGCACCTTTAAACATTTGTAGGCATTCCAAGATCCAAGAGTGAGGCATCATGTCAAATGCAGTGTGGTAATCAATCCAACCCATAGCAATATTCTTCCGTTTTGCCTTTACTTCCCACATAATCTATTTTATCTATAAACAGCAACTCATTTGTACCCTTAGATCCTTTTCGGTACCCTTTCCCCCCCCCCTTTGGCAGCAGTTCTCTTTCTTTCAATGATGTATATACCTCTTCGGCGATTATACCCGTCAATATTTTCCAGATCAAAAGGAGACACGTTTTCGGGCGGTAGTTGCTATGACATCCTTCTGTATAAGAGCTGTTCTTCATTTTATCTGGTACCTCACCTGCTGCACGCCATTCATTCAGCTCTGTGGCCATTTTAGCGTGAAGTGATGAAAACCTCTTGCACCAAAAGCCATGAACGCCATCTGGCCCAGGTGCTTTCCAGTTTGCTAATCTTCTGACGACGACTTTAAAATTTTCACTATCGACACTCAAGTCTTCTTGCTGTTTATTATTGCAAAGCTCTTCCCTTAATTAAACGAATTGCTTCTTTTTCATATTTTTTGGGCTTATCCCAGATTTCACTCCAAAACCTTTTCGCCTGTTTTGCATTCTGTTTCTCTTGCTCTCTGTCACCCATTTAACCGTTCAGTTGTTTGTAAAATCGTCCTTCGTTGTTTTGAAAGGTGCGGTCTTGCTGGTATTGGTTGATCCTATTTCGGTACCTTTTCAGTTTGCCCTCTTTGGTTATAATCCGTTGTCTTGTTGTCTCCAATACAGTGCTCTTCCCTTTTTCTTTCATTCGATACTTTTGTTTCAATCTATCAATGTGCTTTTGTTTTACAGTTTTATTTTCATTCAATGCTTTCATTCTACTATAATCCTGATTCAAGTTTCTGATTTGTTGCTCTAATCGACCTTTCCAAGCGGGTTTGGATTTCTTAGGTTTTTTCTTAAACATGTTGAGCTTTTCTGCAACAAACACCACAAGCACCAGCATAAATCAAATCATTTATTTTGGTTATGTCATCTACTTGTATGTTTTTCAAAACCTTGTTGTCCTTTTGCACTTTTAAATCCAGTTTGTTTTTATCAACAGCTCACATTGATAATAAGCTTCTCTCCTCATTTAGTATCTCACCCAGCCTGTTTTTTGCTCTTTTTCTTTGTCAGTAAAACTTACTCCACTTATTACGCATATGTCTGATGTATGTCTGATGTTTTTGTCTCCACCGTTAGTCCCCTGGGCATCATTTTCGTTTTCTGTCTGTGGGATGAGTAACGGTTCCTGCTTCTGGCTGTGAGCAATGTCTATGTCGAGATCAGCTATATCAATTATTATGGCTTCCTTTGCTGCTTTGTTGACTAAGACTATATCTGGTTTTCTAGCTTGTATATGCTGATCGCATTGTATCATCATATCCCAAATTACTTTGTAGTCCTCGTTTTCTATGCAGCTTTCTGGTTTATGGTTATTCCAGTTCTTTCCTCTTTCTAAACCGACTTTATTGCACAGAGACCAAAGCACGCATCTCGCGACATTATCATGTCTGCGTTTATATTCTCTCTGCATCAGCTTAGAACATTCACTAGTGATGTGGCTTACACTTTCTCCTTTCTGGCCACACATCCTACATAATGTAGATTCAACCGTTTTATCAATGTGGAGCGTCTCTTGGTAATTTGGTAATTTGTTCGAAGCGATTGCTCTTGCGCATTACAAATTAATGCTTCGGTTGTGCCTTTCAAATCCCCTTTATCTAACCGTGACCAGGTTCTGTCCCAATCTGCTACATAATTTTCATTTAAAAACTGTCCATGTAGTCGTTTGTCCTTCCATTCTGCAAATAGATTATTTTTTTGTACTCTTTTGAAGGATTTGGTTCTACACTGTCGTCTGTCTTCAAATGACCCTGCAATTTTACCATCTGTAAAACCTCCTCAGTGCTATTTTGCACATACCAAGCCAGACTGTTTTCCTCCGACCTAACGCAACCTTCAACACTGATCAACCGTCTGACACCTTTTTTCCTTTTAACATACAACCTAGCAACATCA
>RDPX01000339.1:56652-72554 GCA_003991215.1 Morbakka virulenta
TCATAACCAACATGCCACACTTCTGTATCCCAAACTCCATTTTGATATCTTTGCTTATTGCATGTACAGTTGAAACCAAACTGTTGAGCTCACTTTCACTCTTACAAAATAGTTTCAGGTCATCCATGAAAAGTAGATGGTTTTTTTCATGGTTCCTTTGGTATATTCAGACGACATCTCTCTCATTACACTGGAAAGTAGTATCATGCAGATTACAAATAATAATGGTGACAAGCTGTCTCCTTGGAAGATGCCTCTCTTAATATCGACTTCTCCCAAAGTTTCACCGCATGCTGTTAGCTCTGTCTTCAAATTTGTCATTACCCTTGCACAAAATAATAACAGTTTCAGAAATATTGGCCAGTTTCATACTTTCATTACCCTTGCACAAAATAATAACAGTTTCAGAAATATTGGCCAGTTTCATACTTTCGATAATCCATGAATGAGGTACCATATCATAGACCTTTTTGTAATCAACCGATGCCATAGCTAGATTCTTATGTTTCTTTTTGCATTCATTTAAAATCATTTTATCTATCAGTAACTGGTCTTTCTCCCCCCCTACTTTTTTTCCTACAGCCCATTTGTTCATGAGATAGTATGTCGTTTTCCTCAAGGTGACTATCTATTTTTCTGATATGATGCTAGTCATCAGTTTCCACATCACAGGTAGGTATGATATTGGACGAAAGTTTCCAACATCATTGCCTTTTACTGCGTCTTTCTGGCATACAACAGTTCTCCCTTTTGTCATCCATTCTGGTACACTAACATTGCTGTTGATCATTGCGTTCATTTGATTTGTAATGCGGCTATGTAGCGTAGTCGTCTTCTTAAACCAATATCCTTGGAACCCGTCAGATCCAGGAGCCTTCCAATTGGGGAGTTTCTTACCCTGTTGTTTAACTACATCTTCAGTTACTTCGACGTTTTCTTGCTGGTAATCTCCTTTATCCTCTCGCAGTTCTTTTAACCATTCAGCATCATTTTTGTGGGTCTCTTGTTTTGACCATATATTGGACCAGAACTGTTTACTTTCATCCGGATCCGGAACAGCATTTCCAGATCTCTCTTTTCCATTCAGCTCTTGGTATACCTTTTTCTGATCTTGATGGAAAAGTCTATTAATCCTTAATCGGTCTATCCTTTGTTCGTATTTTTTGATCTTGACGTTTTTTGCTTTCAACCTTTGCTTTAATTCTTTTATAGCACAATTCAAACCTTTCCTCTGCACCTTATATTTCCTTTCAACCTCGATATGCTTTCTGTTTGATACCTTTTCCCCTCTTTGAATTCTCTCTTATATATTAAGGTGTCTACGGATTTCATCAACCGACGCTCTTAATCGTCGTTTCCACCAAGGTTCTTTTCCTTTATTATTTCTATTGTTTGGTTTTTCAGACCTAATTTTCTTGCACAGTAAATAGATATGGAGCTTAATAGATAATTAGTTTCAGTTATTGACCCAGTTTGGATATCACTTATGACCTCGTTTACCTTGTTAGTTATTGTTGCCAGTTTACTTCTCTCCACTTTTCTGAACCCAAATATACCTCCCTCTCATTATTTCTCATAATCTCAATAATCTCTTGGATCATTTCATCTTCCTCGTCAATTCTTCTGTCATTGTTTGTCACTGTTGCTCCCAAATTATCTACTTCCGGTACTTGATCAACAGCTTCCTCAACATTCTCTATCTCGCCATCATCCACTGACTCTTCCGTATCTTCAGGTGGAGGTTCGAATATATATACCTTTTAATCATCTCAATCTCTACAGCAGACAGCCATTCATTTTTTCTTACCATTCTAGCTTGGTCATACAGATCATGTTCACTTACCTCAAACATCCCTTTATCTTTCCATGCTCTGTGCATTCTTTGCCTATACCCTCTAATAGGTTTTCCACTTTCATCAGTTGTATTGCTTAGAGAATAACACTCCATAACCACTCTACTCAACTCTTCCGTCCACTTTCTTTTAGCAGTCATTTGGTGACGACCGGGTCCCCGCTGCTGTACCAGGGAGCACCTGCCGGACGAGGAACTTTCACAAAACGTTCCAGCTCTCTTAACGTCGTTATTTGTATTACCATTTTGATTTATTGCACTCACAAGAGGGGTAGTGGTGATAGAGTGTCACAGCCACCGGTATTTTTATTGAGACACCGTCTCTAGGAAAGCTGCTAACCAAAGCTGAAGATCCTAACCTGACCATGCAACACAGCTACAAACCTCCCCACCTCAAACTGGAGTTTACAACTACGGTTGGTTTATTCTTCGGAGTTTTCCTTCTCCTAGGGCGGCTGCCGAGGTTTATTATTCTGAGGTTTTCTTCTCATGTGAGACAGACTTAACCCCGCCAGATGTCAACTCGGTACTTCAAAGTCTCGGAGTAGGCTAACAGGTGCTGCACCTTGCCCACGGGTGACCTCTGGGACATCTCTCCCTTCATTGAATGCCAACTATGTCGGTATTTAGTCCTCTTCTCTTCCCTTTTCTTCTTCAAGCTTTGTTTTTGAGTGTAGGCCATGTCGTATATCCAGACTCGTTTTCCTTCTTTGTCTCCGAGGATTAGATCTAATCTCCTTGCCGTCGTAGTTTTTCGGAGGTGGAAAGTCCCAAACAAGTTTTGTTTTTGTCGTTCTCTTAAACCGCTCGTCGCTCCCATCTTTCCTTGTACCACACTGTATCCTTTCTTATCAGATTGCTTTCTTTTGCCCATACAGTTGCGAAAATCATCAGAGCTCTGTCGTTTCTTGATAAATATTCACTGTTCGCCTATACTTTAGATCCAGCGACCAAGTGCTCTTCGGTTTCATTCTGCGCAAAGCAAACTCTTCATCTTCCATCTGCTACCAAGCCTCTCGTCACCTTCCACGACCTTGTTTGAACGGTCGGCTCCAGTAAATTCATTATCTTTCGTCACTCGCCAGTCTTCCCAGCAAATTATTCACCCGCAGTGCTTTCTTTATCATTTGGTCTAGTTGGTTAAGTTTACTATTGTTGAATTTGCAAATATCCATTGGGTAGGATCCAGCAGGTATCACTTTTTTTATTTATTGGAGATACTCATAAAGACCCATTGACCTGTTTTTTCCTTATTCATTTCAAAAATTCTTTCATATATATTGGTAATCTTTTGAACTTTTTAAAAAATTTCTTTCCCTTATGCAAAACTAAAAGTCACTTCGGCTCAGAGGGTTATTTTTTTCTTGTTATTTCCCTCATATCTTGAACATAATTTGATTTCTTATCTATTGGTATTGTCTTTCCCAATTTATTTCCGAAATATTGTACAAACTCAGTAGTCTGCCACTTGGAGCGAAGGCATAGTGTGTTAAGGGATATGGTCATGACTAAGCCTAAGCTGTTGACCTACCATCCTGCCACTGCTATTTGCAATGCATTCAAAATATGGAGAAAATTACTTAGCCTTTAGACCAGCTTTTATAAGAGGGTATCCATAGTACCTACTTAATTAAGCATCAAACCTAGAAACAGCAATACGAAAAAGCCACTCTATTCCATTTTCATAAATCAGTTTATTTTATGTTAATCTCACAAGGAATACATTTCCCCGAAAAGAAATGATTGCAAAATATAGATGATCATACACCACGGCTTCGACTATTAAATATCCTTTAAAAATAATAGAATATTAAAAGCTGCAAACGTATGTTTTGATAAAACATGGGTTTTATGTAATGCGCAAAGAAAATTTAACTCAAAACACAGCTGGATTGAATAGACTATGTCCTTAGATAATCAGATAATCTTTAACCAGACTGGCAGAAAACGTGCAGGCTTTTAAAGGTGGCGATCGGATTTTGAAAAGGCTCTTTCTCGTTCCTGAAAAATTAAGTCTATTAAAAAGGAATGGCTATCGAAAGAAGAAATAAGGTGACAAGTGAATAAAGATCACAAGGTAATATTATGAATACTAACTGTGTTAACTTAACCATAAGTAGATTTTAGTACAGCACATTGTAAAAGTGTACCCAAACAGACATTAGGATGGTAACTTACATCCAGGTGAAATCAATATTATTCAGTAAGACGTTGTTATGTAACATTGTTGTGGTAACAGATTTTTTGCTCTGGGGCTAATAAAGGGCTAATCTTGATTAAAAACGTGGTCTATTAATCCTTTTTTTAAAACATTAAGATAGCTAAGCTGAGCATCTAACTTCCAGTTTCTTACTTCATTCCATCTCAAAAAAGCGGCGGCAAGTGAATCGACAAATGTGATCATGGCGTATTTCTAATAATTTCTGAAGTCCAGTTATTTATTTGGGTTATCATATTATCAATAGATTATCTTGCCTGGCAAGATCTATTACTGTAAATAAACGATCATAAATCGAATTTTTTAAGTTATATATTTTGCACGAAACTTTGTATTCGACTTGTATTCAATACCAACTTTTACAGCTCTTAAAAAATTACTTAGGTCGTGAAAATAGCATCAGTAAACTATCCCAATTCAGGGTCAAGTTTCAATGTTGGTAGATGCCGATGAGAGGAAATTCAAAGTTTCTTATTGCGCCAGAAACACCGACTGCAATGCAGTTGAGTGCGTTTGTTTTTCAAGATTATTGCATGTGGGGTGGCGTGAGGGTTTTTCTAACCGCAATCACGATGTCATCATTTGCGCCGAGTAAACTATTTCTCACTTTTTCTCCTAGATTTTTTGGGGATCCACTTACACTACACTCTGGCATTTAAAGTAGCTTCACAGACGTTTAGATGTTGTGTTTATTGTCATCAATTTTATAACAAAGGGAAATACAGAATCAAGTTGACAAGATCTTTTTTCAAAAAAAGAGTAGAATGAATAAACAAGATTTTGGGGCAGTTTCGTTCGTCGTATTAGTTGAGACATTAATATTTTTTTAACAGAACCCCATGTTTTCTCAATGATTAAAATTTCATTATTAATTCCTTTCTGTGCCTTTTCCATAATATTGGAAAAACGAATATCATTTACTTGCTGAATTGATTCACTGCTTTTTCCGAAATAGCGAAATAATCCTTAAAAATACCCGACATCTTGTTCACTGATAACAGATTCGAGGTCAAGGATTGGGGGTTGGGGTGGAAGGGTTGAAGGTAAACACTGTTCAAAGCAGTTTTCAAAATGATCGTAAGCAAGACGTTATTGAATTTGAGAAATGGGTAATCGAATTATTTCTCAAATTTCGGTAAACAATAAATCAGGTGAGATGTTATTGTGAACAGTAATGAAATCTGTCTCAAATTGCTCGTTTTTCTCTATTCAAATGTTCAATGACTCCATATCTTTTCTGGTAAATTTGAAACTGCTTAGAACTTAACGGAGTTTCCCCACAGGAACAATAAATCGTTTATGTGTTAATGATATTTAATTATTTGTGTGCTCATGAACAATAGTAATTATAACTAGAAATCGACGACTTTCCAAGAAGTATTGTTACTTTAAAATTTGTATGACATTAGAAGGAAGTTAGCTGTCATGTTACCTCAACCAAAGCGTCCCGTCCCATCTCTACTTGGTACCAAATTGGATAGCAATGTTTTATAACACCCTCATCCCTACTGGGGCTTCTGCAACCTCAAAAATTACGAGTCATGTCAGTTAATTCAGGAATAGATGAAGTAGGCTAAGAAGCTTGATTTGTAACTTATTTGGGCAGCATCTAACCCCCTCCCTCATACATTTTACCCAATACAGTTAATGTTTTAGATACTGCAAATTANAACAACCAAAACCAAGCTAAAAATCGAATGTATTTTTTTCACAGTAAAAAAAACCCGAGAAAAACAAACGACCGTATAACATAGGGCTCAATATCATGTCACTGATATTTAGAGTCCAATACTTTACTCATTGAAGACGCGGGCATATCAGAAGTTTAATCATTTGTTTCTTCTTATCACTTTTAAGTAGATAATTACTCATTACTTAGCAACGTTTCTTATTATAGGTATAATTAAAAATGAAAATGTATGCTTAAGTTGAGCAGACCTTCGAGTCAAATTCTAGGTCAACAGCTTCAAAAAAGGACCTCTCCAGATATTTTTAGTGCTCAATGAAGATCAAAAGTTACAATGACTTAAAGTTTGAGATCAGTAGAATCTGGCAATGCAGTAAGATCAAAATCACCCCAATAGTAGCTGGAGCACTCGGAACGATAACTAGGTATTTCATGGTCTTTCTCAACATCAACAATCTGAATATTTACTTTGGCACCCTACCAAAACCGTGCTTATTGGGGACAGCGAGGATTCTTTGTTATGTACTAAACAGCTGAAGTTACAGGTAGTAACTTGATGTTTAGTCAATTTTGCTGATCTCTACCATCTAAGAGTTGTGATATTCAGAAGAAATAATAATAATAATAATAATAATAATAATAATAAAAATAATGATCATCATCATCATCATCATAATAGTAACAGTGATAATCATACTGCGTTTGATACTATAACACAATTAAAGATTTACAGCCATTTATTCCAAAGTGTTTATATGATTAGAATAATGTTTTTATCAACTAAAAGGTAAACAATGCAACCATAATTTATGGGTTATCTTAGCCAAATTGTTGTTATATGCTTTTTTAGGTAGAGAGAAATTAATGTTTACTTATGGTTAGGGTAATTAACAGCTTTTGCCTACTTCATTTTACGAAAACTACAAAAGAACATCAAACTGCGCAAAAGTTAAAAGTTCTTACCTTTCAACCTCCTAAAGAGTATGAAGAATTTGGCAGCTCTACAGAAAAGAAGAGAATACACGACAGTTTTCTTTTCATTCTTGTATCAATTTTAGGACAAACATGAATGACCTTTCCAGCTAAAGGCGTAAAGTCCAAAATAATGGGAGAAGAAACTCGATATTTCTCATAAATCTTAAAAAAGAGAGGTCGTGCTAGGTAGTAAAGATCAAAAAAGAGATATTCAACGTAAAAAAATAACAAGGTTCTTTGATTAAATAATTTTTAAAACTAAATATCACTACGTTTTCAGAGTTTGATAAAGCACTCTTTTCATCATAACAACAGTTTAAATAGAGAAAGAAGATGTGATCTCTAGAAAAAGTCAGTAAAAAAAAGACACTTTCTAGTGCAATGGTAGCCTGTGTCACATCCTGTGAAAAATCAATGAATGATCAAAGTTGAAAACATGAAATAAAAAACAGCGTTAACAACTACAAGGAATTTACCTAAATTTCCTCTTTGCAATAATACATCATTCGTGGATTTCACTGAAACAACTTCCCTATTTTGAAGTAGATCTATCTTTCTGTAACTTCGTATGTTATAAACCGAGTTTCTTGGATTGGCAAAGAGAGATATCAGCAATCGATATTCTTCACATGTCGTTCATATAAGTTAAATGATTTTCAATTAAAATAAACGGTCAAATAAAAGAATCGTACTCTGTACAATTTCTATAAAAAAATTAATTGCCACTGTCAAATTAATAAAGTCATGTAAATGACAACACACTCTTTGCAAATTGTATTGATCCTCAAATTACGATTACAATCAAAAACAACTGACTGCCCAATTAAGAAAGATCCAGCATTTCACAAGGGTTTCAATTATAAGAACAAAATTGTGTATTGTTGACCACTAATAATGAAGCTTTTATTATATTCTTTGTCCAGTTGTCAAATTGATAAGAAATGCAATGCTCCTCACTTCTTGGATATACCACGGCAAATTGAGTAACCATGAAGGGAGGTTTTCTTGTTCACTGCTAACCAAAACAATCAATTACCAAGGTGACAAGTAAAGCTCGTATAAAACACTGTATTACCCAAAACCTGATATGATTATATTACTACAACAATGCCACAACTATTTATTTATTTGTTTATTTATTTATCTATCAACCAATCAACCATCCAATTAATCTATCCATCCATCCATCCATCCATCCATCTATCGATCTATCTATCCATCCATCCATCTATCGATCTATCTATCTATCTATCTATCTATCTATCTATCTATCTATCTGTCTATGAATCTATGTATGTATGTATGTATGTATGTATGTATGTATGTATGTATGTATGTATCTATCTATCTATCTATCTATGTATGCATGTATGTATGTATCTATGTATGTATGTATGTATGTATGTATGTATGTATGTATCTATCTATCTATCTATCTATGTATGTATGTATGTATGTATGTATGTATGTATGTATGTATGTATGTATGTATGTATGTATGTATGTATGTATGTATGTATGTATGTATGTATGTATGTATGTATGTATGTATGTATGTATGTATGTATGTATGTATGTATGTATGTATGTATGTATGTATGTATGTATGTATGTATGTATGTATGTATGTATGTATGTATGTATGTATGTATGTATGTATGTATGTATGTATGTATGTATGTATGTATGTATGTATGTATGTATGTATGTATGTATGTATGTATGTATGTATGTATGTATGTATGTATGTATGTATGTATGTATGTATGTATGTATGTATGTATGTATGTATGTATGTATGTATGTATGTATGTATGTATGTATGTATGTATGTATGTATGTATGTATGTATGTATGTATGTATGTATGTATGTATGTATGTATGTATGTATGTATGTATGTATGTATGTATGTATGTATGTATGTATGTATGTATGTATGTATGTATGTATGTATGTATGTATGTATGTATGTATGTATGTATGTATGTATGTATGTATGTATGTATGTATGTATGTATGTATGTATGTATGTATGTATGTATGTATGTATGTATGTATGTATGTATGTATGTATGTATGTATGTATGTATGTATGTATGTATGTATGTATGTATGTATGTATGTATGTATGTATGTATGTATGTATGTATGTATGTATGTATGTATGTATGTATGTATGTATGTATGTATGTATGTATGTATGTATGTATGTATGTATGTATGTATGTATGTATGTATGTATGTATGTATGTATGTATGTATGTATGTATGTATGTATGTATGTATGTATGTATGTATGTATGTATGTATGTATGTATGTATGTATGTATGTATGTATGTATGTATGTATGTATGTATGTATGTATGTATGTATGTATGTATGTATGTATGTATGTATGTATGTATGTATGTATGTATGTATGTATGTATGTATGTATGTATGTATGTATGTATGTATGTATGTATGTATGTATGTATGTATGTATGTATGTATGTATGTATGTATGTATGTATGTATGTATGTATGTATGTATGTATGTATGTATGTATGTATGTATGTATGTATGTATGTATGTATGTATGTATGTATGTATGTATGTATGTATGTATGTATGTATGTATGTATGTATGTATGTATGTATGTATGTATGTATGTATGTATGTATGTATGTATGTATGTATGTATGTATGTATGTATGTATGTATGTATGTATGTATGTATGTATGTATGTATGTATGTATGTATGTATGTATGTATGTATGTATGTATGTATGTATGTATGTATGTATGTATGTATGTATGTATGTATGTATGTATGTATGTATGTATGTATGTATGTATGTATGTATGTATGTATGTATGTATGTATGTATGTATGTATGTATGTATGTATGTATGTATGTATGTATGTATGTATGTATGTATGTATGTATGTATGTATGTATGTATGTATGTATGTATGTATGTATGTATGTATGTATGTATGTATGTATGTATGTATGTATGTATGTATGTATGTATGTATGTATGTATGTATGTATGTATGTATGTATGTATGTATGTATGTATGTATGTATGTATGTATGTATGTATGTATGTATGTATGTATGTATGTATGTATGTATGTATGTATGTATGTATGTATGTATGTATGTATGTATGTATGTATGTATGTATGTATGTATGTATGTATGTATGTATGTATGTATGTATGTATGTATGTATGTATGTATGTATGTATGTATGTATGTATGTATGTATGTATGTATGTATGTATGTATGTATGTATGTATGTATGTATGTATGTATGTATGTATGTATGTATGTATGTATGTATGTATGTATGTATGTATGTATGTATGTATGTATGTATGTATGTATGTATGTATGTATGTATGTATGTATGTATGTATGTATGTATGTATGTATGTATGTATGTATGTATGTATGTATGTATGTATGTATGTATGTATGTATGTATGTATGTATGTATGTATGTATGTATGTATGTATGTATGTATGTATGTATGTATGTATGTATGTATGTATGTATGTATGTATGTATGTATGTATGTATGTATGTATGTATGTATGTATGTATGTATGTATGTATGTATGTATGTATGTATGTATGTATGTATGTATGTATGTATGTATGTATGTATGTATGTATGTATGTATGTATGTATGTATGTATGTATGTATGTATGTATGTATGTATGTATGTATGTATGTATGTATGTATGTATGTATGTATGTATGTATGTATGTATGTATGTATGTATGTATGTATGTATGTATGTATGTATGTATGTATGTATGTATGTATGTATGTATGTATGTATGTATGTATGTATGTATGTATGTATGTATGTATGTATGTATGTATGTATGTATGTATGTATGTATGTATGTATGTATGTATGTATGTATGTATGTATGTATGTATGTATGTATGTATGTATGTATGTATGTATGTATGTATGTATGTATGTATGTATGTATGTATGTATGTATGTATGTATGTATGTATGTATGTATGTATGTATGTATGTATGTATGTATGTATGTATGTATGTATGTATGTATGTATGTATGTATGTATGTATGTATGTATGTATGTATGTATGTATGTATGTATGTATGTATGTATGTATGTATGTATGTATGTATGTATGTATGTATGTATGTATGTATGTATGTATGTATGTATGTATGTATGTATGTATGTATGTATGTATGTATGTATGTATGTATGTATGTATGTATGTATGTATGTATGTATGTATGTATGTATGTATGTATGTATGTATGTATGTATGTATGTATGTATGTATGTATGTATGTATGTATGTATGTATGTATGTATGTATGTATGTATGTATGTATGTATGTATGTATGTATGTATGTATGTATGTATGTATGTATGTATGTATGTATGTATGTATGTATGTATGTATGTATGTATGTATGTATGTATGTATGTATGTATGTATGTATGTATGTATGTATGTATGTATGTATGTATGTATGTATGTATGTATGTATGTATGTATGTATGTATGTATGTATGTATGTATGTATGTATGTATGTATGTATGTATGTATGTATGTATGTATGTATGTATGTATGTATGTATGTATGTATGTATGTATGTATGTATGTATGTATGTATGTATGTATGTATGTATGTATGTATGTATGTATGTATGTATGTATGTATGTATGTATGTATGTATGTATGTATGTATGTATGTATGTATGTATGTATGTATGTATGTATGTATGTATGTATGTATGTATGTATGTATGTATGTATGTATGTATGTATGTATGTATGTATGTATGTATGTATGTATGTATGTATGTATGTATGTATGTATGTATGTATGTATGTATGTATGTATGTATGTATGTATGTATGTATGTATGTATGTATGTATGTATGTATGTATGTATGTATGTATGTATGTATGTATGTATGTATGTATGTATGTATGTATGTATGTATGTATGTATGTATGTATGTATGTATGTATGTATGTATGTATGTATGTATGTATGTATGTATGTATGTATGTATGTATGTATGTATGTATGTATGTATGTATGTATGTATGTATGTATGTATGTATGTATGTATGTATGTATGNAGAGAAGAGAGAGAGAGAGAGAGAGAGAGAGAGAGAGAGAGATGGCTTTGGTGGAAATTTAGTAGATCAGGCGATTAAAAAATGATAAGAATAGCAGGTGCAAGCAAACGCCTTGTCTCCATAAAACGGAGAAAGAAAGAGGTTGGTGCACAAGGTATCTTCTGTACATAATTGTTCAGGCAGGATGCAGGATGCAGGACATACGGTTTCATAGAAGGCAGCTAGTGCCTCCGTAGTGAGTCATTGCCTCTGACTCTCATCAAATAATGGTAACCTCAGGAATGTCAATATGAAGTCCTTCATACTGATTAGTTCCCATTTCAAATTCGCCTTCTCGTCCACTTCCTCGAGGATTCGGTGTCTTGTAAGGTATGCTGTTTCTTATCTTGAAAATAATGAAAAAATATAAATGTTGTCGACAAACAATAACTGAGACAGAAATCCACTCACCTTCTCTCAGCCACTTGTTTTGCCAGTGCGAGCGAACTGATTTTGGAAGAGAACAATTCCAATTCGCTTTCCAGCTCTTTGGCTATAACCTTTCAGATGTGACGGAAAGGGAATAAATATATGAATGGAATTTAACGTACTCCTTTTAAAAAAATGTCATGAATACAAAAGAACTAGTAACATTGAAAAAACTGTTTTGAACTACATGTGATTTCCACCTTTACCACAAACGTACAATAACTCAAACAAACGTGTAGATTTTATTAAGCCAAGAGAACTAAAAATAGATTCTCTCTGATACGAGGCGAAGTATTAATAATATTGTCTACAGCTGCTTACATTCTTTTATCTCTAGATCTAATGATGCTTTCCTGGTAAAAGAAAGCGGAGTAAACTGTAATGTGATCGAATAAATGGTTATGAATTCAAAAAAGTGTCATGTGTTCCTAAAACAAAAGTGTACTCAGAGAAAGAAGTGAATTTCACTGGACTGGTCTTGAGAAAGTGCTTACAGCTTGTCCATCTACTTTACCAAGTGAGCTATATGGGAGAATGCGTTTTATACATACTCCTTCTCTTAGTTATTGGTTAATGACTCCCCTCGGCCGCAGACAGTATTGTTCTCCTGGGCTCTGCTTATTGGCTAATGTTCGATTAGATGTGGTGGTGGCCAGATTCGATCTAGACAGTACCTATAATATTTTTTCCCTGTCGACTCGACAAAGACTTTGTTGCTCTAAACGTACTGTTTCTTCATTTCTTGTAACAAGAATCGAATGATAGATACCCTTGAGATAGTTCTTATATCACTTTTTCTTTAACGAGCTATCGCGGCTTGATATCGAACTTGGCGTCTTGTTAGTTTACGCCAGCCACAGACTTACACCGTCTACAACACTAGTGAAAGAAATGATACAAGGTTGTACGGGAGGGTGAGCTTTGGGGGATAGCATGTATTTAAATTGAGATTTGATATAAATTTTTTCTCTTTGTTATTTATACTCTCATTATGCACACTCTAAGTATTATTACATCTATCTGTGCTTAACTTGCTTTCTTGTCTTTCATTAAGCTACCCCTCATAAAATTTTACAGTATTGTTCAAAACTTCTTGTTTTATTATTTGGTGCGTCTTGTAATGCTTATACCCTATTATCTTGTTGGTATAACCGTCAGTTAGTTGGTGATCCGCTTTACGAAGACCAAGATGCTAAAACATCAAGTTCAGTTCTCTCAATACCTATCTGAAACATTTGTACCCACTACGAAGTTGAAATCATATTTAATCACGTTTTTCCTACCTTTTTTATTCTTGCGTTTCTTAAACGCAGTCATAAATGGACGACAGACTTGCCCTCAGACCCTGAACAGTAGGGGGTTGGAATAGTGGGTGAGGATGGAAATTTATTAAACTTATTAAAATAAGCGGAGAAGGGAGGAGTTTGGAAATCTTAGAAAAAATGCTAAGGAGTGATTATTGGATATTGGTGCCAGCAACATACTTGTGAAGGAAAGGAAACCATAACACTATTATAACTTTTTCCTATTTTCAATCACAAATTTGTGGCAAATAAATCAGCACATGCTTCACAAAAGCTGTATTTCCTCCACCAATCGATGACTCTGAACAGTTTGCAACCATAAAGGCCTGTTTCCATAGTAAGCCTCTTTGTTCATTTATTTCTTTTGCTGAACAAACTAAACAGCTGTCAAGCAAAATCATGAATAAACCAGAAGTTCTGAAATAAACTGACAAGAATACTTACTATACACTTACTATACCAATTTTCTGAAGATAGATTAACCAAATTAAATATAGGGGGTGTAAATACAGGGGTTGGAAAAATCCTCAGAATTCCTGAGTGGCTGGCTTCAAAAATCCTGAAAATTAATAAGCAATGGGGACAGTTTTCTGAGACCCGAGGGTTCGTAACTCAGACCCTATAGCATGTATCATAGCTGCTACTTGGACAAGAGGGATATGTTGTCATTTTGGTCTACTGGTCAACATTTAATGTACAGGCGTTTCAAGGTTTTTTGTTTTGTTTTTTGTTTGTTTTCTCCTTTCACCCTAAGCAAGGCTAAAAGCCGTTTCAATGCAGAGTTACATTTCCTATTTCCTTTTTTCATTTTCCACCTTTTGATTTTCATTTGCTGTTTTCTTTCCTCTCCCGCTACACCCGAAAGCATACAAATTAAGTACTATGTCACTTATAACGGAAAACAAAGTACTTCCTGAGACACGGCTTGGGCTTGAACCGTGAACCTCTCGCATGGCTAGCTGTTGATTGTTTAAAAAATTAAAGTTTTTTCATATATTTTTTCAAATATATTTTCTACCAATCATTGGTTTCAGATTTTTGGGTGCGAGAAGTCCTCTTTCAATCATGACAAGCATTCAGACCTTTATGGATAGCACAAATGATGCCGATAAAAACCAAATTTATGTAAGCAATAGTTCCTCTATACGTTGCTTATTAATTTTGGCATCATTATCATGCCATCGAACAAAAACATTTCATGAATTTGATTGCGTTATGTTCATCGTGACAGCATTTAATAAAATGACTAGCTATGCTACTGGCGAAAACTCTTTATATAAGATTTGTAGTTAGCAAGTCGTGCTTTCCAGTTGGTTGCACAACTTACGCTTTGCATCAAACAGTTTGTACAGTAACATATATATATATATATATATATATATATATATATATATATTCGAAACATTGCAGATCCCTAATATTGCTGCAAGTGCTCAGATTTCAGCACTTTGGGGCACCGCATCAATCTTGCGCCGTGTTCTGCGCCTTTGAGGTCCTGGTCCAGACTTGAGACGTAGACATACTTATCCTAGGTTACCTAGTGACGCAGTAGCGTTAAAAAAAAATAAAATATATATATAGATATATACTGCATTAGTCAATTTACAGGAAATTCGCTTCCAAATGTTGAATAATGTTGCAGTCTGGTCGTGTAGCACTTAAATGATGAAACCGCATAAACAAGGTTGTTACAAGAATCATACTTTTTTGCTGCAAAGTTGATAACCTGGATTTTCAATTAATTCTGGTTGTCTTGTTGTATCTTAGCGTTAGAAAAATATTTCATGTTTCTTTAGGGCATGTAAATAGCTTGTGAGATTGTGGTCACACATGAAGCAGGGAGGACCAAACCCTTCAAAGTCAATATAGGTCTCAATCAGGGATCAGCGTTGAGACCTCTACTTTTTGCACTTATTTTGGACGAACTGACGACAGATGTGAGAAGAGAGAGCTAATTCGACCTGATATTCGCTGACGACGTGGTACTGGTAAACGAGGGAAAAGAAGAGGCAGTAAAGGAAATAGAGAGGTGGAGGGAGCCAATGGAGAAAAGGGGTCTAAAAGTAATTACATCGAAGACACAGCATGAGTCCTCCTCCTCAGGTGCCGTGTCTAGGAACGTTGGCGATCATGGCTCTCCACAGATCACTGTCCTTCGCTGCCCTCAGTAGTTGTAGCTCGCTCTTTGTAGACCATGCTGCAATACTGCCCATGTACTTGGTTCTTGGTCGTCCTCTGCC
>RDPX01000339.1:145131-162535 GCA_003991215.1 Morbakka virulenta
ATGATGAAACCCTACTTCCTTCATGATGATGAAACCCTACTTCCTTCATGATGATGAAACCCTACTTCCTTCATGATGATGAAACCCTACTTCCTTCATGATGATGAAACCCTACTTCCTTCATGATGATGAAACCCTACTTCCTTCATGATGATGAAACCCTACTTCCTTCATGATGATGAAACCCTACTTCCTTCATGATGATGAAACCCTACTTCCTTCATGATGATGAAACCCTACTTCCTTCATGATGATGAAACCCTACTTCCTTCATGATGATGAAACCCTACTTCCTTCATGATGATGAAACCCTACTTCCTTCATGATGATGAAACCCTACTTCCTTCATGATGATGAAACCCTACTTCCTTCATGATGATGAAACCCTACTTCCTTCATGATGATGAAACCCTACTTCCTTCATGATGATGAAACCCTACTTCCTTCATGATGATGAAACCCTACTTCCTTCATGATGATGAAACCCTACTTCCTTCATGATGATGAAACCCTACTTCCTTCATGATGATGAAACCCTACTTCCTTCATGATGATGAAACCCTACTTCCTTCATGATGATGAAACCCTACTTCCTTCATGATGATGAAACCCTACTTCCTTCATGATGATGAAACCCTACTTCCTTCATGATGATGAAACCCTACTTCCTTCATGATGATGAAACCCTACTTCCTTCATGATGATGAAACCCTACTTCCTTCATGATGATGAAACCCTACTTCCTTCATGATGATGAAACCCTACTTCCTTCATGATGATGAAACCCTACTTCCTTCATGATGATGAAACCCTACTTCCTTCATGATGATGAAACCCTACTTCCTTCATGATGATGAAACCCTACTTCCTTCATGATGATGAAACCCTACTTCCTTCATGATGATGAAACCCTACGTCCTTCATGATGATGAAACCCTACTTCCTTCATGATGATGAAACCCTACTTCCTTCATGATGATGAAACCCTACTTCCTTCATGATGATGAAACCCTACTTCCTTCATGATGATGAAACCCTACTTCCTTCATGATGATGAAACCCTACTTCCTTCATGATGATGAAACCCTACTTCCTTCATGATGATGAAACCCTACTTCCTTCACACAATTACAGTAAGCATTATGTTCCCCAGACTCGATCAACTACCGTTAGTTGGTTTCTCTCACATCTGATATGTTCTCGTGTTTCTTTGTATCAAAAAGCAAGTTACAATACGTAATCTTAGGTTTGTGACATTCCTTACAATTCTAGCAGTATTCGGAAGGCAAGCTTTCTTTACCGACACAAAAATATGTTCACAGGCATCATACAACCAAACCTATAGTAATGTAAGCAAAATGTATTGAAAGGGAAGAGAAATGTTCACAAAAGTATTTATAAATTTAAAACTATTTATACTATAATTTGATCCCTTTTCTTCTGCAAATTACTACTTATACTATTACTACTACTATAAAAATATCATAGAAAAGGAAATAATCCATTCTCCACACCACAACAATCACATCAACAGGACCCCTCGAATTCTTTTATAAAAATGGCTTCCAATACTAAAGCAAGAAACAGAGCAAGCCCCAGTTTTCTAAAAAATTCGACTCTTGTCACCACGTAAATCCGAACTGGCGACCAGCACTGGACAAGAAGTACCTCATGATGAATGTCTGGAAGACATGAAGTGTTTGAAAAACTATGACATCTACATCAATATGGATGAAACACCCTGTTATTTTGACATGCCTTGTTGGAATATATTTGATTTTAAAGGTATGAAGACTATTACAAGTTGAAAAAACAGGCCACAGAACGCTGCCATTTATCACTGTTTTAATAACTAGAGTTAAGCGACAGGGCAAAAGCATTTGGGAAAGCGATTTGGATTCCAAAGATAATGAGGAAGAAGCCTAGTGGGATATTTAACAATGGCAAACCTCTTCTGCTCATGGACGCAGCTTGAGGAAGATTGAAAGCCTATTCATGTCGATTCCAAACTGATTCACAGGTTCAATAGCGCTTTCCAAATTTTTGGAAACATCTCAATAAGTCGTTCACAAGTGGTTTGAAACAAAAGTACGAGAAATGAATTTTTGTCGGTAAAACAAAATATACCACGGCGAAGTGCTTGCTATCAACTGTTATTAAATGGGTCAACGAGAGGAGGAAGAAAATTATTTGTGACGCTATTATTCTTAAGGTATTCAAACTATTCCGCTCTTTGCAATTCAATGGAGACATGACTTTGTTCCATTCCCAGTCTCAGAGAGACAATATAAAGCCGATCAGTTCGATTAGATGTCAATTGAGAGATAAAATAAATGATCGCCACCTCAGGGCAGAAAACCACTGATTATGACGGTGATGTTGAAGATCTGCCAGAGTCTGAAAGCGTAATCCAGATAAAAATAGATGACAAAAGTGAATCTGACAATGAGGTTAATTTTTATGACATTTTTGTGGAAAAAACCGTATAATATCGTAAATAGTTGAAGACTAATGTAGAACTATGATACAGAACATATATTTGTAACTAAAAAACAACGTAGTTTCTTAACTAGGCGCTTCTTCAACTGTGACACAAGTAGACGTACATGGGTAACAAAGACAGAACAATGTTTACAGGTAAATGTGCCGTTAATAGAGGAAATCTGATCCCAATTTTTTTTCCACAATTTTAAAAATCCCCTTACAGACGCATGCGCAAATATGTGTGGGAATAGGGTACGAGAGTAAACAGATTAGCCTGCATTCAGATAACAGTGTCGTTAGGGTAAAACATGCTGCTTTAATATTATGTCTCTCATTTTCTTGCAGGATCTATGTAATATTTTATCCACAAAGTAACTGTGAGCAATGTTGACGAGGTGGCAGTGGGGTTTAATCATCTTGATGATGCATCCATTTTCAAGGCATACCCAAGATTACCTTTCAAATGATAGTCGATTTCTCTTTTTGTACACCTTGCCTTCTCCTGATCAATAATCATTATTTCTGTACACAATAGGTTGGCTACAAGGTGCTTTTTCTTTCTCTTGTTTACGTTGTATACACAACATAAATTGTGAACAAATATTAAAATGAACATTTTTGATGATCGAGTTTTAAGTGCGTTTACCACAATACATGCCAAACCGAAGTAAAGGGGATTCATTTGTGAAAATGCTGCATCAGTTAGAAATTAAATGTCCTTTCCTAATTAACCTATCAACCAATTACCCTTTATTCGTATTCTTTTTTTCACTCGCTCTTATCCTACGTTTAGGTCGATTCGGCAGCTCAGATCACTTCTAAATTGTCTGGTGATGGGTTTCCTGCACCTCATCCTTCAAAATAAATCGTTGCTTCCCTCTATCGTTGATGTTTTGTCATCATGGGTGATATGCTACCCCACATATTTCTAGTGGTCACAAAATCTACCATTTGTGTGTAGCATAGCACTGTTGGGAGCCAACACGTTTTTCGGCAACCTGAATATTGCTTATCACCTGACTCTCACCTGCTCAGTTAATAGATGTTTGGCATTTTGGCAACCCCCCTTCTCCCCCCTCCTTACCTCTTGTTTCAATAGACACTTGGAAATAATGCAGATAACTTTCTCACAGTTCGATGCTTTTACAGTGCCTTCACGTTGCACACACATCCTTTATTTTGCCATATTCCATCATTCTATCTATTTGACTCCTTTGAGATACAGGCTCGATAAACGACACAGTCAATGTATCTCAACGTCAGCCTGCTACTGTCTTGCATAAACCCTATCACTCATGCCCACTTCTCTTATTCAATGGAGAGGCCCTAAATGACATTGCACGTTTACCAGAATTAAGAATTTGGTCTTCTCCAGTAAATGTATAAGACAAGTGCAGAGTCAATGTCAACTACTTCATCAACAAATTCAGTGTCAATGGCTTATTCTGCGTCTAAAAACACACATTTGACTGGATGGAGCAAAGAAGTAAGGAAATGAATTTATTATAGATGAATTTATTATAGAAATGGTAAAAGATTTACAAGTCTTGGACAGCAAAAATCCTCAAGATTACAAAAAGACCAAAAAGGATTGCATGAATAGATCACTAATTTCGTTACCAAGAAGGCCTCTCCAGATGATTACAAAGCACTCGTAAAACAGGGAATACGTTTTGAGTATGTCAAACGAGATGGGTGCAAACATAAATAGAAAAAATAAAGAAATTTGTAGTCTTGAGTGGTACATTAAGCTATTTCACGTGGCAAGGTGAAAATATTCAAAAGCTTTTGAATCCAAATAACAACAATTCTTAGGCCAACCCTCTGTCCAACAGCTGGATAAATATAAACAGCAATGAAAAACTATAGGAAATTGCACGATTATATAAAGCGTCGTTTAGATGTAGAATTAAAAGAAATGTTTAGACTTGTTTTGTAAACTACAAGCTATGTAAAAAATAGCGATAACAAAAACGGAATGAGATTCTGCAAATAAAAAAAACTGTAAAGCTTAGAAACAGTGAAACTAATAAAAATAAATGAGTCAGTGATACAAAAAAATTAATGAGCAAATCTAAAAACAGGGGGGGTTATGATGTGATGTACAGAATTAGTCGAACCCGACATCAAAAATGAACTCATTCTAATAAATTGTCTCCACTTAAACTCCACACCCAAAGTAAAGTATTCTTCACTGTAAAACCATGATGTAGGTTTGAGTCTGGCCGAAAGCTCATTCGGTGGCACTAATTAAAGCTATGACTCTGATAAGAGAAGAAACATAGGCTGTACGATAAGATTGATCATCAAAATGAAGCACCACGTGTCTAATAGTTACTGACAATAACTATGTGTTACTCCAGTTCAGTCGGAATGACAGTGCAGGCCAATTTACCAAAGTGTCCGTTGTCGTTTTGTTTTTGTGTACAATTCGTTACTGCACCCTGAATGCAGTGAAAATAACGTGCTCAAACAGTTAAAAGTAATTAAAACAGTTACATCTGTCTAACTGTAAGAATAAAATCCTGTTCCTACTTTATTTTCATTGCCTCCGTTTCGTTGATTAAATAATTCGTACATGGCCTTTTGTTGTTTTAGACAGTCAATCACAAAAGTATCGTGCTCCCTTCGACCTCTGCTTTTAACATTAATAAAATTACACTTGATAGGAATCCAACAACAAATTCAGTAATGGAAAAAGATGGATCCTACGCAGGGGGTTACTTGTACAGTGAAAGGGTGAAAGTCGAAAGGAACCACCAAGCCGACTACCATCCTTTCATCCAGGGCAACCGGGGCAATCGGGATAATCAAGAACATCGGGACATCGAATGTAAGGACCATGTGCAAAGCGGGGGGAAAAGCTCAGGTAGCTGCAGACATGAGGGCCTATCGCCTTAAAGTCCTTTGCATCAGTCAATAGGGGCAGGCAGTGGACAGAAGAGACGTCACAGTAGAGTGGTTACTGTTTTCATGAGAATGAGGATGGACCGCACACAAAGAGAGTTGCTCTTATGCTCTTCTCAAAGGGTGGGAAACCTACAGCCCACGTATCATCACAACCTCGTTTAAAACAAAACTGAGGAGGATCAGCAAAAACATTGTACAGTGTTATCCCCCGACAAAAGGCAACGATGAAGATATTAAAAAAGTGCTTTACAACACATTGCAGACAATCATTGGGACCCTCCAAGTAAGTGACATCACCGCCCTTGTAGAAATTTTCAATGCCATGGTTGGCAGCGACAACAAGGGGTTCGAGAAGACCATGGGTCATTATGGCCTGGAAGAGATGAATAAAAATGGAGAAAGGTACAGTTTCATCCAAACGGTGAACCCACAAAGCAACTCGGATATCACCGGATCATTCTACAGAGAACCAGATGGACCAAATTTGTCTCTTAAGAAAACTCCGCAGATCACTCAAAGACGTAAGAGTTAAGAGAGGAGCTGGTGTTGCTTTAGATCACCATCTAGTTATTGCCAGACTAGAGCTGATGCTGAAGAGAAACACGATTGAGAATGGGCAACGCCGGAGGTTCAACACTACCCTGCTGAAAGATGCAGGCAAGAAAGATGCAGGCAAGAAAGATGAGTTCAGGCTTGCCTTCACAAATAGGTTTCAAGTTCTCCAGGAGCGTCTGGATGATACAGAGGACAAAAGAAGCACCAACAACAACTTGTAACGAAGGAAGGAAGGAACGAAGGAACGAAGGAATATGGAAGGCCATCAAACAACTCAAGTCAAGCAAAGCAGTCGGATCCGACAATATACCGGCAGAGGCACTGGAGGTAGGCATTGCAGAAACGGTCGAGATAGTCCACCCATTCTTCAGGAGCATTTGACAAGAATAACAAATACCAACAGCGTGGAAAGGGTGACATTTGAACTGCCAATGGAAAAAGACCTCTGCAGATGTGGAAACTACAGAAGGATTACGCTACTACTATCTGCACATGAAACTCTTTACCAGGATTCTATTGAAAAGGATGAAGGCCACTGTCGACTCCATACTTCGAGATCAGCAGGCTGACTTCAGAAAGGAGCGATCATGTAAAGCCTGGATCACTACCCTGCGCATCATCCTGGAGCAGTCAAGGAATTGAAACTCGGCCCTCTACATTAACTTTATAGACTATGTGAAAGCATTTGACAGTGTAGACTACGAGCCTTGTGGAAATTTCTGAGACATTACGGGGTGCAAAGAAAGCTTGCCAACATCATCAAGAAATCCTGTGAGGGTCTGACCTGCTGGGTGATTTTTGAAGGACAGCAGACTGACGGCTTTCAAATACGGACAGGGTGAGACTTATGTTTGCTGTCAAGGTTCTTGTTCCTACTGGCCATCGACCGGGTCACGAAAACATCCACAGCACAAAAGCAGAAAGGCATTCAGTGGATGCTTTCGGGTCAGCTGGACGACTGCTACATTTCACAGATGATCTAGCTCTCCAGGAAGAGATTACCATTGTGGCAGAAAAAGACTTTCCAAAGCTTAAGGTTCAGAAAAGTGCCGGCGAAAAGCTTTAAGACAAAGTAAAAGTGATTCTAATTGCAGTATTTAAGTTCGGTATCATTTATCAAATAAATTATCGCAGTATTATTAATACACTTTAAATCGAATAAAATTGTTTTCAATGTATTTCAATATTTTAATGATGAATTAAAACCTTTATCAATATTATTAATGATGGCTATAGTGACTTAACCTTTATCGTTTAATCTTATCTGCAAAAGATATCTTGTTTCCCCATAAATAAGACGATTTTGCAGAAAAAGAAGGTCACAAAGTCACTCTCATTCTAGAAAACTGACAGTGAATGAAATTAGGCATAAGTTCTAAATTTGGATGGTCGATTTCACAGTCGTTTTTAAACCAAACTACTAGTACATCGTTTCTCAATAACCTGGCTTGCCTGCTTTTGGTTAACATACACAAACGACATTGGGATATTCACAGATGGCTGATCTCCCAGGCATGCTAGAGTCAGCCAAGAAGTACCTGTTTATTACATTAATATAACAATATTTTATTTAGTAAATAAAATGAATAAATAAACCCAAAGGCTGTTACATCAAAAACAACACCGAAAAATTAATTTAGATCATAATACAATATAACATCGTAATATTTACATAGAAATGGCACTAATAAAATATAATCTATACACAGCACCTAAACATATTCTGTTACACAGTTCCTAGTATAAATAATAATGTATTTAGGAACTAAATTTAATATATAGTATCACAGAAAAAAGTGTCAAATCAATATTGATTTAACTTTAAATCAACACCAGCATCCTAAACAATGTCTGACGTACTTACGTACTTATTTATCACTTTAACGTCCGTTGCTCCTGGTTACCATGGTTGGGTGGGCAATGACCTTCTTCCACCTCACTCAGTCTGATGTGAGGTCCACTGTGATGTTAAGAATTTTCTGATTTCACCCTGTCAAGCCATGTATTCCGAGGTCTTACTGGTGCTCGCCTTCCTTCGATCTCCCAGTCTTTTATGGTTACCAGCACATCTCCTTCCACTCTTTTCCTCACATGACCGAGTCATCTCAATCTACCAGTCCTTATCATATCACAGATCTGGCGCAGTTCGCACTCTCAGCCACTTCGACACTAGTCACTTTGTCTTGCAGTCTGACACCTGACATATCCCGGAGCATGAGTTGGTCACAGCCTACTAGACCACTCTCTAAGCGCAGGGTGAGTGGCCAGGTGTCTGATACATACAGCATTACTGATCTGATGCAAGCCTCATACACTCTCAAACGGCTGCTCGGCGGGATTCCTTCAATAAAGAGCAGACCAGCAATCTCAAACAATTTGCTCCAAGCTGCAGATATTCTCATGCGTACTGCTTTCCCCACTCCACGTTCCCCATCAACAACATCACCAAGATAGGTGAAAGCTTCGACCTCTTCGACCACATCCTCCGCTCTTGGTCCAAGCGTGATGTGCTCCTCCTCTCTCACACCAGGACCTACCCGCACGCATGTGGGGCAGATGAAGACTCCTGCATATGAAACATTTCGGAGGCCAGAGCAGCGTTTGTGAACCAACTTTTCAGACTGTGCAAATCACAGAATTGAAGCTAACTCTACTACCACAAAAAATAAATACAAAAAAAAAGAAAAAAAAAAGCACAAACAATATCTGACGTACTGAAAAGATTTCATCTCTGTGATTTATTTCCCTAACTTGACGTATTGCCACATCTTTTAAGATGTGACAATACATACATACATACATACATACATTCATACATATATACATACATACATTCATACATATATACATACATACATACATATATACATACATACATACATTCATACATATATACATACATACATTCATACATATATACATACATACATATATACATACATACATACATTCATACATATATACATACATACATACATACATAGACGCACGCACGAACACAGACTTTAAATTCAAAAATCAAGAATATATTATATAACATTACGATGACTGGGGTGGCATTATAACAAAATCACTTTTCTTTTTAACAAAAACAAAAAAAGACAATCGCAAAAAGTACCCTACCCCATTTAGTCTCCTTTCTGGCGTTGACGTTAGTTCCCAAGCCGGATCCGTAACACTAGAAAAAACAAAATTAAAAACAATCCACGTACACTACAAAGCCAAAAACTACAATATCCAGGCTGTTGCAAATGCTTTTACGTAGGGTAAACAATTTCACGTTCATTTAGGTGGCATNAAACATACATACATTCATACATATATACATACATACATATATACATACATACATACATTCATACATATATACATACATACATACATACATAGACGCACGCACGAACACAGACTTTAAATTCAAAAATCAAGAATATATTATATAACATTACGATGACTGGGGTGGCATTATAACAAAATCACTTTTCTTTTTAACAAAAACAAAAAAAGACAATCGCAAAAAGTACCCTACCCCATTTAGTCTCCTTTCTGGCGTTGACGTTAGTTCCCAAGCCGGATCCGTAACACTAGAAAAAACAAAATTAAAAACAATCCACGTACACTACAAAGCCAAAAACTACAATATCCAGGCTGTTGCAAATGCTTTTACGTAGGGTAAACAATTTCACGTTCATTTAGGTGGCATTTGTTTACCTTTTTAAACGCCAACTATGTCTATCATCAACATCATCTAAATTCAGGCCTGTTTTTTTGTATATCATTCCTCATCAGATATGACCAACATGAAAATACATCAAAATCTACATCAAAATAAAAAATCACACGAGAATAAAGTAGTATCTCACGGGGCATTCTTTGCTTCTCCAAGTTGATCGTTTTTGTAATCCTTTTTTTTCTTCTTTCCACACTTTCTTTTGACCTTAATTAATGCTACCCAGCAGGGTCACTCTCTCGAATACGATTTCTTAATGATTTTCTCTTCGATAGTTTTCATATTTTTATGTACTTTTCAACTAAAAAAGAGCACCCATATAGTATGACCGTTGCCATCAAGTAAGTGTGGATGAATCTGTCATCAAGAAACAGTGATAACACTTGCCATACGAAAAATCCTGATTGCAGTGGTAACCAGAACACCTTCAATAGACCATGGATAATTTTCTCGAGATTCATATGATTTTCGGTTAGCAACACAGTTTTCTTCCGAAGACTACCTTATCAATATTGGAGGTTTTCTTCACGGTGTGTTTAAATACGGACGTGCTAATGATTTCGGAATTAAAACATCGCTTATATCCCTGTATCAATTAAATTAGTTAAGCTTTGTTTACAGTAATTTTAGCTGCGAATGCACCTTAAAAATGTAAATCTGCCTGTATATCAGTGTGTGTGTCTGTGTGTATGTGTGTGTGTCTGTTTGTCTGTCTGTTGTAATCAAGTGTTTAATAGTCTTCTCTGATGAATGAAACGGAATACACTGGGTTGATTCTGTCCCGGAAAAATTACTTATCATATTTCAGTAAAATTTACCTTTTAAGCCACTTGTTCGATTCTGACATACACATATATAATTTGTATTAATTATAAATATAATAATTTCTATCGCAATTAAAGTCGCGGTCGAAAGCTTTTATGATGGCGCTCTAATCAACCAGGGAATCAAAAATAGAAAATAGAAGTCAAAAGAACTTTTATTAAGAAAAACTTGCTCGTAGACAGATCGTTAAGTTTTGTGATTGGCTGAGGAAAACATTTGAATGAAGACATTCTGTCACATATTGCGACTTATCTAAACAAAGAGAGGTCATACAAGAATTGTTTTGGTTAAGGTGATAAAAAACATTGAATACAATGCACTAAAGCGGCAAAGTTACGTCTGCATGTGGAAAGAAGGCATAACTTTACCGATTAGTTCTTTCACCATTAATAAGTTGACGAATGGACTGGCATTGTTGTTTTGGCTTAACTTGATCTGCAAACCATTTTTGTTTGCATATGACGTGGGTGGGGGTTTTTTACCAGTCAAAATGTTAAGGGCATTTTGCTGGCGCAAATTTTTTTTACCGAAATTCGCAAACAAACATGCTTGATTTCCGATATACAAATAATGAATGAATAAACTGTCGCAATGTGAAAATTACTTAGGTGCAGTACAACAACGGCATTGGAAAATTCATCTGTAATTTGATTTTCAAATTTAATGAAACCAGATTTTTCCAGGGGAATGATTTTCGAATCACAAAAAATAAAAAGGCTTGTAAATAGAAATAAATAGTTTCTTTGAATTGTAATTGCTAAGGCATAAATATCGAAATATGAGTCGCAAAAACAAAAATGTTTAAACAATGGTTGTCTATAACAGAATGTAAGTAGTTCTAAAAAGGCATCGTTTTGCATGGCGTACTTGAAGAGAGGCTGGTTTAATCACGTGTAATCTAATCAAGCTATGCTGAAGCAAAGATATAAATATCAACGTAAGCCTTGTGGCCATACAACTGATATAGCACAGTTGGCTTTTTTACTCTATAAACATTGTTTTCTTCGTATTGTACATGTAACTGACTGCACCAATAATTCTTCTTTATTTCACCCTACTGTTTACTCACCACAGTTTGCCAGACATCGAGGGTATGGCCAGACTTTAGAGTATTTTTGCAGGCTTGGGGTATATACAAGTGATAAATCATAGTACAAATGTTCCTTTGTGGTCATCAATAAAGCAAAGTCTTGCTTGTCTCTCAGCCTCTCAGCTGAAATGAGCGAAAAATGTTTTTTCGCTCATTTCGGCTCTATCTTTTCCGAAGTAAATACCTTTAGTACCCCTTTATTATTAGCAGAATGTTCTCTTTTGAAGATGAATGTAAGATGTCGATAATCCTCCCAATCGTTGTGGGATTTCAGTGCATAAGAGCTTCTAGATTTTGGGCCATAGACGGTGGTTAGCGTGATGATAAATTCTTTATAACTTTCCTCGTCGTAGTACATCTGTCCTTCCGCACCTCTTTCGAAACCGTTTGTTTAATAACTCTCAAATGCCCCTTTTACATAACTATCTTGATTCTTGTCTTAAAGCGGGTGTTCAATTTCTTCTCTCTGGTCATCAAAACAACCCTTGTGTACCACTTCGATGTTACCAAACACACAAGTAGCGACATATAGGAAAACTTCTTCGAGCTCATTAGGGCTGTTGCTGACACTCGTAGCTCTCTTCGTTCTTATACATCATGCAAGCCAAGTTTGCCTAAATTATTATTTTAGTCATGACTGCTTTTGCCCGTAGCTCTGATCTCAAGGCTGCTGCCATCTACCTTTTCATCTCCTTAAATTATCTTGTCAGAAACCTAGGCTCAACATACACTTCTTTCTTTACGGTATCTTTCATCTACAGTTCTCTGGTGGAGTCTCATAAATCTGTAAATGTTTCATTGTCCTCATTTCCTTGAAACTTTCTGCATCAAAACTTTCAACTATCTTCTTACGTCTTGCTACTACTAACAAGTCATTTTTGGTGCTGAGATTTTTTTATCATCATCAAGTTTTTGTTTCGCCTTTCAATTTCAAAATTAATTTTCTATTTTCTTCTATTACATAAAAGTAAGTCAGACTGAAATAGCTTATGAAGCTCCCTGATTGACATTTATCATTGTAACGAGTCACGTGTAATTAGATAATACGTATTTTGGTTGATGCCTTTTTTAAAGGTATTTTCTGTCGTGTGTTCTTTAAACTAACTAACAGATGAAATATTGTTAAACCACAATACAGAACCGTAATCTGGTGCAAAACTCTCAAAACCATACCTGCATTGGGGCTGCTTTCTGACACAATGTGTGGTGATCCCAAAAGGCCATGACTTTTTAATCTTGGTACAGAAGAGTTAAAATCACCAAGAACTATGAACAGGTCTCTCTCTCTCTCTCTTCAGGCGCAGAGATGCGGCTATTAAGCTGCTCATTAATGGTTTTAGTTAAATAAATTATTATAAATTACGCATGGTCTGTACGTAAAAACTGTTTAATTGTTCGCAAAGTTTCAACTTAAAACAATGCCAAAGTTCGATGTTGGTAGTTTAATACATTGAGCTTGTAGCTTTCTGATGATGGCAAGGCCAATACCTGTTGCTCTCTCTCTCTCTCTCTCTCTCTCTCTCTCTCTCTCTCTCTCTCTCTCTCGCTCTCTCTCTCTCTCTCTCTCTCTCTCTCTCTCTCTCTCTCTCTCGCTCTCTCTCTCTGTCTCTCTCTCTCTCTCTCTCTCTCTCTCTCTCTCTCTCTCTCTCTCTCTCTCTCTCTTATGCACCACTCAAGTGGGTTGTATCAGTTCTTTCAATCTTATTCCCAGTACGAGGTCCGCGGGACTCAATGAATGGTCGGGCTCTGATCTTCCTTTCTCTAATAAATGACATGTTACGCCTTTTAGTCTTTCTTGTCTTATTCAAAAGCTACTTTCATTGGTTCTGTAAGCATTAGAAACAGCAAGTTTACGGCACAATGTATATGGGACGTTGAAATCGTTGCTCGCTCAACTCTACAACAATGGGAACACATTAAACATTGAATCTTAATATAGTCCACTGTTCTAATCCCAATCCCATTTCGTCTAAATGCTTGATCCTTTGTTATATAGCGTTTAAATATGCAAGTCATTAATCTCCGTCTAACACCAGTGTAATACATGGCGAAAAATCTCTTCACAATACACATAGAATCTACTCAAATGTTATCAGGATAAACGTATTACATAGTAATAGAATGTCTAGCAATCACGTTTCAAATGGCTGTATCCCCGCTAATCTTATTTATTTCCAACAAAACCATGTCGTCAATAGTAATATAAAAGTCACTAACAATGAATATAGATGCAACTGTTGTGTTGCTACTGCGTTCATTCCCATCAAGTATTAATGCATTTTATTACGTACAATATACCAACACACAGCAAAAAAATTGTAATTCACATGTTGATACATCATATGCTCAAACCTTATTCAATGATTAAACATTTACCCCCAAGGAAAACAATTATTGGAGCAAACTGATTTTGAGTTGCTGTAAAGCAAAACAAACGACATTTCAATGGTTTTCTGCTTACTACAATTTCTTGAAGAGACTGTAACTTTACAATGATTACAAAATATATATTTTTAAATACTATATTTTGGTGCAAAGCCCAAATGAATGTTTCTCTTTTTGAGATTGACTATTAATCTAGTTTCAACTCTCTTTTCAAATACATTTAAAGAAAGTTTGCGGGTTTCAATTTCTCCATTGCTAGCACAAAAGAACAAAAATATTCGAGTCACCACAAACAAAAAATACAAAACAGCTTTTCTTTATTTGAAAATAAAATTGGTTTGACGTAAAGTAAACAATTGTAGGGCTAAACATGACAATTTTGACTTCAAATGTTTCTATCCAAAGATCTTTTTACAAACGGAGTGTTCAATATATACATCTGTATTCCGAAACTTTAACTTTTGAGCGACAGTATTTAGTATGAATTTTGTAAACCTCGTTTCAAACAATAGAGCCTTACAAATAGTACAGTCTCGCTTCACTTCTTCTTCTTATAGGTAGCAGACTTAAACTGGTCATCAGCTACCATCTATCTCCATTTTTCTCTATCTTCGGTACTGTGAATGAGTTCGGTTAAGACTTAGATTTTTATTGCTTGCCTATCTCTTCAAAGATTAGGGGCAATTTTTTGTTGAAGACCCCAGTCACCCTTTTCTTCAATTTTCCCAAGAGCTATAATATTTTTCAAAGTTTGATGTCTGCAATCGTGCATGTGTGTAGTTACCCTTTTCTAATGGTATAATTTAATTATCTCTACGTTTTTGTGTTACTAAAAACTTCTATGTATGATTTCCTTCTGTTCATGAAACTCTCAATTTTCTTTCTAAAACCAAGACCACTCCAGCTTCAACTTCCGATTCCAAAGATATAATAGTGTCCTAATTTTAACAGCCATAGATAATAAACGATTGGACGTAAAGTTGTAACACTCTTACATGTGATATTATGTTATATTAACTATATTAATTCAATTAACAAAAATAAACAAAATGTAGTTTATGTCCAACGATTTATAATAATTGATGTATAATATTTATTATGTGGTGATTCGTAAACTTTTTCTGAAAATACCTACAGAAAAAACTGATACAAGCAAAAATTCTGTCGATGAGACAAAATTTAAAGAGTAGCAGGAGAATTTGGACCTATCAGGTTGCAAAGTCTCTGAATTCGATCAAGAAAATCAAGATGAGATGACAGAGCGCCTGCCCAGATATGGCAACGGTATTCAATTTAAAATTACACCATAGACAAAGATATTAGCAGTGTAATGCTTGTCCACCGTTTTATCAATGGAGTCTGATACTGTCTCAATAATTTGGCAAAATTCTAATCACGGAGATCGATACAAAAAAAATAGCTAACAAGCCACTTGAAGAAGAGACAATCTAAAGCACATGAAAGGCTTATCTTTAGAAGCAACTTCTGGTACTATAATACCTCTACTATTCATGTTCCTGTCAATTATAAATAGTAAGACCACAATGATGAGTCTTCGAGTCTGGTCCATGAAAGGACAAACAGCCGTCAACTTGAAGATCCTCATTACCTACACTGTTATGGGATCTGTTTCACAAAGAATCAGAAGGAAGGGAGGTTTCCACAATAGAAAACCTCCAATGAAGGCTTCTGACAATACTGAAAGCTAAGGTGAATGTATTTTTTGGAGAGAACAGGTTTTTCCGGGTCTGTGTTTAATCAGTACTACATCATATCGCGTCACTCTCAAATGTTGAGTCAGTCTTGCGTCCAGAGATTCTTCCTCCTCCTGACCACTGAGAATCTGCCAGGTACTGGGAGCCATTTGTTTGATTGAAATAGTCTTAAGAAACATATAAAACATATAAAAAACGGGATAGATGTTCGAAAATATCACTAAGACGCAGCAAACCGACTAATTAAGCTCTGAGGTGATGGAGAAGGTATTAAACCGACTGACAACAGACACTGTCTTCCACACATTGCTCTCACAGGAGGGAAGAGCTGATGAGATGGCACTATCACTGGTCTTTTAATCGTGATATCTCTACGAGGGTTGCCAACCAGGGCTAAAGAGCTCCTCCTCCTCCTCCTCATAGGGCACACAACATCGCAAGACCTCAAACTGGTATTTCAAGGTCTCGGGGCTAAACAAAAAAGTAAAAAATATATAAGCAGGACGAATCTAATTCGTAAGATTCAAGATTCAATCCATCGGTTGTTTTCAGTGTTTGGCCTCAGTTACTGTCTGATTCAGGTATACAAAATCAGAAATCTACGATCAGTTAGTTTTTTGTTATTTTCTGTTAAAACTTCTTTAAGTCTCGAAAATTATTTCTTTAGCGTCTTGGAGTGATGATTGAAACCCTGCAACGAGCAAAAGTCTGAAACATATTTCATTGGCACTCGTCAGGATCAGGTCGCAAGCGTGACAACAGTCACCGCGATATTTTATCAATGACAGAATCAGAAGGACTTAAGGCAGCCTCCAGTTTCTGCAATGCTCTATGTAAAACAGCTAACGACCACATATTAATCCTTTCTGCCAAAGAGCAGAGAGCATGCCGAATAAGTAAAAACTTAGTCTACCTTTCCTGAAGTGAAGGTGGCCTCAAGCTCCAGTTCAAACGATGAAACTGTGTAGTTTTGAAGTTTTCACCAGATTAATGATTTGGCAACAGGTGCTGGTCTGCACGCGAACCGAAATTGAGGATTAGTTCAATGAGAAATTGACCAACCGAATGCATTCTCTGACATCACCCAATCGCTTTTAGGAGAGATTTCGATTTCATCCACTCGGGGAATTAAACCCGAACCTCTTAGTTACAATACGCCTTTATTAACCCCAAAGTCAAGACTCTCGGAGTTTTAAAGTTAATCAAATTATGACACTGAAAAAGTACATATCAAATTATTTTTACCAGTGTTGAATTCAACTAAAATTAATGTGAATTTTCAAATTTTACCAAATTCAAAAACACCCAAAAAGAACCCATGAGCTTAAACATTTACCTATCAATATCTACTAAAGATTCGGTGTAGATGAGTGTATTCAAGGTAATTTCTAAGTGATTTTTCTTTATATTTCAAGTAACAGGTGGTTTAAGACTACCCTGCTGATTACCTGTTAGAGGTCAAACTAAATTCTAGTTTTTCAATCAAGTTTCAACACCAGAATCAAGTAGCAATCCGCATTTTATTCATTACTTCTTGGTTCTTGTCTTCATACAGTTACATATATATATATATATATATGTGTGTGTGTGTGTGTGTGTGTGTAACTGAGAGCTACCTGGTCTATATATATATACAGAGAGAGAGAGAGAGAGAGAGAGAGAGAGAGAGAGAGAGAGAGAGAGAGAGAGAGAGAGAGAGAGAGAGAGTAG
>RDPX01000339.1:170810-202516 GCA_003991215.1 Morbakka virulenta
GGTGATGATGATCATGATTAGGGTGATGATGATCATGATTAGGGTGATGATGATCATGATGGTGATGATGATCATGATTAGGGTGATGATGATCATGATTAGGGTGATGATGATCATGATGGTGATGATGATCATGATTAGGGTGATGATGATCATGATTAGGGTGATGATGATCATGATGGTGATGATGATCATGATTAGGGTGATGATGATCATGATTAGGGTGATGATGATCATGATGGTGATGATGATCATGATTAGGGTGATGATGATCATGATTAGGGTGATGATGATCATGATGGTGATGATGATCATGGTGATGATGATGATGATGATGGTGATGGTGATGATGATGGTGATGATGATGACGATGATGATGATGATGATGATGGTGATGATGATGATGATTAGGGTGATATTGATGATGACGAAATAGGAAGTAATTAAGATAGTAATTCCGCCTTTAATTCGTAATTTACTTTATTCTTTGGCGCTCTCCTCGAATGAGTATTTTCAAAAATTAAATAAGACATAATCCCATCAATAAACTAAACAAAGCGCAAGAATGCGCTTGCCTGTGAAAGAATTCTGAAAAGTACCCCTGCTTTTAATATTTGTATATATAATAAAATATCTTATCAGGCGACCAAGCCCTGCCAATATGTTGTTTGTAGATGATGTTGTTGTGATCAATGGAAAGAAGGAAGAAGCGGAGGAAGAATTAAACAATTGGAAGGGAGCCTTGGAAAAAAGAGGGAAGAAGGTTTGCCAATCCAAAACAAAGTACTTGTGCATTAACAAAACAGCAAACCTTCCACTGATCACCACCACGGGTGTGGACGTTCCAGAAGTGACTGAATTCAAATATTTAGGGTCCACTATACAAAATGACGAAGATAGTGACAGTGAGATAAAGAAAAGAATCCAAGCTGGGTTGGGTAGTTGGCAAAACCACAGCGGTGGTGTGTAACAACAGGGTTTCGGTGAAAGTGAATCGCAAAGTATACAGAACAATGGTAAAACCGGAAATGATGTATGGAATTAAAACGGTCCCTCCAACGGCAGGGCTCGAGAATAGTTGAACGTAGCAAAAATTAGGATGCTCCGTTGGTCTCTTGATGTTACGCGAGCAGATGTACTACGCGACAGGGCAGTGAGAAACAGGTGGAGAGTAGGAAAGCCATATCAGAAAGTATGAGAGGTAAAGCTAAGATGGTTTAGACACGTGGAGAAAAGAGACTCAGAAAGTGTTGGGAATGGCTGTACCAGGAAGGAGGGCAAGTGGACTGGCAAAACAATGATGGGTGAACAACATCAAGGTCGATAAGGCTAAGAAGGGACTGTGGAGCAAGGACACTTAGGACTGAGCCCTATGAAATTCAAAAATTTTGAACTGCAGAAAGAAGTCTTTTTAACTCTCTGTTCAATATGCTGTTTATGCTTTTATTTGTTTGTTGTTCAGTATCTGTGCGCAGTTGAATAAAATTGTGAGACTTCATGCTGCGGCTAGCTCCTTACTTGAAAATCTAAAAGCTGATGTAGCAAATAGGCAGCGTTCAATTTGTAGCAATTTCTAAAAATGCAATGTAAAAAAAGAGTGCTTCGAGGTGAAGGATGGTATTGCTATGCATGGATTAGTGATTCCTTAACATTTGTTTCATTCAAGCAAATGAATTTCAATTTAGTTTGTCAATGAAATATCAAGGCTGGTGATGTAATTACGCTGCATCGCCTGGAACCATAAACTTCAGACTGTACAAACATGAATCTCTTGCGCCAAGTTTATGACACAGAGCTGACAAAGTACGTCGCATCGGTGAATATCTCTGAAGTCATGACTAAGCCACAATCTAGTACAATAGCTCAAAACTATTTGGGATAATTACTAAGAAAATACTAGGTTGAGATCAACAGGTTCAAGTCAGAATCTAAGAAGATAAAAGTCTTTCTTCAAGAGAATCGTAAATACCAGAGATCTTTGGAGTGTTGAAGCCACCAAACTAGCAAACACCTTATTTATAACTGCTCGATGCCTCTTTTCCGCCAGGTATAAATAATATACGAAAGAACGTTGATCCTAACCGTTTGGTTGCAAAAATTCAAAGCACAAAAAAAAAGAAGGACCAAGACAATTTATCTCAGGGACAATGAAGACCCCAGACCGTTTACAAAAACCTAAGGGGTTGTGCTCAAGAAATAAAAAACCCTCCTCTTATGACAACTCAATGATCCAGTACGATTATAAACAGTGCCCTGTTCGGGCGTAATTTCTGAACAAAGGAAATCGTATAATGATCAACCAACCATATTTATTTGATCCTCTCCTATTTAACATTTTTCCTTTTCTACTAAACAATCTTTATTCATTTTAGATAATTTATTTATTTCAAGTACAATTTTTGTATAAAACCCCTGTTACCTTTTTATGTATACAGAATAATCAGTTAAAACAAAGAAAAGGCAAAAACATAGGAACACCGTTGGGGAAGACGTTTGGTACCTAACAGCAAGGTACTGTATACGACATTGCGTTTCAACCTGTCAAGTCTCTTTCATGACATTAAATCTTGAAACATGGCTGATCAGTCGACATTTTGTCTTTCGAACTTTCTCATGCGCAGATCAGGAAATACGCAGTGATACCGACCTGCCTTGCATTACAATGTTCGTAATGAAATATAGAGGCTTTGAATTTAACAGAATACGAATTCAGTTCAGGTATTCAGGAATTCAATGGAAAGTGTGTTAGAAGTACGCTTTAAACAAACAAATTGATTTTGATACATTAGGTGACTTCATATCCTTAACTGTTATCTCAATGTCGAAATTTCGCCTATCCGAATCTATATATGAAATACTGGAACAGTGGGCTTTGGATGGGATAATGTTCTTAATTGTTCTGGCAAGTATTGGCAAATAATCAGGTATATGAAGTGTTCACTTTTTACCATTCCAGCAAAGATGTTGGTTCTTTTGCGCTCTTTTTGTAGACACTGCAGTCTGCATCTGCTCTTGTTCGTTGAAACTCTCATCTCGAGAATAACAAGACCTCCTATATTACTTTAGATCAGGATTAATCAGTGCAGATCTTTTTCCTTTCACACTCTTAATTATAGGCTGAGCATGTTTCCAAATTGTTCTTGTTGAAATGTTCTTCGTGCAGTGTGGACATTTGACGTTTGGTAAACAGAGCCTTAATCAGCAGAATTGCGCTCAGTACTGACTGTTGTTGAATCTTATTTTTTTAATCACGGCAATTAATGGTAAAACGACGTCTTAACCTTACTGATTTTACTATTGCTGACAAAGACATGATATCGCCGAGGGTTAAAAAGATATCATTAGACACAAAGTTACACATGCAATTGGATAAGTCATACAATGATTGTTTTAATTGGTCTTTTTTATTCCTTAAAGAGCAATATTTGCATTTAATTCTCTATGCGAATTTAAATTGATCATTAGGTTCAGTTCTTTGTTCTTTGAACTGATTCAAGTTATTCAAAATGCTCTTCTTAATGCTTTGGTGCAGGTATTTGGAGCTCCCGGGGGTGAATGAACTAGACCAAGAATGAAACTTGATATTGTTTATCATCAATCGAAATTGCTTCCATACATGCATGAGCTAAATCATCGCTGCGATTATTGTTTGATATCATTTTTTAATACACAACAAATAATGTTTTCGGTTCTTTTCTTCCACTACATTCCCCTTGATGTTTACTTACTGGAGATGTTAATAGGTGTTTTGTGAAGCGAATTTCTATAAAAGTGAATATTTTTATATATTTTGTTGAATAAAATATCTGAAACAACTGTTTTTTCCTGTACGCCCACAAATGTTTTGAAAGAAGCATTCTAGTTTCTGCATAGCCCTGATTTAAAACAGCTCCCACTGACACTGCGTACCAAGAAGAAATAATAAAGAGTCCAAAAAAAACAATTTCTTTTGTATCTAATACCTGGTTTTATTCTTTTCCAATTCAATAACGATGAAAAGGTAAAAGTCTAATCAAACTTATTTCAGGCATATGCAACGGTAATGGTGATGCCATCATCATTTGGTCTTGAAATCAAACAACAAAAATTAGCAAAACAATACACTCAAAACTTTATCAAACACGTCTGATCACCATCTTGTTCGTTACTAAACGGGTGGCAAAAGAAACTCCACTGATAACACAATACTTTTGATTCTAACTTGATTCAATTCAGGGTTATATTTCTTTGACATGCAGATATGTTTCTATGTGCACTGATAATTGGTTTATGACAGAGTTGAAAATTAAAGAGCGCCTCAATAAAATCAGCTTCACCTGACGTTTTCAGGTGGAATAATAAAGCGGTTGCAAATAAGAAAACCACTTTGTAGAGAAAGTTTTTGCCAAAACAATTCAATCGAAAATTCATGTTCTTCCCAGCATTTCAATTTGCATTGTAAACGGTTAATTAATTCCTTTAATTCTGCCAACGTTGAGCTTGGGGTCTCCTACTAAGCGTATTCTAATAAAAATGTTTGCAGTTGTCTTAATAATTTTTGCCAAGAAACGGTAAATTGTAAACAACCTTGGAGAAACGATAGTGTAGAAGTACACCTCACCCCTTTTTGTATTTATCTCAACAACATTTTTCTATCGTCTAACTTTTTTTGGCATAAAAAAGCATGGCGTTAGCAGTTGCTGTGTTCATAGAATTCTACGACACCTGATTTGTCTAAATGCGTTTTTTGAAATTTTAATTGATAAAAAGAGCTTTTTGATATTGTATACTCAAATGAATATAGGAATTACTTAAAATACACCATATGGTTAAGATCTAAAACGGGCACTTTCCCTGATACAAAAACCTAGTACCCCAGGTGAGGGTACTTCTATCTCCCAGTGGTCTCGTCAATATTTAGCACAATAGAAAACAGTTTAATGTTTTATGGATGCATAATAACTATGTCAATTCTCCATCGTATTTTAAATATGTATTACTTTCATTTCTCAAGTCGATAGTTATTTTGAGATTTAATGAGGTCTGATGTGTGAAAGAATGAGTTAGGCTGGTCATCCCTTGACCTACATTTCCAATTTCCAGACCTCATTATCTTTCTCTTGCAAAGATTCAACAGCACGATACAGGTGTTGGGTGATTGCTTTCTACCAGCTCGCCTTCCTTTATTTATAACACACAAGCCAGCAAAAATGTGCAAAAGCTTTGGCCAAATATCCATTGGACTTGATCGATTTTCTAATTTTATGTACAACAACAAAAACCCAACACAAGTTTAACTTTTACTACAACTACTGACTGCACCGTTGAATTTTCACCACTTCATAATCTAAACATTTTCAGATTTTATGTCAGCAAATTTTTTATTCCCATACCATTAAATTTATGTCTCTTTTTAGATTTGGTTTCTAATTTCTAAGTTCCTACTTCATTAAGAGTGCCAGTATTGACCTTAGTAAGAAGTGAATTCATAAAAAACCCACAAACTTCCCCACAACAACTGAAACCGCGCATCTCATTTCAGTAATATATTTCAAGCAATGGCAAGTAGGTCATTTATAGAGCTATTTCAATCTATTTTCTTTACTTTTGTTTTAAGGACAGTGCTGTATCATTTGGAAACATTTCCTATGGTGAATATGAAAGTATTTATATTGGATCTTTTCTTTTTTAAGCTTCGTCAATGGCAATTTAATTCCATATGATCTATTTAAGCATGGTCATCCATGGTTTCCGCTTTTATTAATTCCACGATTTCAGTATTAAGGCTTGGCAACTTGTCATTGCCACTGCTTTTTGTTGCAATTTTCTACCCAGGAAAAAACAGTATTCAGAAAGGGAAGTCGTTAGAATACTTCGTATTATTTTGTAACAAAGAAAAATACTTGCTAATGAGGCTATTAAACAAGAAATACTGATTTAAATACTCCAAAATTAAATAAAGTGTTAATTAAAGTTTCAATTTCAGGTTTTCTGCGTAATAATTGAATTGAGATCCACAATAACGAAAGTACACCCGTTTCTCTATCAAATTATATATTTTCCTTTCGTTAACTAAACTGGATAGAGAAACTTGGGATCCATGTAAATATCACATTAGTTCAAAAATCTGCCTTGATGGGAATAGCTAGAATCCTCCGAGAGGTACTTCACATGTCAAATGTGAAAGAAACCAGTTGGCTGCTGGCTATTTGTTATAGCTCGCTAAAAAGAAAAATATAAGCAATTGCACCAGCCAGACCAATAAGCTAAATTTCATATAATAAGTAATAATAATAATAATAAAACTAATAATAATAATTATTATAAGTAATAATGGAATAAACTCCCTTACCTCATTGCTTTCTGTATCTGTTGTCAGGTTTCGTAGATAATCAATAATAGTAGACACTTTAACAAAGCCTGTCCCTCCATCATCACAGGTAAGGAAAACACTTTCGAGCATTGTGGCTTCGTCTGGATTCAGCTTCATGTTGGATTCATCCTGTTCCAAAATCAATGAATACAGATATTTTTAGTATTTCATCCAGTTTTGAATGGTAAAATACTTACTTGTGCAAAGAATCTATCAGAATTGACACTAAATTGAATGTTAGGGACTCCACTGATACAGAGAGGGCCTCAGCAGATCTGTAACAAATGTCTGCAATAGCAAGAACCAAGCTCAAAATACGCCCAACCAATATATTCTTAGAGATGTACAAAATGAAAAAATTTGAACAACTGTGACACCCTGGAAACCTTGGTAAATGCAATACTCTATGTACATTAAAATTACATTAAGTAAGTAGTATCCCAAGGTGACTGTTGACAGTGACTTTTGACTTCCTCAGACAAAAGCTCTATTCCATCTGACCTTTGAACCAGATACTCAAGTGCTTCTGTTTACTTACTGTCAGTGATTTGCAACTCTGAATATATTTGACTGTAATCAAATGCATTACAAGTTGAGTTTGAGCCATAAAGCTTGCCAAACCTTGTTCAAAACTTTGATAAACAAAAGTCTGCATGATTTTAATTTCATTTTCCATATTGATGTTTTAACCTTCATAATAAATTGTTATTGTAGTTGTTTGTACCACTTTAATTATGAAATATTATATAGAGAGAATTTGAATATATACACTGATCTTTGTATTAATGGTATTTATTTTGTAATGTGTTATTTTTATTGTATATATGTTTGTACTAGTTTATTAATTAGAAAATGTATGTAGAGTATTAAAAATAAGAAACTGAACTNAAGTTGAGTTTGAGCCATAAAGCTTGCCAAACCTTGTTCAAAACTTTGATAAACAAAAGTCTGCATGATTTTAATTTCATTTTCCATATTGATGTTTTAACCTTCATAATAAATTGTTATTGTAGTTGTTTGTACCACTTTAATTATGAAATATTATATAGAGAGAATTTGAATATATACACTGATCTTTGTATTAATGGTATTTATTTTGTAATGTGTTATTTTTATTGTATATATGTTTGTACTAGTTTATTAATTAGAAAATGTATGTAGAGTATTAAAAATAAGAAACTGAACTGAACTGGAAGGCTATATATAATATAATATAAGAATATAATATAAGAATATAATATAAGAAGAGTATTACAACAGCTGGAGAATGATTCTACATTAAAAAATTACCTCAATAAAAATCAAATGAGAGGCTACAAGTTATTCCCTTGTATAAGTAAGTTCCAACTTTCTTCCTTGCTATTTGTTTGTGAAGTTGTATTTTTGTAGTTTTTGTTATTTTGTTTCTTTGTTTCTGTGTTTATTTCTTTATGTTTTATTGGGGTATTAATGATATTCGTCTTCCTTTATTTACAAAAATGATATTTTTGTAATGAAAAAAACCAGTATCGTCTCTAGTATCGTCTTAGCTCTACGTGCTACTTGGAGCCAAATGCTTTGATATAAAAAGTGCAACATCTGCTCGTACCTTCCTTTGGAAACCCAAATATCTTTTCCTTGAAAATAATTATCACGACTGCTTCTACGGAGCCAAAGCTACCTGTCGACCTACCCAGCATTAGCACCTGTGGCTCGACAGCCAAAGATCCTCGACTCCAAAACGCATCACAAAGAGTGATTGGCCGTTTTTATGCCACCGGAGCAGCCTGTGTCAGCGCTGCTGCTCACTCTTCTGTTGATTACAGCCGGCATCGAACGAAAACCTAGCTTTAGAACGTAGACATGTCCAATTTGCAACCATGCGATAAGAAAGAATCAGACTTCTGTGCAATGCAGCCAACTGCCAAAAGTGGATACACTTATCATGATCTGAACTCTCTATTGTTTGAAAATACCATCAGATCTTCGAGGGCCCCCGTTGTCAACATTTGAGGCCTTCCTTTCATCGTCTAATACAAGGGCAGCAGCACCATCAGTCATGCCGCCTCCTACACTGCCTACTTCATCGGAACCTGCACCAGTGGCCACAACAACAGTTGCGCAGCCCACCAAGCTACAAGCTGCCACGTTCAACATTCTACAACTCAACATCAATGGAATCACAGAAAACTCTGAAAAGCTCGACCGTTTTATAGTGGAGAACAAGATCTCAGTAGCAGCCATCTAAGAAACGAAACTATCAAATATGTCCAAGCTATGCAAAATTGGTCAATAGTGTCATACGCCACTACAGAGATCACAAAGGCGACGACACGTGTTTCCTAATACACAAGTCCATACCATACCATACCGACCGCCCTGCCACTCCAACTAGACACTTTCGCCGAATTTCAAGCAGTCGCCGGCAAGACTGAGATCAAGATCTACAATGCATATGTGCCACCTACAAGCAGGTGCCCAACAGACCACATCCCTACAATTAGCCATTTTCTCAAAGACAGACTCGATCATTCTTGGAGATGTAAACGCCCAGTATAATGCCAGCCGCTCTCATGCCTGATATGAAGTTCTTGCAAAAGTCGATCAATCAGTCTGCACATTTCTTCTGATTTGAAGAAATGTGCATATCCCTTCAGCAGGAAATTCACGCAGCACCCAGAATCTATCTGAATCTTCTTTCACGCCTGAGCAAGTGGCATCTGCCATCTCCATGACAAAAAACAATTTGCCTGGATGACATTTCTCTGACCATGTTGAAGCACATGGGCAGCATGGCGATCATTTTCCTGACAAAAACCTTAAACTTGTCACTGAAAAGCCTCACAACCCCAGGCCTGTGGAAAGTTTAAGGTTTAAACTGACCAGAGCAAATCCAACTGGGCCATCTCAATCCCATCACCTGTAGCAAAGCTGCAAGGAACCAACGCTAAAAAGCGCATCTGCAGCCTGCTTTCCACCAACACAGATTTTGGAAATGCCATTCAACCACAACTGCACTACATGAAGTTCAACAAAAAATTTTGTATGGTCTGAACATGACAGAGCCTTGGTTGGCACCATAGTGACTGTCCTACTCTGATTCTTCGACACCATAGTGTGTTGCTAAAAGACATCCGGGAGTTGACACTCCCACGTACCATCAAATGCTGGATCTGCAACTACAAACAACCTCGGCAAACACATGTTGAATTCAATGACTCTAAATCAAACAACAGGAAAATGAAACAGAGAGTGCTGCAAGGTGATGTCCTTTCACCCATTCTTTTAAACCACTACCTGAAGTGCCTCCCAGAACCACCATCCCACATTCAAGTGGTCAGCTATGCAGCCAACTGCAGTGTTCGGATCTCAGTCCCTGTACTGCCATTGCTCTACCCCATCCTGAACAAGTACCTTGACAAAGTGTATGACTGGTTCACAAGCCAAAGCTTTCAGCTGTCAGCTGAGAAGTCAACAGCTATGCTGTTCACATCATTTATAGGGGAAGTCAATACAAAACTAAATGGGCATGTCAAAGAAACAAAGATCCCAACTATGAGCAAATCCAAGATCCTGGGCATCCTTTTTGACAAACTGGAAACATTCACAGTGCACTTAGAGTACATCAAACAGAAGGGCTCTATGTGGAGCAACGTACTAAAATGTTCAGGAGGCAGCTCCTGGGGTATGGACAAAGAAATCCTTACCATGATGTAAAAGGCAATCAGCTGACTTGTTAAGAAATATGCAACCCTGATCTGGATGTCACTGCTATGTCACACCAAATGGCAACACCTACACTGAACATAAAATGCAGTGTTTTGTACCAACACTGGCTGACACATCCTACCTGTTTGCTGCCACAATGAGCTGCTCAGCCACCAAAATCTGCTCCCTTGCCACGTGGAAGACCAGCCATCCCACCATATGGTTCACTTAGCATATCAGCACTCCATCTGACACATTTTCTTTCCTCACAATCCAAACATCATTCAGAACCAAGTCCCTCAGTAAGTCCTAACCCCCACAGACTATAGGGCTGGACCGAAGTCCATCCATATGAAAGCAGTAGAGGATACTATCCATGGCTACAGGCCTAGCATCATCCTTGATGCCAACCCTCCACCTATTGTCAGAACAGAAAAGGCTTTCCCAAGGAGACTCAGACCAAGCTTTCCCAACTATGATCAGGCAAACTGCTAAACAGTTACCTTGTCCACACTGACAGCATGGTCAGTGACATTTGCCCAGACTGTTTAACTGGTCCCCATGACACTCGCCATCTTTTTATGTGAGCAGCCAAGCCAACAGACCTTACAGTCAAATCACTATGGGAGTGGCCAAGTGATGCAGCAGTTTTCCTTGACCTCTTAACAAACCATGATCCAGATGAGTGATGACAATTGGTTGCCACAACAACAACCAATTGTTTTTATCACACACCCTTGTCTTAACTGTAAACTTAATGCCCTATGCAATTATAAAACTAAATGAACTGATTAAAATAATCTGCCAAGTATCAGGGGAGGATCAGGGGAGTTGGCTTTGATCAAGCTGAATTGTGTCATGTTCTCTGGTGTTGTTGTATAGTGCCAAAGTTAATCTTGTATCATTTTTCTTGATGTGATGGCATGGCTAAAGGCAACAACTTTAGTTGTGAAGTTGTACAAGCTTCATTTCAATTTTCATACAAGGTGACCCATTGGCTCTCTATCATGGCAAAAGCAAAGATAATCAAAAGTTTAAGAAGAAAAAACTTTAAAATAAGTTTTCTGATGACCCACCCATTCACTGGGTTTAGAAAATAAAAAATAAATTGGACTTTGGGGTCAGTTGATGTATATGCCTATGAAATTAGGTAGTTGCCTGGGTTGATTAAATTCAGTGATGATAGATTTCAAAATGTGGTAAACTTGACTTTTGTTCAAGTAGTTTTCCTGATTGATTTTGCAACAAGTTCAATATATCTTGAAAGGAGTAGCTTAATTATTTATGCTAGAATTGCTGGCAATTTTGATGTTTTAGTCAGACTGAAAGATGAAGTTAACATGGCTAAAACTAAATATATGATAACTGGCATAGATTTCTACTGTCTGAATGATCCTGGGAAGTTCCCCTACAGTGTCTGTCAGAAAAGTGTCAGATATAATTCCATCTTTTGTTCTGGTTGTTCTCATTGGGTGCACAAAAAGTGCAGAGGTATCAAGGGGTGGCTTAAAGCAGATGCTGATTATTGATGCAGAAAATGTCAGGGCTTTGCAAGACCTATTGAGAGAAGACCATATACAACATGGCAATTTACACCAACCATTCAACTTGATACTATTGACAGTTGTTGTTACCTTGGGGACATAGTTGGGGCTGGTGGTGGTTCTGGTTTAAGCATCACTGCCAGAATTCAATTTGCTTGGGGAAAGTTTCATGCACTATTACCAATACTAACCTCACATGGGTTATTGTATAAAACAAGAGGTAGAATCTACAAAGTGTACATCAGACCTGTCCTGCCATATATTAGTAAATGTTGGGAACTAACCTCTATTTAACCTCTAATCTACAAAAACAACAAGAAAGCAATTGATTGATGATTTGTTGGGCATGCAATGCTCGCCTGGAAGATCAAACTAGCTCTGCATCCTTGTTGGTAATGTTAGGTATCAAAGACCTAGCATCAACCCCAAGATACAACAGGTTACGTTTGTTGTCACTATGTTTCACGTAGTGAAGGTAGTATCAAGCAAGCCTATGATATGGATGTTCTTGGCAAATGCAGTCATGGAAAACCAAGGAAAACTTGGAACGATCTGGTTTGTCAAGACAGGAAAGCATGAAAAATGACCAACATGGAGAAAGTATCTTATGACATGTTATCACCATGTGCAAGCCCCTGTGTGGGGAGTATGACATACAAAACATCTGTTGACATCCTGGAAGTTGAAATATCACTGCTGCTGCTTCATAAAAATATAAAATTGCTGAGGATGAAAATTGATTTTGAAACTGTCTGTGTTGCCATAGATGAACAAAAGTTAAGCTTTCTATTTCAAGTGGGAGTCCTTATTGCTTGCCTTTGACACCATGGAATTCAACTGTTGGTAATACAAGGGGTTGTTTTGCATGCAACAAATTTGACAAAGCACTCAAAACAGAAGAAAGGGGTTAGAAAATGAACTAAGCAGATCGTACAACCAGGTACATAAAAATTAAGAAAGAGTAGCTTATTGTTTGATATCAAAGAGAGTTGCAAATGCAAGACCTATTAAAAAGGACAAATGTCAATTCCATAACCCTGATGTTCCTTTATTATTAATGCATTGGTTTAACTGAGATGTTCCCAATGATCATTGCTTCATCCAAATATTTGGTGGCATGCATGATAAAACTGAAAAATAATTACAAAATATTATTGCACAGAATAGAATCAACTCTGGAATAATGTTGGATTTACTCCAAATCAGCTGGTGTTTTAGCAGAACTGCAACACTCCATCAATTTGAATAGTGATCTTTAAGTGTTAGATCATCATCATCATCATTGTTCAACCTCAGTCAAGATGATGGATTGAACAACCTTTCTCCAGTAGTCTTGGTCTTCCATAGCTACTTTAAGGTCTTGACCTGCTAAGGCAGTATCTCTTATAATGGTATCTAAGAGAGTCAATTTGCCAGAGTGCTTTCCAATGGATTGGGGTTTCCAGAGTATTAGTGATGTTGCTCTATGGCAACAGCCAGCAAATTGTACTCTTCTAGATTTGACCAAACTAGATACTGGTGAAAGGTTGCCATAAATTTGACTTGTGTTATAAGTGGAAACAAGCAGTGATATTTTTTAAAAAACTGTGAGTGCAATGCATTCTACTAGAAAACACCTTATTGCTACAAAATCCAGTGAGAGAATCAAAATGGCATTAACACACCAAGTGAAAACAACTTATGAAAATGGAGATAAGGTCTTCTACAAAAGAAAAGATGTCAAAGAATGCAATGGTTCAGCAGCCATCTTAGATAAAGATGGTAAGTTTATGCTGCTGAGGTATAGAGTTGGGTATTAAAAAGTTCATTCTTGCCATAAAATTAGGGCACATCTGAATTTAGTGATAATTAATGTATTTGATGAAGTGCCATTCACTGGTCAGTCTTTTACCAGTATAAAATGCATTTTTACTAAGAAGTTGGATAACCATGGCTAGAAAATTTGCAAGGGGGTCCAACAAGATTCCAGAAATCTATGAACTGACTCACCAACATACAATATACTATCTTTTCGTGTAGTCTTAGCTGTAGCTGCAACCAAGTCCTGAAAAGTTAATTCATATACATTTCAAAAAACAGATGAGCAGCTGTGGATTGCTATTTTTTCAACTGTTCAGTATCAGAGGTGAAGATTGAATGTATTAAAATACTAGCAACATAAAAGGACAGTCTTGACCACTTACTTTCTCCTGAGACTATGTTTATATGAGAACGTAACCCTTCATTGAATAGTACAGTAAAATATCAAAACCAGGAATTAACAATAAGGTTTTAATATCCATTATTTCATTGTAATGTCATGGAAATTACAGGGTAATTGTTTTTTCTATTCTCATGTGTGACTATGCTTGTTTTATATAAATAATGCTCTTTTAATTGCCTTTATTGTTAGCTTGTACAAAAATTTACTTTATTTCTGTTAGTTTACTGACTGATCATGAATAAGATGTTCAAAATGCATCTCTTCTAAAAATTTGTTGCTCTTTCAGAGCTTATAAGCATTAGATATTTCATCAAACTTTTTTGCATGGGGATGATATGAGAAGAAAAGCATCTGTTAAACTTCCTGCAAAAACATGTTCTTTTACAAGTATTTGGAGTATTTAAAGAACATTGATATTAGATGTATTTAAAGAATATAATATATTTTGTTGTTAATGAGCTGAATCCCAGAGACCAACGTTGAGATGGAGCAACATTGTGGGCAAAGAGGCAAAGAGTCAAAAGGGGCATGGATAATGCTGGGAATCAAAGTCAGTGTAAATGGTCCACCTTTAGTTATTGGTCTGTCATGTAGATGACTTCACATATTGTGGTGATGACAACATTCTCAGAAATCTCATTGGCAGGTGATGCTTATTTTTTAAAAATTGGTTTAGAAGCTAGTCTTTGTTGAGTACCTGCGTTTGAAGACTTTTCAAGATAACATTGTTATCAAAATCAAACAAAATTAGTATATAGAGAATTCAAGTACTGTTTAGATTGATTCAAAGAGAAAGAATACCAATGTGTTCAATGAAGATGTGAAGTCAGCTTTAGGATCAATTGTCAGCAAGCATCTTGGGTCAACAGTAAAATGATTACAAGGTATGAACATTTATGGTTTGCACATAACCCCCATGAGTCACTAAATAGTGGATTCACTTTTGGATTAAGACTGTCAAAAATGTGGGGTGCATTAAAGAGTTATTGAGGTAATAAGATCCCTGGGGTGGCTGATAATATTACAAGGAGGGAAATGTTCTAGTTTGTGGCACTTTACAAAGTCATCATCCCACAACAAGAACGTTGAGTTTAATGCAGCTTCATTCAGAAAAGATTTACAGGGTCACATTTGGAGGATCTGGTAGGTGAAGAATCATGAAGATGATTAAAGAATTGAAAAAGTGAAAAAGGAAAATTCTATCAGAGAAAACTGTTTTGTCTACTGAGTAGTGAGGTGTGATGCTTGCCAGATTGGCATAGGTCTAGTATTAAAGATTAATGAAAGTGTCGTAAAAATGGTGTTTGGCTTAGAAAAATGGTGTTTGGCTTAGAAAAATGGTGTTTGGCTTAGAAAAATGGATGAGTAAAATCACATTAAGATTGCAGAGCTGGAAACTGTTTTGAAAGATGTAAATATGAGTAAAAAATGAGGTCTAACTTATGAATAGGGTCTCATACTGTTGGGTCATGCTTAAAATCTGTAGTAAGTGCTGTAAAGTGTGTCTGTAGAAAAGTTGCTGCATGAATGCTAAATAAACAACACTCAGGAAATTTAGGGCAGTGCTAACTAAATTTGATTTAAATATTTGGATTGTATCCTCTAAAGATTTCTAGATATGTAATTAAATCTTTTACAGAAATGAGGGGTGTTTTAGTTTGGATTATGAAGGTGTCATTAGTAGCAAAATTGAATAAGATTTCTGATCAAGATAATTTGGGATACATAAGTGCAAAAATAAGGAAATATGGGCAAACTAAGAGAACATTGAAGTAAAAGGTCTTTGAGTTTAAATCTTGTAAAGAAAGCTTAAGCAAAATACTAGAATGTGGTGATAATAAGGTAATCAATCTTATGATTCTAATACAAATGATGGCAATAAATTGTGATGCCATTGTTGGTAATTATATCAAGAATAAGCAAAGTTATCTAAGTTTTCAGGGATGATAAAGCAAATGATGTCTAGAAACTGTGTAGTTGCCTATGGATTGTGAGAGTTCAAGTGCCATCTTAATAAAAACTACAAGAAAAATATATTGAAAAGAAAATTACTAAGAACCTCCAAATTCTATTTAAATGATAAGAGTTTTATTTGAAGTCTCCTTTTAGGCATGGCTCTGAGCACCTGCATGGTAATGAAGGAAGGGGGTTCAAAATCAATTAAACAAGAAAGAAATTACATGATGTTGAAAGAATGGCACTTAATACAAAGTACCCCTGTCAAAAATATAGTTCAATGACAAATAAATAAAACTGCCTGAAATATATAGAAAACAGCTAATTAAAAAACACTGGGTTATTTTACTTACAGCACACCGTCTTAAAAGTGTAGAAAAAAAATCTTAGAAATTTTAAATAATAACTTGTTCTATTTGTTAAAATAAATGAATGTCAATTAATTATATTATTTCATTCATTTGTATTCAACTTTAAGTATATTAAAAGGATATTGTCACACGTTGTATGTTCGTCATAGTTTAAGTATAATTTTATATGTTAATAATAAGATCTAATTATTTTGTCTACTTAAAGTATACTTCCTATGTCAAGCAAAAGAAAAGAAAAGAAAAGGCTTCATTCTAAAATGATTCAACCTGATCATTTGTCAACAATATATGATCCAATTTATTCTTTGTATAAAAGGGATCCTTTTTTTATATAGTTGAATGCAAGTTATAGTGTTTCATCATCATTACTGTTATTTGGGGTTAAAAAAAACAAATAAATAAATAAATTGTTTACATGAAGAGAAAAGATGATTAAAAATAGAAGAGCAGATGGGCGCCATTCAAACCTTTTTTTTTTTTTGATGAGGTAGAGTGCAAAGACGTCTTTTTCTTTTTAATGACGAGTTAAGGCAAATATGAGTAATAATATTTTTGAATGTGATGCAAAATGAAAGAAAATAAAAATTAATTACTTTTTATTAGAAATGAGTAGTTTGTGGTTTGGAGGAAAACAAAACTTGAAGTTAAATACGACCGATTGTGTGTTCGATATAAAATAAGAACCAGTTTCATTTAATTAGCATTTGTTTAATTATTATTATCAAATAGAAAAGGAATTTTAGAAAGTCGTTGCTGACTCTTCATAAAAAGAAGTCTTTTTTTTCTTTTTTTTAAATAGAATCAAAATATGAAAAAGAAAATCGTTGAAGCAGCGTCAAACAATGACCTTATTTCACTTCAAAGAATTTAGAAAAATGAAGCAGAATAAGTCGGAAAGCAACATAGGTTCATATACCAGTTTAGATTAATAATTTTTATCCAAATTTTTTAAAAAACCACTGTATAATCAAGCGTTGTTTTCTGTTCTCATGCAAAAACATCCTGGTCACGCTGTGTCGATGCAAAATAAGCGAAAGAAAACAGTGAAACTCATCAACAACAATTCAATCTTGACTGAGTATGATATTTCTAATAGGTTATAACTTGAAATAAATCATAAATAATACAAAATCTATTTTTTTTAAAGTATTCGTAAGTCTTTCTCAATCAACACACTTCATTGATATCTTTCTTTTCATTGGAAAATAAAAATCCACTGAATTTGAATTCAATATCAATTTATAGTATCCCTCTTTCATTCAAGTGCAGAATAAATACACTTTAAGGTTGACTAATAAGAGAAATAACAAATACATATAAAGAAAGTATTCTGTTTCATTTCAACGACATCTTTTACTCCAAATCAACATTTCTCTATTTTCGTGTTCATTTTCTTATTGATATCACAAATGCAAACACATCATTTACAAAGTGAAACTTTCTTCTTAACAAAAGCTATTTTTTCTTATGAAAGAAAGCTTTTCATCTTGATAAAATCAACCCAACTATTGTCACTTTTAATCAGGATATAAAACTAGCTAAGTAACCTACCTCATCCTCCAATGCTGATTCATAATCAAAGATTTCTTTTTTTTCATCAACGACCTGTTCCTCAGAAGACGAGCTCTGCAGCATTTCACAACAAGTCACAATTTACGTTGCTAAGATCACTTTGTTCGCAGATTCACCTAAAAACATGCTCATTAAAATATGCTATCAATCTATTAGAGTTTGTTCACATAATGCTCCCACCTTGAGTTGTATTTGTTGCAAATTGATACAGGTGCAGAGAATGAAACTGTACTACATTTGAAAACGGCGCCATTGAAATTCCCAGACCGCTGAAGTCGGCTCCTCTTACAATGCTTGTCGACAAAATCTTATTGTCATCAACCAAAACTTTAATACGTCGGACAGGTTAGTGAATATTTAAAGAAGATGTTAGCAACTGTTGTTTTGGACTCTGAAATTCTCTTCTGCTATGTGTAATTAGGGCAACATTGACTCTAATCTGCAAATACGTTGATGTCAATGTGAACAATGACCTCCTGTCAAAGAAAGAAAAAAGAACAAAGGTGATTAAGCTTTGTTAAGTACTGCAAGGATATTGGAAGTCTGGCCAGGGGGGGTTAACTAAGCAGAAGAAAAGAACCTGTTACCCTCAAAATAGAGAATTGGTTGAATGCGTGAAAGTGTTATGAAACAAATAAACTTTTCAACCTCTGCATATTGAAAATGGGGGAAAAGACCTGAAATTTTCAACTTTAAGTTCTATGAATGAAGGAGGCAAGTTAATGGTTTATTTTAAGTTTGTACAATGGTGACAGTGACATTACTCGTTAGTGCAAATAAAAAGGGGTGGGGGGATTGTGAAACTCCCTGGAATTCCAGTGGTTCCTCCAACATATGACTTCAAGGTTTTATGTCAAGGCTCACCTCTTCTTACCTATTGGCATAATTAATAACTTTCTTTTTCTGTCTTAACTTAACAGTTCCGTAGACTTGGTTGCTGCTGTATGGCTTCTGGAATTCTTTAAAAAATCAAAACAACTGGATGGTAGGGAAAGTTTTCATATTTTGATTAATAGTTTTGTAAACGCAAACTCCCCTTCGAAGACACTCCAGCTAGTATTGTCATTGTACCGGTCCAATTCCGGATGAAGGAGGAGGGTTGACTTCAGGAAGGACATTCAGCCGTAGAAATCTTGACGCAAATACGATGAGTTCTCTTACAAATGTTCCGATGATTGCTATGACATTCCCTTGGAAGCAAAGGTTACCATTGCGCTCTTAGTTGCGAATTCAAAGGTGGGTACTTCAACCGGATAAAGTAAAAAGGTAGCGGATACTTCAAAGCAGCGAAATATCGATGTCGCCTTTGTTCTAAAAACCAACTGGAAAGGGGTATCAGCACGAAATATTAAAGTTGGACTTAAAGTCTACTGCCAATGAGAATTGAGCTCAAGAAACGGCGTTGGAAAAATCGCTAATAAAAATAAAATCTACAAACCTGCATTCTTTCAATAGACAGAGCAAATGACAGAGTTACTGGCCTGTCTCTTGTCTTGGAAAAGGGTTTAGTAATGTCCTTTATTTCTTATGACGCCACCTTCCAAACCCCAAAATGGATTTTCCAACGACAAGAAAGCGGAAGCAGGTAATCGCCAAGCGCCAAGAGTCTGCCTGGTTGAGGCGGATTTTAATGGGCCTATAGGCAAACTAGCAGCTGTAAGATTCTAGCATGGAAACCACGGTTTTGCGGCCAGAAACCAGGAAGAGGGTAGGCTGCTGGACGTTTGAGCATTGTAAACACAAATATAATATAATATGTGATTTCCATCTCAGTAATCATCATAGTGGCGAAAGACTCAGTTAGATCATGTGCTAACCCCAGAACACTTTGTTAAAAACAATGAGGATTGCAAAAGCATACCACAAAAAGATGTTTTCAAGCAAAACCGACCTTCTCACCTTCTCACCTTCTCACCGGACTCCAGAGTAGGCGGGTGCCTGTCAGCGAGGAAGCGTCAGGGATGACCATCTGCCACGGTCGAGGTAGAGCTCAGTCGCGTTGACCTCTTGCCAGGTAGTGCCCTTCTCTGTAAGGTATTCAGACAGGTACTGGTGCCAGCGTTTTCGTGGCCGGCCACTTGGTCTAGTGCCTTCAACTGCGTAATTAAAAGCTAGAGACAAGTGGTGGTCTGAGGGTCTCCTCTTGATATGTCCGTACCATTGTATTTGAGTGTTCTTGATTTTGACGTCAATAGGCAATATGCTGATGTTCTTGCATAGATCGACATTTCTTTTTCCGTCCCATTTGGTCACTCCGCTGATCATCCTGACAACCTTCATATCCGCTGCTACAATTCTTCTCATGTTGTTCTTGTTGATTGTCCATGTTTCACAACCATATAGCAGGATAGGCCTGAGGATTCCTGAGTGAATGATCTGTTTTGCTTTTGTAGGAACTTCTTTGTCTTTGAGGAGGCGGTACAGCAGACCAACATTCTGCGAAAACTTCTTTATCCTTTCGTTGATCTCCACATCTATAAGTCCCGTCTCTGAAATTGTGCTGCCTAGGTACTTGAAGGTAGATGATTGCTTGATGGTGACATCGTTCAATGAAATGTTTGTTGTTATCTTCCGCTTGCTGAGAACCACAATCTCTGTCTTTGACAAATTGAGTTTTAAACCATGTCGCTGGAAGCTATCAGCCCACAGTTCCAGGTGTTCTCTCAAATCCCTTTCACTTCTGTCCAGTTGCGCAATATCATCCGCATATGCCAGGACACTAGTCGTCGATTGGCCGTCAGCGACCTCTTTAACAACTAGTTCTAGGTACATTATGAAAAGCAAAGGTGATAAGATGCTTCCTTGGCGGACTCCAGAATTTGTCTTAAACCAGATGTTGTCTCCTGCTCCTGTTGACACTGAGCTGATACTGGTGCTGTAAGTGCTGGTGATTGCTCTCCTCAGGTGGTAAGGGATGTGGTAATCTTCCAACATTTTCCACAGACTCGCTCTAGGTACACGGTCAAACGCTTTCTCCAGGTCTAGGAAGGCCATGAAGAGGGGTTGGTCATATTCCCAGTGCTTATCCATTAGCCTTTTCAGTGTAAAGATCATGTCCGTTGTACTTCTTCCAGGACGAAAACCATGCTGCCATGGCCCCATACCTATTGTTTGTAATATCAGGCTACCAAAGAGCAAGCGAAAACCTCCAAAAAAGGCTAAAACTAAGAGCAAATGGCAAAAACTGAAAGAAGATGCAAGGAAAGCAGACTTTAGTAGCAGGGTAAAAATACATATGATTGGGACAGAATACCAGCAAATTTTGAGACTTGTGGCAAAGCTTCTTCAGGAGAGATGAAAGGTCGAAAAAGGATCGAAAAGGAATCTTGGTGGTGGAACAAAGAGGTGCGGAAACAACTGAGTGAGGAGAAACGGCTTTTCAGGACCTGGCAATAGGCTAGTGCCAAAGTCGGCAGGCAAAGATACAAAGAAGCAAAGAAACCTGGCAAATGGCAAGTAGCAATATCAAGAGCGAAACCGTCAGAAAGGTTGTACGGAATATTTGACACATGGAAAGAAGAAAGCTCATTAACAAGCTGGCTCGCCGTTGCAAAGATGCCAAGAAAGACGAATACAGGGGGCTCTTTGAAAATGACAAAAGGGCAAAGTGCTTGCCGAGAAGGAAGCAAGAGATCGTTTCCATCCCCCAGAACCAGTAACGCCTTCTCAAGGGTTTTGGAACCATAGATAACATTTTCGATCTACGCATTCCCACGAGTAAACTGAAGTGGACAGACCTACAGTGGGACAGCGTTTTCGTGGATTTGGGAGAAGTCCATGATACTGTCCCCAGGGACATTGTATGGCAGTGCCTTAGAAAACGCGGTGAATTCTAAAGATACGTGACACTGATCAAGAATATGTATGAAACTTCACAACAGCTGTAAAGTCCAGGCGAGGCATCAGCAGGGTCTTCAAAGTGAACATTGGCCTACACAAGGGTTCCGCGCCTAGCCCTTTCTTTTCCTGGTTGTATTAAATGTGATCTCCAAGGAAACATGGCAAAAAATCCTATGAGAAATGCTATGTGCGGGTGGCCTGGAACTGACGACAAACTTACGTCAGGCTACCGACAGCAGTTTCGCTAAATAGTCAAACTTCCTGGAGGAATGTGGGTGGCCACTCGAGACAAAACAGTCCACACGACCTCTGTATCGCATGGCATCACTATATACTAGACGAAACAACATTAGAGGGAGTCCAAAGCTTTAAATACCTGGACTCAAAGTTCAGCACAACTACAAGTCTCGAGTAAGAAATACCCAACAGGATAACAAGAGGATGGAACAACAGGTGGAATTTGAGCAGAATAATCTTTGACAGAGAAATACCAACAGGATTGAAAAGGTGCATAAAATTAAGCAACGAAGGAGACGGATATCAGGAGACTGAACACAACAGAAATGAAGATGCATCGAAGAATACAAGGAAAAACACAGGGGACCGCATACAAAACACGACAACTCGCCAGATGTCGAATGTCATGCAATTGAAGGAATCATCAGAGCACGTAGACTAAAGTGGTACGAACACTTCGCTAGAAGAGAAGGAAGCCATCCAAGCTTGATCTCTCTGAACCCTGACAGAATCCTGGCAAGAGAAGAAAAGCCCGACCGTCTAAAACCTGGAATAAAGTTTCCAAGGAGTAATTGCCTCCACGAGGCATAACACCTGACGTCTTGGTAGAGCAAACGGAGTGGCGAAAGAGAACACTCCTGACGCCATGAAACTAGGAATAAGGTTGTTGAGCAAGGTCAACACTTTTATAAGTACACCACTGGAGGGGCATTCATTGTTCAAAATATTTTCAAAATTCACTAAACAGAGGGATTCTAAGAAATTCTAGTGGTCAGGGTATACCTCAAAATTAATAAAACTTGCTGGAAAATACAAATTTTATTTGCTATATTTATGTAAATACCATTTGTGAGAAGATTATCCTGTATAAATATTCGTTAAAAATAAACAAACATTTGGCTGTTTATTATATTGCGAGGAGAATAAACCTGCCCGTAGTCACAAATACCAACGTCAAATAGTCACTGGGTGACACTCTTAACAAGAAAAGAAATACGGATAAATTTTGCACTCCTTAATATATTTCTTATTTCAAACGTATAAAACTCCCTGCTGAGATATTCCTATCTTATATAATTACTCTAATAACTACTTCAAGGATTTTATGACAAACGACACATGAAATGAAAACAAACACTTAAAAACTTAATTTTATCACTGCCTCCGTTCTGAGAAAACACAACTCACACAATAAGAATGATATGAAATACTTAATGAAGACTATTTTGTTGAAATCTATAGTCTTCAGGGATTAAAAACAATCTTTAAATTTTCTATGTTAGGCTCTTATTGTCAAATTACCACGCATATAAGATTATACATTGGGTTATTAATTAAAGCTACTGAGTAATTTTAGCAAATAAGAAAGAAGGAAATAATTCAGCGTGGCAGACATTTGAGCAAAGTGAGCTTTTATCATAGAGCACGAAACCAAGGATGTATTCACCTCTGTAAGGAAGAGAATCAGGCCCGATCAGTTCTAAATGGAGAGGGGTTCCAAATATCTTCTTTTTTTTTAATCATAATCGGATACCACGAAAACTGTTTTACAAACATATACACAGCGTTCATACATACGCGAAAAAATAAGACGAAGAGGGGAAGTTCCAATATTTTAATCAGGTTTGATTCTTAAACAGAATATTAACATATTATGGCATTTGAGGTAGGGGGTTTACAGAAGCTGTGGAAAACCCCAGATCCTGCCCTGAGAATATGCAGTTACTAAGTTTGTATGTATCTATAAAAAGAGTAAACTTTTTTATCCAAAGGTAGAAGTGGCACCAATCTGCGTTCAGATCTCTGTAACTAGACCTCAGGGTATCTCTTTTTTGAAAAAGTCGTCATTTTGTAGAAATCTCTGCTCCATATACCTACATTTCGTTGAGATTTCGAAAGATAAGGCTTTGGAAAAAGTATGGCGCTATCAGAGGGAAGGGTAACATGCAGGAATGATCCAGTGAAGAATCTGGTGACGGTAGCTCAGTTCATAGAGTGGATGGCCATGAAAGCCATAGATTCGAACTCGTTCAAGTCCAATGGATAATTTTCACCCAATTTTCTTCATCGTTCCAAATCCTTATCTTTAATGTTATTTTTACACTTTGCTTGTGGATTGCTTCAAGGTTACAAGCCAGACGGCATTTTCCAAATTGAAATCTACCATAAAATCACACAGTTGCAACAACAGGATTGACAAGAATTTTCATTGACAGTTAGATTTTGAAGGAAAATTTTTTGACCAAGAGTTATATTGGCCATGCGTTATTTATCATTTTGATAATATTTTTTAAACAGCTTACATTATAATCAATAAATAAAGAATATTATTGTTCTTCCGACGAGACCTGTTGCAAAGAAAAAGCAAACAAATAAAAACAACAGAATGCAATTAGTGTAAGACCCTTAATAAAGCCTATGCTAAAAACAGGTAAAATATAATCATGTCATAAAATTCTGTAAAACGTTTTAAAATTGTTGCAGGATTTCTTGCCCTCTAATTTCGTTTGGCAGAGTGTTGTCTTCCTTTGCGCCATTGTGAAAGAAACATGATCTTTTTGTCGATTCAAGTTTCACTTTGGCAATTGAAGCTGTTTTTTATTATTTCTAGTTGGATAATTATGTGAAACTTAATTAAAGCAGTTCGAGGATAAGGGATATTCATCATTCAAACATCTACACGCTACTATGAATGTTCTTTTCTTTGCGACAATAAGTGAAATAATAATAAATAATAATAAATAGTGAAACAATAAGTTAACAATAAGATGATAAAACTTGATCAATCTTACATGCTGCAGTTTTTGTTAAAATTTTCTCTGTTTTGAAGATACCTTTTTATTGATAGTCGAGAAATGATCATCCAATGTAAATGATCCAATCAGTTCTACACCGAAGTGTTTGTATCTCTTGGTATCATTGACAGTTTTTGAGTTGTATTTCACTTATTGCAATTGGTCTTCTTTCTTTGTCGAGTTTTGTGCCGAAGACCATGACTTTCGTTTTTCCTTGGACGATTTCTCTTTTTTCTATGTACAATTGACACCATAATAGACTCGTCTTTAATGCGTGCCCTGTACCCATGCTCCATTGTGTAACAGAACAATAAGTTGGTCAATTCTGAACTGAGTTGAATGTAGATTTAATGGGCACCCATCCATGTATTAAGTGAAGTTCAGAGGGTTTTTATAGACACTTCCTTGCCCAGTAATAAATTAAAATAAATAAAATACTAGGCTCGCGCTTACAGACTGAAGGTTTTTCAGCCTTGTTTCACATTCAAGAATAACTCTTTATATTGAAACAATTCAGAGAGGTACTGAAAGTCTTCTGATACAGCTTTTTCGATTTCTCTTTGGTTTTTATCGTGGAAAAACAAAACATTGTTGTCAGCATGCAGGAATACTTTACAGTGAACTAACAAATTGGTTATTTCATTAAAATATAGCAAGAAAAGCAATGGTCCCAAAATTGAATCCTGAGTTACCTTCAAAATCTAACACAATTAAGTGACTCAAAAAGGCCCTCCACAACGCCAAAACCCTTTGACAGGGACTGATTATACTAAAATCGAAATTCAAATTATCAAGATAGTATATAAATGCTGCTAAATCTTTCCAAGCAAACTCTTGTTGCACATTAGCTACAAAATACAATTTGCTCATACCGCTAATATAAATATAGTTAACTGTAAATTTTCATACTGTATTAGTATAACGTACTCAGGCCGTAAGCCCTTATGTTTCATGGACAAAATAAAAATTTTAAAAAATTGTGTTATCAGGCCAAATCTATTTAACCAATACGTATAAACTGTACATCAAAAACTGCTGATTGCAATATAGCCAGACAGGAGCATCTGGCTGCTATATTTGTTATTGTTACAGTTGAAATTAAGGGTTAACAAAACCAGGACTTGTTTCTAATGGGGAATATTAGGTACGTGTACGATCAGGAATCCGGTAGTTATCAAATATGGCCAAGTCTGCAGATGCTTTAATCAAGAAGAAAAACATCTGTTTTTGATGGCGTATGTTTAAACAAATGAAATCCAGTAGGTCAGTTTATAATCACAAGCCAAGCTTAGGCTTTCTAGCACTGATAAACAGCTTATGATCTATTCATATTCAATACCCATCACCTTTTCTTTGTGAGTAAGAAGAATAGGTCGCTGTTCTTCATTTTTCATCAAACCAATCACAAAAAAAGACAAGAATGTGTCTTTGACCTTTTTTTAAGTTACATTATAAAATATTACATTTATAAAATAACATCAAATTGGCACCTTTATTCGATCGTCTTGGTCCTGACAAGTGTTATCGAAAAGGCTTTTGATCATAATAAAACTTGTTTTTCTTATTATATCGCTGTTTTTTAATTTTTCATTATGAATAGTTTAACTAGAATTTTCTTTTGCGTTGAAAACAATGAAAAAAAATTCAGTACTATGATAAGTACAACAGGTCGTTTTAAAAATATATTACCATTTGACCCAAGATGTAACTGCAGAATTCGTTTGTACACTGAAAGCTTGTTCGTCACAAAATGTAATAATATATGACCAATTAAAAGCGTCAAAAACACCTTTTTGGTTATCTTTTAAAGTAGAGACCTTAATACGGTATAGCTGAACAGATAAAAAATTGCTGGTGAACTGGTTGTAGTAATTGCTTTGTTTGTATCTCGTGGCCCCTGTGTAAGATAAGAGTATTCCTATACTCGATTGCATTGATATTTGCACTAATCGTAAGTTTTGGTAGCTCTTCATGGCAGATTTAGGTTAAAAAAACTGCATGTAAGCAAAGGCTACAAAAGTTATGTCTGAAGACAATAATGCTTAAAAGGACGATATTGCAGTTACAAATTCTAAATTACGATGGGACATAACTAAAAGAAAGTCTCTATAATTATTTTTTCTAATCTGGAAGATAAAGAAAATACTTCACAATGGATGAAAGGTATGCTACAGGTGTCTGTGGTAGATATTCTTGGTAAAGGTCTTGACATCATGATCCTTAGCAAAATAAATGAATACTTTACTTCTAAATACTCTACTATGTAACTAATAGTCATGTTTGAGATTGGGTATAAAGGATTTATTAATGGAATATTCGTGTAATCCCATCGTGATGCTGATCGATTCAAAGTATTTCCATCCGAAGCCAAATAGAAGATGTTATAAATTTTGATTTGAGAGTTGTTCTCTTCCGACGACAGCACTAGTGTTTGTAACAACTTACTCTTTCTCGTCCATAACAAAGAAAGCTACACAATTTCAGTACAAAAACAATGCTTACTAAATATTTTATAGACCAATCGTTCGTTATCACTGTAGACCTTTTATCGGTAATGCTGAGTCAGACTATGAAGAGCACATTCATAACCGCATATACTCTCAGAAAATAAGCTCACATGACTTTCTCACGAAATAATAAAAATGTCAGGGGTAACAAGAAGTCTTCTATCCCCACTTTTCAATAGATCTGAGGTATTGACGCCATCAAGGGGTAACTCTAGTCTCTTTCCTAAGCATTTAAGTTCTCACTTTCATTAATTTACGATTTATTTATTTATTTACGAATATTTATACAGGATAAAAAAACGTGATTGTTGTCATACATTTCTTGTTCTTCCTCTAAAAATTGATAATCTTTTAAATTGCTAACAAATTAATTTAAGTTAAGGCTGCTGCAAGTGTAACAATGTATAATCCATCTAAATCGAAGTAATTGATGATATTCCAATTTCTTTTCAGAAGTATAAAGTCTTTAACCTTGAAGTGATGTTCCCTTGTTCTTGCAAAGCTCCTACAGCCATTATTTTTTTTGAAAATCTTTCAATATTTATTAATGATTCTTTGGCGGAAAAATATAATGCTAATACTTTGTTTTCTGATTCACAGTATGGTTTTCATACCAGTCGATCTACTACTGATCTTTTTTAACTGCCAAGTCTGAACCTATGTATCGTGTCTTCAATATATCTTGTAGAACTTGGGCAATTTCTCTCGATATTTCCAAGCTATTCTAAAAGGTTTGGCAGGCAGAACTCTTGAGTGTCCTTCAGTCCAATGGTGCTTTTTATCACAAGCTAGGTATCATCTACTCGCTTCTTGGTGAACGTAAGATAAAGGTTCGCTGTAGATGCGCAGTCCTATTAAAACTATTGTATAATACTGATGTTCCTCAGGAATCTGTTCTAAGGCCTACGCTTTTTTTCTTTTCTTTAATGACTTGCCCGATCTTATCATCTGTCAGCTAGTAATATATGCTGATTACTCTTTTCTGTATATATTCTTGCCTTGGTAAACCAGGGGACTTGTTTGATAAAATTGGGATGGCTGCTGATCTTCACTATGAATTTTGATCTGTTTTTCAATAACGTAACAAGTGACTTGTCAAGTTTAGCTCTTCCGAAACTAACTTTTCTCACAATTAATCATTTAGTCTATCTCTACTTGCTACCTGTTTTGATAAATGCTTCTGACCTATTTGGGTGCTACGCTTTTTGTATCATTGGAGTGACTCTGTGTCACCATTTATTATGAAAGACTTGCATAAAGTCTATTACTAAGCTGACAGCAACAGATTGGCTCACTTCCACGCTCTAGGAGTTATCTCATTCCTAGAATTTTGGTATATCTCTTATAAGTCTACTATTCGCCTCTGTATCGAGTTCTGTCGTCACATCTGAGTTGGCCCTCCAGCTGATTTCTTTAGTCTGTTGGATGGGATCCAACTTCGAATATCTGTAATGCTATCGGCTATTTTTTTTAAAAAAATAATAAGGGCTCTAAAGACTTTGAATAAAAGGCATCCAATGGATACGAAAGTGACAGGGCGTCCAAGAAGGCAACCTCCACGTGGTGATGCCTGGATGCTGATTAGCCAGGTTTTTCTGACTAGTTAGTAACGAATAGCCTTCGATTCAAGCTGTTCTTCCGTACCATTGAAGAAATCGATCTCGTCGTTCATGTGATTTCGAATCTGGTTCGTCGTCGATTTGGAGAAATGTTTTGAAAAACCAACCAGGAAATGTGCGTCTTCGACGCCCCTGTAGTTGGGAGAGATATTCCCGGTGCAGCCTACTCACTTGGTCACAGCTATATACTGGGGGCCGTTGCTGTGGGCTNTAGCCAGGTTTTTCTGACTAGTTAGTAACGAATAGCCTTCGATTCAAGCTGTTCTTCCGTACCATTGAAGAAATCGATCTCGTCGTTCATGTGATTTCGAATCTGGTTCGTCGTCGATTTGGAGAAATGTTTTGAAAAACCAACCAGGAAATGTGCGTCTTCGACGTCCCTGTAGTTGGGAGAGATATTCCCGGTGCAGCCTACTCACTTGGTCACAGCTATATACTGGGGGCCGTTGCTGTGGGCTATAGATATTCACTTGTTTTGACGGTGAGGGAAGGTTTGTTTCCCGTTTCATAAGACCGGATCGAACTCACCGAAGTTGTCTTCCAATCTTCCTCCAGCAGCTTACAACACACACACACACATACACACACACACGAAAGTGACAACAACATTTGTAATACAGGTTTTGAGCATTTGTTCTTTCGAATTAATCCATCCTCGACTCTTTTCACCGTTTCGTTCCTAGTGAATGGTAAAAATACTTTAAAGTATTTTGATTACCCCCACAGTAACATAAAAAAGGGTATTTCTTCAAGAGCCCACCAGTCAAGCCTCAATTTGAAATTAGTATACAAGTAATGAATAAATTAGCTAAATACCATGTATAGCTCTCCGCTTGTTGTTTACTAATGGTGTTGTAATTCTCTCGGTTTAGTTTGCTACGAAGTTACAGGGTTGTTGATGTCACAGCAACAAAGAAAACAGTAATTCTTCAAGTGCTCACACGTGGAATCTAATTCGAAAATAAATACTGAGGTGATTAATTTGTTGTTTAATAACGGTGTTGTATGCTTAGGATGAGTTTGATAATACGTCTTAATATTGTTTAAGTCAAAGAACGATTCACGAATCTATCATTGATATTCCAGGATAATTTTGAATTGATATTTTTTATTTATTTTCCCCCTTCTTAGATCAAACAACTATTCAGTAATTGAGAAGGTTAATACTTTCTTTAATTAATTATTTTTGTCGACATAAATTCTTACATGTTCTTAAGATACCATTCTTGTCCTTCAGTAAAACCCAATTGAAAGTGAATTAAATTGTTTTGGCCTTCAAGAAGAGTTCTTCAGTATTGGCGATTTCAGTCGTTCATATTGAGCCAAGATTTCAGCTTAGTGAGTTCAAAAGTGTATATCTTGTTGGATGTGTTCGTCTGTTTATCTCCATGTTTACACATCTTTGTGTTTGTGCTTGTGTTAAGTCTTATTTTATGGTTGAAAGGAATAATGTAGGCTCTTTGATGGGAAAAATATGATCCGACGCATTCATTGATAGTATCTATTCTGTTAACTGCATATGTACAAAAGTCTTTGTCTATCAATGCGAAATGCTTAGTATTAAGTTCTGGCACCTTTTCACTGCAAATGATCAAGTGTAAATACTTCTGTCAATATTATCCCTTCCATTCGATTCTGTTTTGTTTATTATACAATACAATGATCTTCTCGGCTTGCGTTTCTTGCGAGTGTTTGTTCTAATGAAGGAGGTAGGCTTGCATTTGAGGGATTAACTATCCCTTTATTATTAATCATGCTTTTTTCTTTTGTATTGGCTAATGTCTATGCATGATTGAAACGGAGTTAATAAGTCACATCTCCAATGCAATCATGGCATATTGTGTCCATCTTATTGCTTCAATCAAGAAAACTGTCATGACATCTCTTCTCTAAATGATTTTCCTCTGGCATCAATGAAAACAAAAACAAGACATTTAATTGTGTGGTGATGTTTTGTGAAGACAATGTTAACTAATTTTCAATTCGTTATTATTAGTTGAAGGAAATCATTGTTACTGTAATGACTGTATCGTTATATTTTGTTTATTCTGTTAAAGATTGAAAATGGATATCATTAAATATCCATAACAATTAAGTATGTACAAACAACAGAGCAGCGTCAATATTTCAGTTGTCTGAATTCAGCCATTAACAAAATAAATAATAACCATTAATAGTAATAGAATGTTACTAAAGGCAAAACATAAAATATCTGAGACTTAAAACAGCGATCATTCCAAGTCATAGCCTTCTCTTTATCGACTATATTTTTAAATAGGATTCAGAGGGATTTTTTTTTCATCTTGACGCAGGAAATTTTGATTAGGGGTAATCGATAACAAGAGATGGTTACTTAACCCTTAATAAAGCTGCTACCCTGAAAAAAATATAATAATGATGATGATGATACCTTTAAGTCAGACATTTTCAAAGGTTAAAGCAAAATACACCCTTATATCCGGTGAAGATATGAATCAGCATCTTTTCATGGACGATCTGAACGTTTTCGGAAAGAATGAGAGGGAAATCGATAGTTTGGTCTCTACAGTCTAAATATTTAGTAATATCAAAATAGAATTTGGTATTAAAAAATGTGGAGTGTTGATCATGCATAGGAGATCAGTTGACAGAAGTAGACGAAATGGAATATCATTGCCAACAGGAGAAACAATCAAAATAATTGACCAAAGTGGTTATAAATATCTTGGAGTCTTGGAATTTGACGGAATTATACAAAGAGACGTTATTAAATGTGTCAAACAGGAGTATTTTAGAAGGCTGAGGCTAGTTTGCAAGAGTAAGCTTCATGGAAGGAACAAAATTAGGGCAGTAAATACCTGGGCGGTTTCGCTTTTGAGATATGGTGCAGGAATTTTGGATTGGCGAGTAAGTGAGTTAGATGAAATGGACAGGAAAACAAGAAAAATACTGACCATCAATAAAGAATTTCATCCAAAAAGTGACAAAGATCGACTGTATGTTTCCAGGAGTAAAGGAGGAAGAGGGTTGATAGGCTGCAAAGG
>RDPX01000339.1:215976-231391 GCA_003991215.1 Morbakka virulenta
TTTTGTTGGAAGAGATTCCCTTCGTGGGTGAACGTGGCGAGTTTTTCTCCCAATCGAATTACTTCTTTCGATTTGTTTTATCATATTTTTGTCCTTGTGTTTCTTTCGACGAGATTTCATTGTGAGCTTGATAAATTGGGAAAATGACTGTTTGAATTCAGTGCGATGTCTTTAGTTTTCTGTGTATCTGTCAGTTTGGTGAGTAATATACAATCAAAGAAATATGAGACATATGAAAAACAAATTCAAAAATTTTACACTCAACAAAAAACTTTAAAAAATCATTTTGTTGTCTGCTATAATAATCTATATATTACATATATATATATATATATGTATATATATAAAAGTTAAAATTATATTTCAATATGTCTGATAAAAAAAGTACATAACTCTGAGTTTCTTGCTGACATATTCATCAGATGTACATCAACAAAACTCAAAGTGCAGAAAACTCATTTTCCTTTTTCGTCCCTAAAATTTATTTGTATTTGCTACTACACCTCTTCTTTAGAAAAGAACATTTTCTGCTGGGAACCATGATACCCACGTAGGCCTTAATAGTCTATTAGATACGATAGCAACAGATCTTTTTTCTTTCTCTTTGAGAGATTTCTTGAGGAGAATTGCAGAACAACTTAGATACCCATGCAAGCCACTCAACTTTTTACTGCTGTTTACGATTGGTTCATATTTCATATCATTTGACCATTTTAAAAGCTTTAAAAGCTCATATACATTACGAAAACTTGAAGTAAAAAAAAATACCTTTAGCAAACTTTGAGAGAAGTAGAAACTTCGGCTATGTTGGAACAAAAAGAAGGGTTTTGTGAAACGGAAGTAAATAGTTCAAATAAAAAGTGAAAAAAAGTATTTTGTACTGAAGAAATATTAAGATAAAAGACAGAAACTTTAAGAAAAATATTAGGTTAAATAAAAGAGATTTTAAACTGAATTAAAAATAATGAAATTTTTTTGATGGCTTACGAGTAGAGGACAGGTACAGTTATTAGGTACATTCGAAAGGGTGATTTTCAAAAAGTTTAAAGGCAACTTTGTAAAGGGGTTGTAGGTGTGAAAATCACAAACTTGGTAATATCTGATTGAATTTTCAATGGAAATGCTTTCTAATTTGATTCAAGATTATGTCCTCAACAAAAATCTTTTCAGCCAAGCTCAGTATAGTTTCACTTGTTGGACATAAGATACAATGTGAAACTGAAGACCATAGCTGGCGAGTTGAGTTCTGTCATCATGGGAATGCTTACTACTTGCTATAAGAGCACCACCAGGCTGACTAGCCTGAACAACCACGAACTACATAACATTTTCCATGCCAACTACTTTGAAATATTTTACAAAAGCTTGTCCACACTTCACTTGAAGGAAGAAAAATGTTCAAAGGAAACCATTTCAAATTCCATCTTAGTAGTATCATTTGTACTTGGCAAAAAACTACGAAGATTTCTTGTTGATAATTCAAATGATTCAAAGTGTTTAAAAGGGTATCAAGCACACTAATGCTGCAACTCTCCACAATCAATATCAATAGAAATTCTGAATGTATAAATATTTTTCTACACAGTGATTATTAGACCTTGTAAGAAGAGTTTTTCGTCTCCTTAGCAACTGCGCAGCCCCCACTCTTCCTTTCTTCACTACAAAAAGCTTTTTACCACCAACAACAATCAGCTCTTCCTTTTCCACCAAAATTAATGTCAAAGTCATAAACCATGGGGTAAGCTGTTGTCTGTAGCTAAAGAACAAACTATTTTGATTGAATTGTAAGAAAATACAACGAAGCAATCAATAAAGAATACTCTGTGACAGAAATGATGATGCAGGATCCAATGTGTATCGTATAACAAAAACTGGCCAATGTTAAATCGTCAACAGTTATAAAATATCACAGAAAAGCTGGAAGTATGTAAAGAACCAAGCCCAAGTCATGTGCGACCATGATACTCTATATGCTTTAGTATGAACTCGAAGACTTCATCTGATTACATTTTTCTACCGGATATGTCAGCCTGAAATATATCTTTACCAAATTTTCTTAGGCAAGTATTGGGTCCCAGATAATCTTTTGGTGCTCTTCTGAAACTGTGCCATGGCAAAACTACAATAAAAGGTTACGTATGTCTCATTGACGGAATGGGCTTTGTTTTGGTCTTTCCTGTATAGTTTTATCATGGGAAGTGTTGCCATAAGCTTGTTTCATTGGTACCAGCTCAGTTTGTTACATCTCTCGCTTTTGGTTAGTTCATGATAAGTGTCATTGGTTTCTACTGATGACTGTTTGCATAATACTCTTTAAGTAATAAAAGTAAAAAGAATCAATAGAGATGATAATCCTTTCTTACTCAATATTATGCCATCAATTTATACAGTTGGATAATTGTTTGATTAATGACTGCCATGCGCATAGAACATCATTATAAATCTTAAAAATTCTTGAATTTATGGACTTGGTGGAACCGATTGAGGTAGGATACTGATCATGTTGTGAGTCGTAAGCTTTTTCTGAGTTCAGAAAAAGTTTACGAATCACGACATAATAAATATTATACATCAATTATTATAAATCGTTGGACATAAATTACATTGTGTTTATTTTTGTTAATTGAATTAATATAGCTAATATAACATAATATCACATGTAAGAGTCTTACAACTTTACGTCCAATCGTTTATTATCTATTGGTGTAAAAGTTATAAACATCGTTAGAGTAGTGTTTTTCTTACATGCGTAAAAAGAAAACACGGAAATTTGGAGTCCCACTCTATATTTTTCAACTACATGGTGACATCAAAGCCCAGCTCACATTAAGTGGTTTGTTCTCTGACGATGTTGGTGTAACCAGTAAAGCAAAGCAAGAAAAGCAAGTCAATATTCTGGTGTTATGCCGCCTTTTGTAATAAACGGCTCATTTTGTAATACCTGCCGCGTTTTGTAATAAAAATGGCTCATTTTGCAATAATAGGCCTGGCGCGTTTGGTAATAATTTTTGACTAGTTTTGTAATAAAAAAGCCTCCTTTTTAAAATAAATTTTTGGCTCATTTTGTAATAAAAGTTAAAACCTGATTTTTTAAGTACAATTAGCACTCATTGGTGTATTGACTCTCACAGAAACAACGTTCAAAGATTCCTCTTAAAATCTTCCAGAATTTTAATAACCCTGTTACAATAACCCTAACAGAGATAATCCTTTTTTCTCAACCTTCGGCACGCACATATATTAATAGTCGAAATTAATAGATTGGGGAGACGTATATTTGGCACCGAAGAGTCGTAGTCTGAATCAATCAACACAAAAGTTGAAAAATGATTACGGTTTCTCTCTTTTCATGACATCATTTTATGCAGATTGCACAGACAAGCCAGAATCATAGCCAGAATCATAGGTAATTCTGTACAAATGAAAAACATTTGTACAGAATAGCTAAGCAAAGAGACAGAGTATCAAAAGATATACAACATGTGAAGGTTATTAAAGACGCAGATGCCAGACTATTGACAGGAGAACAAACCGTACTCCATAGGTAGAAGAGCTATTTTGAAGTTCTGATGAACACAGAAAACCTCAGAGAGCAAAGGGGAGATAATGCAAGGTGAATAGAGTGTGAAGTGAGAAGTATAGACAAAAGNGTCTAAGTGAAGGTAAAGGTTTTTCAAGAAGAAATAATTATTTCGTATTAAAAAAAGAAACTGCCCAATTTGTTTGGAGAAAATATCCCTACAAATACAAAACGAAGAGCCCAAGGACCTCAAGGACCTCAAGGAGCATTGGATAACTCAAAAACAGATTAATATTTACTGAATCCATTGATCAATATGAAATTTGTTGCTAGATGTAACTACGGTCAAATAAAAAGCACCACAATTATATCTGCATCAACAAAACAAAACGACAAAAAAATCCTGCAATGATTCAGTTTCCTATTGTAATTAGAAATGTGATAATGACTATAGGACTTTTAGCACCAGGTTTCAAGACGTTACAGTGTTTCAAACGAAGATTAAATTAAATTAAGAACTCGAAAAGCTTTTCCTTGCATCTACCATGGGTTTAAAAGGGTCGGTTGATCCTGAAGGTGAAAAAGGGTTGCATGGATAAAAAGGAGACAAAGGAGACAATGTAGGCAAGGGTGACAAGGATGAGAAGGACCTAACGGCAACCCTGGGGTAGTGATTACTCAACTAGATGGAAGAATTCAATCATCAACGACAGGCATCTGTTTAGAACTTATGAAATAATGGAACCGTCCAAACAGTGATGTTGATGCTCCAGACTTTAAAGTTTGGAACATGTCCTAGATTCATAGACAAAATCACGAGGGACGTTGTTGATTATTCAAAGTTAAAAGCTGATATCTGTATACACTGTAAGGCTAAGAATAAAATCCCATGCTTATAAACATGTCAGAGAAAGTTGTCTAGAAGATAATCTATATCCCAAGTTACATATGAAATCTAATTTTAGGATACATAAAGTTGTGCGGTTAAACGATGAGGTTGTAAATAGAATAAACACTCAAAAAGCTCTTAATAAAAAACATTAACGAGCAGTAAATGTATTGGACGGTGTGGATAGTGGTGCGACTGTAACAGCAGTTGCACTTGGTGGCATCAGCACTGGTTTACTAGCTTCTATGGTTGGTACTCCAGCTGTATCTATCATAATGAATGTTACCTCGGGCTGTGCTATAACAAGTGGTAGTGCAGAGGTTGCTATTAGAAAGCTCAGAACAAAAACTCAATAACACAATTGTATAAATCATTGGCAGAGGGTACACTTAATTTGATCGCGAGCTCACTGAGTGCATCCTTGAAAGACGAAATGATGCCGCATAAATAATTCCAGCTTCTTGTGAATGAAGTCAGAACGTATCATAAGATGAAACATAAAATCCAGTCTGGTTCTAAACAGAAGATTATTGAATTAGATAAAAAAACTAAAAAGGATTTGATTAATTCTGGAAAAGAGCAGGCAAGAAATTTGATTTTGAAAAAACTTGTCTTAGTGTGCACAGTGAAAATCGCTCGGAAAGTGTTGTATGTGCACCTAGCATATATACTTCACTTATTAAATTTCTGTCAATTTTTTGTAGTCTGAAGTTATAACTCTTGTATTTTAGCACTATGTAGCAATTTACTAATACTTAGCATTGAAACAAGGCACAAATATGAAAAAACGGGATAATAAAAAATATGTAAAAAGGGGATGTTTTGGCCCAGCAAACATTTGCTGCTAAGCTGTAATCGTTGAATCCACTTGATAAAATAACTTGGTTGGTTTGGTTTGTCCCAAGTCTCTTTTGGACTGCTTCTCATACCGTAAAATTTTTAGGATCAAAGAGGAGCTTTCATTATCAATTTTGCAGCTATCGAAACCCCTTTCCGGGAACGAACAGAGTGGAAGCAGGGAGAGATTTCAAATGAGAACAGCAATCATTTTTGCCAAATTGTTTATTTTCATAAAATTCAATTTTGTTTAATTAAACCAGGTTCATACATTTTTGCTTGTTTTCATTCTTATCCTCTCTTTTGATATTTAATATCACCAAAACATGGCATTTCTACATCACCTTATTAATCTCTCTTTCCTCAGTTGTTGTTCCTAACCGACCTTTATTGTGAGGTTATAATTTAGCAGTATCTCAAGATATCGGTTGACTAACTCCTTTGCAAATTCAAAAGAAAATGTTTTACCAATTCTGCCCAATTGGATACAGGCTTTTGAACAAGTATCGGATGTTTGGAATAGCCTTTATCTGACCAAAGTATATATATCTCAAGATGCCATATCCTGACGGACGTTAGCTATCATGACGCGCCATCTCTCTCGATTTCTGGTAGCATGTACTAGGTCACACGGTATTAATCCTGTCCATCTGCTCATATCGTCCACGTATGTTCGTCTTTGTCTTCCTCTGCTGTGTTTACCGTCGATCTTCCCCATTATTTATAGGCTCTCTAGTCCATCCTTTCGTATGAGGTGACCGAAAAAACTCATCTGCCTTTGTCTGATTGTCTTTGCTACTTTTCTGGTTGTATCTATTCTCCTTAATACTTCTTCGTTGGTCTGATGGGAAGTCCAGCCGATTTTAAGAATGCGTCGATAGAACCAAAGGTCGACTGCTTCCAGTTTCTTCGTCATCTGAGATGAAATTGTCCAACATTCACTTCCGTATAGCAATATCGGTAGAACATAACATTCCAGAATCCTCTTCTTGGTGGCTAGTGTAAGGCTTCCACTGACAAGAATTGATTGGAGTCTCTGGAAGGCTTCCTTGGCCATAGCGATACGAGTTTTTATTTCGGTTTCGCACCTACCATCTTCGGAAATAATACTGCCGAGGTATTACTGATTAAAACTGTATCGTCAGCATATCTCAGATTGTTGATATTACGACCACCGATTACACATCCCTTTAAATCTTCCAAATCTCTCATTATTTTCTCGCTGTATATGTTGAACAGGTCGGGAGATAACACATATCCTTGTCTGACTCCTCGTTGGATAGATACAAAGTCACTGACACTATCTGCTACTCTTACGGCAGCCTTTTGTTCCCAATATAAATTTGTTAAGAGAAGTAGATCCTTACCATCAATGTTGATTGATTCCAAGATTCAATACTTGATATAAAATATTTCTTTCTGATCATAAGTCATCCATTTTACTTTTTTATTAAATTTTCTAAAAAGTCTTTATTCATTATTATATATATTTATATATATATATATATAATAGTTATTACTCTGTCTTAAATACCATGAACATGAAACAGTTTCTCTTTTTCTTCAAACCGGAAATAAAGAAGACTTTCATTCATTGGAGTAATTTTGTTAGCGAAATAGTAAACTCGGTTTTCTTAGAAGCAATCATAATCATCATAATAATGAATGTATGTTCTGCATCTTCCGAGTATTTTGATAACATTTTCAGACATGATTGTAAAGCTAACATTATTTTTAGAAAACATAATATAAATGCTAAGAAACTTACTAATTTGAATATTAGAAAAGAATATTTTATTATCAAGTATTTCAACATCTGTTAGTAATCAGAGCAAAGTGGGTTACCAAGAACAACAAGGTTTCAGGAAAATTGGGACAGCTATTTTATTTTTAGCGAGGGCAACATGTTACATATTGGGGAAACTATTAGAAGTTAGTGTAAAATTTATTACAAATTATAAATCAAAGCAAATTATTGGAAGTTCGGGTTAGGGAAGCATAAAAGCAAGATTTTATTAATGACAAATTAACAGGTCATGAAAAGATTTTATTGAGTGAACAAATAGTTTGGTGACATTTTGTCAAGGACAAACCGAACAAGAATTTTAAGACGCCACTCTTGCAAAATTATTGCTTGTAATGCCAGCTAGCTGCAAGTGCTCTAAGCAAACGATTTGTCTCTGCATCAAGTATGTTAAGATACATCAACTATTAATAATGCTTTGCATTATTATGTCATAATATATGATATATTATGGGTGAGTACTAAGTGAGTACTATCTGAAGTAAACCTGGTGATAAGTGAACGTTTACTCAATTTAAGGAGGTTTTATACATTTATAATATATAATATATAATATATTTATATATTCGTATTTTTGTGCTTAGATTTCGTCCCAATTTGTGCTTATTAGACTGTATACAATAATTTATAGAAAACCTACATTGTTTTCAACTCTCATAGAACGTTTGACAAAAGACAAGACTTTTGGTAGAGAAATAAAATATTTGTGATCGACATCGATGTCAGCGTTTGCTTAACCTAGTTTTCTGGTAGCTGTCCCACTGAACCCAATAACCATTTTTACAACCTTTTCCTCGTACGTCTTCAAGGTCTTCGTAATTTTTCATTGGTCTCGAATCTTTGTTCTGACTGATTTAGTTTAAACAAGGTTTAAGGACCTCTAGTAATAATAATAGGTGCAATAGCTTCCAGAAATAAATGCGCCTGAACTCAAGTTTCATTGCAGCTTGTTACTCTAGCATACTCACTTCAACAAGTTTCACCTTCCTACAGCCCTGGAATACAGTGATTCAGTTGCTTGGGAGCCCTAAATCTATGCAAGATTTAAGTAGACCTTGAATATTTTAGACACAATATTAAGCTGCAGAAATCAGTTGTGCATTCCAGAGAAATCGGACTGTAGTGAAAGCAACCACCTGCTTCTATTCTGTTAAACACTGAGCAGCTTTATTCAAATCAGAAAAAAGCTTATGTCTATCACAATGGACGAGTATTCAAAACAGAGGCGGGTTAGAGGGTTTTCGGAAACCCCTGAAACCCCTGGCTGGCTACAAAAGGGTGTTCGTTTGGACGCTCAGCACGAAGCAATCTGACCGCCAAAACACGCAAAGTAACTCTTGAAATAATTTCCGGGGCGGTATTTCCGGTAAAAATTTCACCCACGCCGTGAAATGTCTTTTGAATTGCCAAAAAAATGCCGAAACGGAAGGCATTGAAGGCAGCAGATGCCAAGAGTGCAAAAGAGCTGAAGAGCTTTTTCTCCTCTGGATCAAAAGGTAACTGTGCCAAGTATTTTCATGATTTATAAAAGATGTTTTAATGTTTTTCATACCCTTACCTGTTCACCATAACAACAGACTTGTTAGTTGAGATATGTCTTTGTAAGATGTGTCATTTGTTTTGTTGCATTTGGATTTATTTTGTTCACTGCAGTTGTCTGGTCTAAATCAGATTATGCATTTAAGTAAACATAGAACGAAACAATGAAGTTTTTAAAAAGAGATTATTTGATACCAATGTTGTAATCCATTAAAATAGCTTCAGCATCTTTTGTTGTATTTAGTCAGCGTTCTTCGCTTGAGCAAACTGTCTTTTTTTTACGCTAAACAACTGAAAAAGAACCCGACAAATATTTACTTTGCCTATTGTATGTTACATAATGAGAAGGCTACAACAGGCTATTTAGAGTTCAGATAAAATATTATACAGGTATTATGTATAAACAGTTGACATTTCAAATGTTTTCTATAAAATCTCTGACAAACTTGTGAAAAAATAGGGAAGTCAATTTTCTTGGTTTGATGTTGTTGATTCATGAAGAACGGTTTGTTTAATCTCTTCTTGACAAGAACAAAAAAACCATTCAATGCCAAATGTCAGTACAAATTTTATTACTTGAGCCACTAACAATGGCTTATCCTCACGTACTGAAAGACTGTAAATCACTCTTCAGTTTATTATTAGTTTATTATGGTCGAGATTTACTGGAAGAAAGTCTCATAGACGATGAAACAGCGGCAGGCACAATGTCCCGAAGAAAAGTCCTTCGACATGTACCATAAGACTGATATTATGTGGATTCCAGCAAATATAAACTACGAGAGAGACACTGTAGATGAATTACTGGAAATAGCTATTACACAGAAATAAAGAACACTCTCTGACTGAATTAAATGAGCAGATAACAATAGAACAATCAGTGTTGAATCTTCAGGAGTTTAGAAAAACGAATTTGCTTCTAAAGAATTTATTTTTAGTACATCTGAGAACTTTCTTGAAGAAGGCATTGATCAAAAAGGTGAAAGCAGTTTAGTTTTCAGCTATTTTTTCTCATGGCTAAATGGATGGCAATCCCCAGAGTTGCCATCCATTGGACGCCTCTTGCAACCAAAGGCGAATTAGAGAAAATCGACGAAGAAAGAAATGAAGAAAGAGGGGTGGCCTTGAGGTCAAGGCAAAGGACAGACGGTATTAGAGAGCTCTGGTAGAGGGTTACTTAATACTAAGAGGACGTTTTGTTCATTGAATGTTTGTGTGTACCATTTTCCAACGCAATGTTTAAAAGACTGCTCAGCTTCAGAACAGTTGTAAAAGCTACAACTAGAAACAGAATAACAAAAACTTGAATGCTACACTAAGAGGTCAGGTCAGTGGGATAACTGTTGCCCAGTTTCAGTGGTTATGTACCAATGTGTGTTGATTGGTACTTCTCTAAAGATTTTAAATTTTCTGTTGCTCCTGTCTTCAAGAATGCACGTGACCCATCTGATCCTTAATCCTTGCAAATATCGATATGCAAGTCTTCTTTCTGTCATTTGTAAGGTCTTCGAACGACTTACTAACAATGCACTACTAGAATTCTTGCAAAACCTTCGTTTCTTTGTTGATATTCAGTACGGGTTTCGAGGATCTCGCTTCACTGGTGATCTTTTGACCAATCACAGAACGGATTTATAGGTTTACGTATAAGACTGATGATAGACGGAGTATGCTGCTAGGTATTTCCAAGGCATTTGGTAAGATGTGCCACGCTGGCTTGCGTCATAAGCTTTCTAATAAGGTATTTGTGGAAGGGTTTTTGGAATCCTCCAGCCCTTTTTCTCAGAACGTAAAATGCATGTCACATTGCATGGAATTACATCTGTCCTCTTCATTCGGAGTCCGAATCTCTTCCATTTTTACATCAATGATCTTCATGGTAATTTACTTCAGTTTATCATCATCTCTGTTAATGACACTACCCTGTACTCTGGCATTGATCACAAGTCAACACAGTAGGAACAAGTCAAACTTGCAAAAGCTTTAGAATCTGAACTTCAGTGTCAAAGAATGGAGAATGAAATATCTGGTTTTGTTCAATGCAGCTGAAATGCATCTGTCATTCAGTAGGAAGCTGAGCCTTTTTCTCCCTCCCAACATTTACAGAACGTCATTGTGATGTTAACCCTGGCGAAGTTGCCTCTTCTCTTGAGAAATGTTTATCAGTGAGGATGCTTGCTTTGCTATTTTCTCCAGATCTTTCTTGAGGTTCGTATATTCAATTTTGTGCCAAGTCTGCTTCAAAAAAGGTTGGGTTTTTTGTATGGTACTAGAAAATACCTTACACCGGAGACCATCTTGTATCTATAAATCTACCATCCGGCCTTGCATGGAATACGGTTACCATATCTACACAGGTGCTTCGACACGTTCAGAGATGTTTCTGTAAATTGATGGGTCCAAATCTTGCTGCTACTTTTCAACCTTTGTCACATCCATGGAAAGTGGTCTGTCTTCGTTTTTATATTCAGATATTATTATCACAATGAGTGTTCTGGTAAGTCTTTCTCGTTTGTAACAGCTCAGTTTGTTGTCTCTCGTGTGACTTGTTTCCCTCAACGTCTATGTCATCATGCAGTTGTTCCTCCTCCTTGTAATAAATCCTTCATCGATTCTAGTTTTTTTCCCTCGAACTGCAAGATCGTGGAGCTCTTACTCTTAGAAATCTGAGTCCTTTCCTACAACCTATGATTTCAGTCTTTTCAAGTTCAAGGGTACGCCTTGTGTGTGTGTGTGTGTGTGTGTGTGTGTGTGTGTGTGTGTGTGTGTGTGTGTGTATGCGCGCGCGTGCGTGCGTGCGTGTGTGAAAGGTAAAAGGTTTGCGAATGAAACATGCGATTTAACTGTGTATTTATAAACAATTATAAATGTTTATACTATAGAACCTGTACACAGCTAAAGACTTTAATTTTCCGAAAATTTTCGCAAATGTACAGTTATTTGATTACAATGAGCTCTTCCTTGTTTCACTATCCTGTTACACCGTAGGCCCTTGAAAGACTCATACTTTATACTTGACACAAGCAAGTATTTTGACAGGCAACACTACTTATTCCAAAAGAAACTCACTGCCATAAAACAAAAACACCAAGCCTTGAAAAGTATAACGTAGTTCATTCAGGTAGCCCTTTCTAAAGCGATTTACACTAACTTGCAATGTACATGAAGCTTAATATCTCACCTAGAATGATTACAGATGGTGGAGAACTCCTTAACGAAGTCAAAAAATATATACAATACATGCCTGTTAACATTTCATACTATGGTTTTCTTTTACGTTATTAAGTATGTATATAAATATCTACGACAACAATACGAACAGAAATGCAACGAAATTTGTACTAGAACACCCACAAGGAAACAATGCAGTATTCCTCGATATCGCAAAACAGGGGTAATAATGTAGTTTTTATTTGGATTTATACTCGGAGTTGTATAGAATGGTGTCGTTTGAACATCGCACAAGATTCGATTATACTGATATTACGTAGCCACACAATTCGTGTGTCTTTTATATCCAGCATCAGTACGAAAATGTGCCCATGACATTTTTCTAATAAGGAAATATAACCGTGTGCTTACATAGAAATTTCGGTTACTTGTGATTTATTCATAAATACGACGGGGTCAACTATATATGGGAAAGAATCGAAACCCGTACCAGTAATGAAATGCAATTAACCATCAGATAGCCAAAAGAGCCAAGTCCGTTTCATCAGACTCAACTTGCCCTTCCGAATTGTAGGTAACTGGTCAGGATGATGCATTTTAAAAGGATTCTATTTTAAAAACGTATATATATATGGTGGCTACATGGCCGTTGCAAGGAAATGACAACATTTCAATATAACTCAGAACTTGGTGAAATGAAGACCATAAATTACGAATATTAAAAAAAAACCAATTTAAATGCCTAACTACATTGAACTCTCGGACAGAGGCATTTCATTAACCCTCCACAAAAATATTGTTTCAGATGCATGTTAAGTGCTCAGTTAATACTCCCAGAATATTTTTTACTGCATTTTACACTAAACATTTTATCTGGTTTCCTGTGCAAAAGAATGTTATTAGTTCCTTCTAAAAAGTGGTGAAATAGTACAAACTGGCCTGCTACTATAGGGGAAAGAGCAACCAGTTTCCGTTTTTGGTGGTAGGTGTATACAATTTATAAAAGGTACAGATCGCTTTATTCTGACAATTTTTAATATTTCCCGCTAAAGGCAAATATCACAGCAAAATAGGTTGAGAAACTTCCATTAATACAAAATAAACAAATATTTAGGGGTTTCGACGTGTCGTACGTCAATCAAGCCTTATCAACTTAATAAACTTGGGGTCGGGAATTTTACCTAGCAAATTTAATAAGGCAAATCTATGGTAAAGGATGGGGTAGCAACAGGGAGGGTATCAGAAAAGGAATAAAAAACACTATGACCAATATTCGATAAGTTCCATTTCCTTAAAGAAATACGCTACCGAGTCGCTTACACATAGTGACTTGGTAAGTGCCTAAACACAAAAGCCACGAATAATTTAATGCCTTCAGTAAACTCGAATTGATTTGCCTTCATGGATGTAAATCCGAACATAACTTTGGAGTTGAAATACGTCAGATCAACGGGCCTAAAATGACATAGGGCAACAGATATGCTTAAACTAAACTTCAAATTATTCACATTCTTTGTAGGGTCTGAAAAGTACAAATGCGAAAGGCAGCTATACTGTCCAAGTCGTATTTCCGATTAGAATATCAACAGAAAGAGCATGGGCAACTGGAAAAAAACTGTGCAACAAAACAAATATATTAAGAGCTTTCCAGACTAACGTATCAAATGTATATGCTCAATCAAGTGTGCATGGTAGTCGAACTGAACAAAGAAATTGAAATCATGGTACACAAAATATCTAAATCAACACATGATTTATATTGCTATAGGAGTTCTAATAGAGGGTAGCCCTAAAAGTTTTCTCAGTCAACTGTCTTGTTCACAGAAGCTGACTTGTGATGTAGTTCTACGTTTAGAAAGTTCAGCAAGACAGCTAGCAACTGCTCCGGATGCTTCTGACGTTGACATGGCACTCAGTACCAGCCTTCCTTCAAAGCCTCTTATTAGTCTACGAAAAGATAAAAAGTGGATTTATAAACAATACAATAAAATGAGCAAGTGGGTGATATGAAATTCCGTAAAATTAATTATATTGGTAAGCAAATAACAAGAACGCTTCTTCCTCTTTACCCTACGGCAATGGCTGCTTATCTGTCGGTCGTACAACTTCATATTAACCTTTATATTTCAACACAATCATCCCTTGGCATGAGTAGCTTCGGGTGGATGTGCGTTGGAATACAGTGTAGTAATAAGGCTTTGATGCACACCACAATCAATGTAAACTTCACACTGCAATACGTTGCCCTCTGCTGGTCTGCTTTCTGGAAAAAATGTGTTTACAATAACTAGGTCGAACCTCGTTGCCAGGTCTATGATGGCATCCCCTGGGCCGTTCCTTTTCTCAAACCCATACCTGCCCATAATCCCTGCATCTCCTACATTTCCTTCACCTACATGCCTATTTAGATCTCCTTCAACAAACAGTTTGTCTTGTACTGGCAGCTGGGTGATAGTCATGTCCAGGTCTGTCCAGAACTTCTCCTTTTCAGCCTCCTCGCATCCTACCTGTGGGACGTATGCACACACAGCAGAGAAGTTTTCGCCTTCTACTTCTAATCTCATGTGCATCAACCTGTCCAATATCCTCTCGACCGCTACCACTCCTGGTACCAGACTTTACTTCAAGATGATGCCAGCTCCGTTTCTTGTTGTGCAAGACCCATGATAGTACACTTTGTGACGTTCACCGATATGTCTAGCCTTACTCTAAACACCCAAACACCCTTACTTTTCTTCTTTCCATGATACCTGCTAACTCTCGGGCTCTTCCTGTTAGACCACTAACGTTTAACGATTCCATTCTTATGTATGATTGTCTCCTTTGTTTCTCTGTCCCTCTCTTGGCTCATCTCTCTGCAGCGTTCTTTCCTCCTTTCTATCTTCCTCTAAAAACTCATATATATTTATATAGTTTAGATATAGTAATTAAGCAATTAAGTAATTAGTAATTATCTAATTTCGCATTACCGGTAATTAGTATTGGGTCAATAAACCTGTATTTGGTGCTAGTGAAGTAACACCTACTGTTCCTTTAAATTTTTGAAGTTTTGTTGCATATGCGCACGCTAATTACTTAACTGAGAGATGTATATAACCAAAATTATAAACGAAAATGTGCGCATAGGCGTAATTTACCACTGTGCCAAATTTTATGATGAAAGCTTCAAAAAAGTGCTCTTCCCCAATTTTATCTGCTGCATGAACACCAAACATGTGCTAGAGCCTGGCTTGCTTTGCTCTCCAGCAGGTCAATTATAAGCAAAAATGTGTGAAATGGCAAGGTATCCATGCCAATTTTAAGAACGATAGCTTTAAAAAAGACCCTTTGCACCACTTGTATCTGCTGAATGCACACTCACCACCTGGTACAGGATAGAACATACATTTTGGTGGGAAACTGAGCCTGGTGCTAGGGTTAGGGTTATTAGGTTTATTATTATTACTATTAATTACCACTTACGCATTACTATTAATATTGCTGTTGCCACTACTACTGCTACTACTACTACTACTACTACTGATTATGATGATGATGATGATAATAATAATAATAATAATAATAATAATAATAATAATAATAATAATAATAATGGAATCTGAAAAAAGTTAGCGTTGTACCTGTTGTCTTGGGGGTTCTTGGGAGTGTGACGAAA